>OZ038446.1:20904540-20938030 GCA_964036265.1 Daptonema setosum
CAACGATAACGAGTCAACAACGCAGGGGTTTAGTTTGCCGAGGCTCCCCCACGATAATCAACAACCAGCGACGCAAGGGTTTGAGCGGCCGAGGCTCCCCAACGATAACGAGTCGACAGCGCAGGGGCTTGAGCGGCCGAGGCTCCCCCACGACCACCAAGCATCAGTAACTCGAGGGTTTGAGCAGCCGAGGCTCCCCATCGATCCACAACGTTCAGGGTTCGAGCAGCCGAGGCTCCCCACCGATAGACAACTACATTCGCACATCGGGTTTGAGCAGCCGAGGCTCCCCGTCGTTAATAACGGTCGTATGAGCGTGAATATTGAGCCGCAGACGCCCGCACATCAGGCGAATCCACAATTCGATGTGAGTCGTGCCCAACGACAGCCAATGTGTGTCACCTACGACAACCAACGTGACGCTGAAGTTAATAATCGCGATCAGGTCTTGATGTCTATGATGGAGCGAATGAGTAAGCGAGCTGATGAAAATATGTTATTGAGCGGGCGTTTCAAGCGATTCTGTGGTGACACGCAGCGCGTAAACTTTTATCGATGGCTTCAAGGCGTGCAAACTCGACTGGAAGTCAACAATGTCAGTGAGGACATCAAGCTACAACACCTGCTTTATTGTTTGGAGAGAGATGCCGAGTATGAGCTCACACGTGATCGTGCGGATGCCAGTTACGATGTTGCCGTGCAGTATTTAACTGACAAGTACTCAGGACCGGGCGATCGTCAGTGCAAACTACTTGAGTTTGAGCAGCGATGTCAACTGCCAGGCTGTCAGTGAACGGTTTCGCAGCCGCATTGAGAGGGTTATGTCCGTTGGAGCGTGATCATTGGATGTACACGAAGTACATGATCAACAAGTTGAAGACCGGCCTACGCAATCCGATGTTACGTCGTAAAGCTGCCATGGCTTTTATACGACGTGAAGCCGATTTTGATAACCTCGTGGAAGAGTGTGCGCTTGAAGAGGCAGTCGACCAGGAGTTTAGTGATAATGGCACATCACCTAACTGGAATTGTCGGCGTGAAGAACCTGAAGCACAATCACAGTGTTATGTGCATCCGTCATATAACAACTACAGGCCTAGACATGTTCCTGCGATGCCTGACTGGTCTAAAATTCGCTGCTATGCGTGCAACAACTACGGGCACAAGGCGTACAGGTGTGCCAAGCGTCATCAAGGTTATGGTCAGCGCGTTGAGGGTTACGGTAAGCGCCATGACGGATACGGTAACCGTCGTGAGGATTACGGTACGTACGTTAATACCGTAACTGCGGAGTCCAAGAGTGAAGATAGTGATCGTGTTTACGGTCACATGGATCAGTTAACGGGTACCATGAAAAGCATGATGAAGGTGACTGAGACGTTGACTACAAGAGTCAAGGACCTGGAACAGAAATTAGATGATTATAATCGACTCTCTATGGTTAAATCAGTATGCGCGGGCGAGACTGAGAAAAAGAATGGTGAGCTGAAACGGCGTGAAGCTCGTGTTGGAGGTGTTTATGTGCACTCCAAGAGTGATTTGCGTTATGTCCCAGATGAAGTCGAGCTGCAGAAGGAGAAGTTTCATGCATCTGAGCGAGGTGTAAGTCGCGGTATTCAGCTATTGCCGTCGATGCAGCTGAACTGTGCGCTCGTATGGTGCATGATGATCGTGATGTTTATGGGATTGGCATGTGCCAGCGATGTGTCGACGATGCCATGCGATGTCAAGTTGCCGTACGGTCGTGAAGTTTCGATGTCTGATGTACGTTTATGCAAGGAGTTTCGTGATCGTTATCATGATGTTGCATGCGTGGGTTACGGTAGAGTGGATGTTTTGATGCGTAGTAGGACGAAAAGGACGAGACTGAAGGATGAAAAAGGCGCATGGACTAAGGATTTCGAGGAATTGAGATATGGTTTCACGGATGACAAGAACGTGGTTTTTCGTGATTCGATTCGTGGCGTGAACGATCGATCAAATGTTTTCGAGGTTTCGTGTTCGGAGGTAGAGACGATGGCATGCAGTCGAGTCGTCATCGTATGGATAGAGCGAGCGAGTCTGGTAACGTCATTTTTTCCCGCAGATATGATGTTGATGAAGAAAGTGTGCGATGAAGAAGGTGTGCCCGTGTAGGTATATGATCGTGATTCTGTAACATTATTCTGATAGCTTAGTTCTAAAATACTAATTGAGCTCTATGTTAATATATATTAGAATTGTTAGTTGAGATCATATGATACCATTGATTCAACTTGTATATTGGTCAGCTTAAATTCTATATTGGTCAGCTTAAACTATTATATTGGTCAGCTTGAACTATTATATTGGTCCGCTTAACTTATAATTTTGTAGTCTATTGACAGTTATTATACAATTCATTACCCCATTCTAAGCCTATATTTTTCTACTACAACTTATTTTTTGTTGGAGGTGGGGGAAGTAAAGTATTGATGCACAATACTTCCCGTCCGCCACTATTACTGCTGAGTGTTACGTTCTACATACATACTATTCTATGCATACATATTTGTCTAGCCCAGTTGTTTACTGCTTGCTAACTTGTCTACGTGTAGAATTCTATTTAGACGCCCCCGTTTTCCCAATATTAGTAGATTATACTATAAGTCTATAACGCTATATATTTGTGGTACGCATTGTATCAGTGCGCATTGTCTACCCCGTTTGTCAGTCTGTATTTTCCCGTATGTTTTCACTCGTCTATTTAACTATGGTTTTCTAAAGTAAAGTCGTAATGAAACAACAGCCGAATAATTGCGCCTCGACTTGATTATAAAACAGAAGCAAAAAACCAAAAAGAGAAGTTTATACCACCGCGCCTTCTTCATGTAAAGCGTAATTTAGTGAGTGAGTTTGTGAGTGAGTGTGTGAGAATCGAAAGTAGTATTTCAATTATCGCTTTCAGGTGCGTCATTAATGGCTGAACAACAAGTTGATCACACGGATGGATACAATAATTTCAACAATATTGTTCATCTTGCTGCATTTTTCTAGCCAAATGAAGGCTTTGCCTCAGTTGTTTCTGCTATATTATATTTGAGCCTCCCTACATTACCAATGATAATCATCATGTTTTATTTATTTAGTGCAAATATATGCCATAGTTTTCATATTTTTTATCACCTGTTACATTTCAATATTTTATTCAGTATTCGATTGTTACCGACCGAAAAAGGTTTTATCTCTGTAATTTTTGTGACTTGACTTTCTATAGAAGATTCGCAGTGTCTCGCCTTCGATATTTGTTGAAAATTTTAGTTCTACTAAACCTATCCTTTTATAATGAATCGATGGAATATTTTCTAGCCTTATTTTACTTCATGACGAATTATGTGTTTGTAAAAAGTTATAGAAGAAATAATGTAGTTACACCAGTAGTTTAAGTAGTTTCTTTTTACTAGGCACCATGCTTCCAAGATACGTTTCCCCTTTTTATCATGAGCCTTCTGTATTTTTGCCAGTCCTACCCGTCTTACCTTCTGATATTTCAAAGCACATCCATTGTATAATATAATTTTGCATTCATAATCTTTAGCTATTTCTGACAATTTGGTTCTACTAGGGTAAACCCGTTGCTACGCAACTGAGTGTTAAGTTTACAAAGACTATTATTCGAACAAACCCGTCGATATTCAAAATTAGCTTTGACATATGTACCAAGAACATGTGTTATGCAACTGAAGTCGACTTTGGTCCACAGTTCTAACATAACTTTTAGTAGACCAATTAATCTAAATACCCGTTAAAAATTACATTGTTCATATGGTTCCTAAGTTTCAATTAATAGGAATCGGGAATCTGTTGAAATTTATTGTTCCAATTTCTAAAAAGTAAGTCCATCGAATAGTAAGGATAGCTCTTCATCAAAACTTGAGACAAAACGATTAAACTTTTAAAATGTACTGTATAGGGTAAACCAGTTGCTATGCAGTTTAGTGTCATGTTCACAAAGCTCTATTATCCTAAAGTCTCAGAAAAAAACATCGATTCATTTATTAGCTTCTCTTCAGCCTTACCTAAAAACTATATATTAGTAACCCAATTGTATTGTTAAATTAAAAATGTTACTACAAAAACTCATGTGAAGAATACAACACTCAAACTGTCTGGCCAAATTCATTCAAGAGTTCATTCATTTACTGCAATTGGGTTATAATCAGATTAGCCGGTCCGCTAAAATCAAATGGTTCCCTGAAATCCAATTTTTTCTTATTAGCTGAACGATTTAAAAAAAAACCTTTTATACCCTGACATCTGTTATATCACTGGTTCCTTGAAATCTTCGAATACTAAGAGCATGAACTAAAGTTTTTAATAAAGTTGACTCTAAAGTTTTGTGGTCCATAAGTTCAGCCACCCGAGGAGGGTGCTGATGATTGCACCCATTGTTGAGAAGAAATAATCAGTGATCAGTGAATGAAATTAAGCAAATTAATGGATTGCAATTATCATGCCCTTAGCCTCGGTTGAGGTACATACATTCTGGTCAGGTTGAAGGGAAGGCGATGATTTATTTCGTTGTTTCCATAAAGTAATGAAAGGTTTTTTAATGTTCTTTTGCGATATTTATACTAAAAGCGTGACACACAGACAGACAGACATCGTCTAATTAATATATAGATTGGGAATTACATAAAGTTTTCTTCGCAAGTTTTTTTCATTTATTTTCATCAGTGTATTATGTACGTTCACGACGCTTATAGAGTATTCTCGAAAATTCTGTCGTGTGATGATGTTGTTTCCGAGCTTTTCTGTGTAATTGCCGCTCTGCTTTGATAGTTTGTAGTTCAACATTGTTAGATTTGTGGATAGTTCTTCATATTATTATTGTATTATGTCAGTATATTTAAAGTCTACCATTCGGGTGTCTCTACATCAGTTCATTATTAAGACAATATCAGACTGTATCAGTACTTTGACTGTTATTTATAAATAAGACTTTACCCTTTCTAATTGCTATTGATACATAACTTCCCAGATGTAAGATACTAATATTCTTGCGACTAATATGAATAAAAGTTAGACATAATGAAAAATATTTATTATTGGTTTCCATGTACAGTATGACAATAATAGTGTTTGTTCACTGGTCGCCCAACACAGCGCCATACAGCAGCAATGACTCATATCACATATGTACTTTTTATAATAGTAAGTGTACCACAAGTACGTGCGGTAAATGATTTCGTTTCGGCAGCCTGTTTTCAAATTTTATACCGCATTTGTGAGAATGAATTCGGAAAAAAGCTTTAAAATTAAGTGCGAGAAAATCATAATTGTCATGTAAGTATTGTAGAATCGCCAAAATTTCGTTATATTATCCAAAACACTGATACATGAACATGGACGCGTCATCTTCTGGTCGATCGGCGGGCGCTTCAGCGGTGGATCGACCACGAGATCGTGCCAACAGCCAGGAGGATGAACCACTCAGTCCGATCCAGCTGGCTGCATCTACAAAGAGTGCCTCCAACTTGGTGCAGGTCTGTTTGAATACATTTACCATGAAATTTCACATTTACCATGAAATACCATCCAACTAGAACTTCTGAGAAGACAACTTACTAAAATGCATAAAGTATGTAATTATTAATAGAAATAATTATGACTTTTTAATAAGTGTTTGATTATTAATTTTAAATGTGGATTCCATGCAGGTACGCGAGCTGGCCAGCAACACGAATCTGCACGTGGCACCCGATAACTGGCTGCAGGTCAGTCACATTATTTACTCTTTTTATGGAAAATAACCTATATCTTTTAATCAGTGTTCAGATTTTTTATAACTTCTGATTAATTATTTTATTTATAATCACTTTCTGATAAATATTTACATTTTCCCAACCTCTTTAAGGTAAAGTATTGGTTTGCAGGGTGAATTCACGGACGCTCCGTGGCTGCCGGGTCCGGCCGGTCATCGTCAGGCCGATGCCCATGCCAAGTTCGGCATCAACATGAAAAGGTGCTGCGGGTTTTCCAGTCCGTTTTTGCATGGATGCTTGCAACATACTTGATATGAAAAATGTGTGGATTGAGAAGATAATTTCTGGATCAATGTATTTCATGGTGATCGATGAACTTGTTGAGGTACCCTAAACCCTACTATATTTCAGCGTGGTCAAAGCCAACGAGATGCTGGATGGAGTGGGTAGACTTGACGTGATGAGCGATGCCACCACCGTCAAGAAGGTGCTCACTTTGCCGTACAGGTTGGTGATTGACTCACTTGCTAACCAAGTCATTTATTCATTCACTCAGTTCACTTACTCATTCACTCACACTCATTCATTTTGTCATTCATTCGCTTACTCAATTCACTCACTCATTCAAGAAAACACCACCACTTTCTCACCTCGACCAACAGATCAATCATACTCAATCAGTTGTTAACTCATTGATCATTACAGAAAGCAGCAAGACCTGTCTGTGCTCATCCACCGTATCGGTCGGACGCTGCTCATCGATCCGGCCGACGTCGGCGCCTCCACGTCGGGTCGACGCAAACACGCCGATCAGCAACACCAACACGAACTGATGCAGATGGCGGCCAGACTCAATCAGCCCGAACAGGTTGGATACAACAGAACAATGTATTGTGTAGAAATGATGGCTCAGTCCTTTTTTTGCTGTTGTGTTGTTTTTGTTGTTGTTGTTGTTGTTGTTGTTGTTGTTCATGTTGTTGTTGTTGTTTTTGTTGTTAAAGAGACTTAGTCCTGAATGCAGAATGCCGGTAAACGTGTTCAGAGTAAAGCTTTTGTTAAGGTTTTATGTCGCAGTACGCAGTCAGTATTTTGTGAAAACTAGCGACAAATGATAGTATCACTGACTATGAATATCGACCATTAAGGCATGGCAATGTCGTGCTGTACACTTTTAATGTCAATTTAACTTTGAATAGATGATGTTCATTGACTTTATTTAAAATTTAGACCTAAAGTATATGCAATTGATTGAGTATTTCCTATTGCAGAATGCCCTGGTGCCGGTGCCCGTCAATCGCAAGGTACTCGAGGAGAAGCTGATAATGTCCAAGTTTCTGTACCACAGTCTGGACAAACACGGCATAAAACAGGTATGTGAATCTGTCGACATTTTACTAGCCAAACGGATGGAGTATTATAATCATCAAGGGTCGGACGGTAGTCCGAACCCTCAATATGGTTCGAGAGAGATAAACTTTTTTCATATTATATTTAAAAAGCGAAAGTGAAATTTAAATGGTCTTTGCTCAGAAATGTCTGTTGCAACCATACTTGTTGCTTGTATTTTTATGTTTCACCAGTTTCCGCGAACCTTTTATGTTAACGTGAACCCATTCAGGCCGTAGATTCGGTGGTCGAATACGTGCTGGACAACCACGAAACGGGCGTGGATGGTGCCGACGAAGGTGTCGGTGATCTGGAGGCGATACCATCGAGTCTGTCGATCGCACCCGTGTTGCGTCCACGTACGTTGCCCGATCCACTGGACAGTGAGAACGATTTGTGCACGGTTGGGTTGTGCTTATAGCTTAATCAGGGTTTCTTATAACTCAGAAAATTAAATTTGGCGCTCAGTTTAATTTTGAATTTGCTTCGTCGCCATTTATATATTTCAGAAAAAAAACAGTTTTTTTCACATCACTTTCAGACAACATACAAATTGTGTGTTAAATTACGTGGTGACCGGTTTATGGAAACCAAAGTTTTCAAACAAGATACATAAAACATGGTGTTTAGATGACATTTCATTTCACGTGGTACTGATTTACGATATCCAGAGATAATAATGGAACTCCATTTAAGGCATCAACCACCGAGTCACCCACCAAACCACCGGTCGGGCCTCCGCCACCACTTACATCGGCTGGTGAGCGCAACGTGTGCTGGACGTTTGAGGACAGTCGCATGCTGATCGATACCAACATACCCATCTTCGGTTGTGGTCAACACCCCTGCGTCAGTCTCAGACTCAAGTTGGTGGCTCTTTCAATCACTCACTCTTTTGTTCACTCACTCACTCACTCACTCACTCACACATCACCTATTTGTTCACTCGCTCACACATTCATGCATTCCTTCACTCACTCCCTCACACACTGATTTGTTTACTCACCACACACTCACTCACTGACTCATTCTTCTTCACCCATTCCTCATTCACACGTTCAATCGATCAAGGACACTGAAGATTTTCGTTTATCAATGTTATCCATTTATCTGATGATCGTTGCATTTCGCATCTGCAGGGACATGAAAAAGCCGATCACCGTGCTGACTGGGCTGGACTACTGGCTCGACCAGCTCATGTGCAACGTTCCGGAGGTGCTCATGTGCTACCATCTACATGGCATCGTGCAGGTTGTCGTTGTTGTTGTTGTTGCTGATGTTGTTGTTGTTGTTGTTGTTGTTGTTGTTGTTGTTGTTGTTGTTGTTGATGTGATTGTTGTTGTTGTTGTTGTTGTTGTTACAAGACCATTGTAGATCTTGTTGTTTTTTACGTGAGATTTTTTTAGAAATACGAGATGCTCAAAACGGAGGACTTGCCCAACTGCACGGAAACGCCATTTGATCCTGAAGAAATCCGTGATGTTGCGTCGAACATTTTCAGCTTCCTGAAGAGCAATGCCACCAAGGAGGGCCATACGTACTGGCTGTTTAAAGGTATTCGTTGACATTTTTTATTAAGTAGTTATAATGATTACTGACAGATTAACTCGTTTCACAATTCACTCACTTATTCACTCACTCATCCACTCACTCACTCTCACGACATTGGTAACTGTTCAACAATTAGAGACATCCAGAGCTCAGCTGCCCCGTTTTGGATCTCTGGTATTGATCTCATTGATTCATAATTCATCGAGCATTAAGTAAAACATTAAAGAGCCTTTTTGATTCACATACTCACCACTCATTCAATTGATTACATATTTACAGGCGAAAACGACGATGTGGTCAAGCTGTACGACTTGAGTTCGGTGTGTTCAGACTTGATGGACGTGGATGCTAATCCATATACGTTAGTTAATATTTATTGATTTTTCTATTCTTTTAACGTATTTTCAAATGATGCCAACTGTTCTTATGTCATTACCAATTCAAGGTTCCGTGTTATTGGTAACGCTTAGTACAAATGACTGAGAAGTCAAGGAATAATAATATTAACATTTGAATGAAGAACAACAAACAGGTATAATATAAATTTGGTTGTCATAACGTATAAATGAAATTGCAGGCTACCTGTAGCGATCGTGATGTACAGGGTGGCCCATAATCTTATGCAGCAGGCGCGTAGTGTTCGAAGAGTTGCCAACACCGTCTACAGACTGCTCAATAACTGTCTCGAATTACTGCCCACAATCAAGTATCCGCAGGTTGGCTTCACTGACCTAGATAACCAATAGCCAAAAGTTATAAAAAAATTTGCTAAGCTGATCCGGTCAAAACGAATAGTGAATACCTCTAATTGAAATTATATCGCTTAACTGATTGAATCAATGCTTCCCCTTACTTATTCACTTGCTCATGGATTGCCAAAAAAAATTCGCGTATTTTTTTTTTTCATTTTTTTTTACAAATTTCTGGTATTTACCCAGGATCGACCATACATGTCCCAAATCATCAGTAGGGTACTCATTTAGATTTATTTAATGATTCTGATGACTTAGATAACAGTTTTGAGCCCAAACTCGTAAGGAATAATTGATTAAAGTAAGGTAAAAAAACTGCCTGGAATTCAAGTGAAAAGTTGTAGTGTTAACTACTCCAACTTGTGAATCGTTACATAGCTGCATCAAATGTAAGAGAAGGTGATGCACAGTAGTCGACTGTGCGACTCAACTCAACCCAACAGCTGTATGCTGTAACATGCAATCATCATGTTCAGTGGGTGTTACCCGGGTTGGACAAGTTAACGTGTCATTTTTTCACTTGAATCTCAAGAAGCTCTTTAGCTCGGGCTGGCGATTGAGCAGATCACCGTAGGCTTGCACCATCAAGTCTGACACGTGTAGGTGTGACCCGTGTTAGCGCTGGCCATGACTGAATATAAAAATTAATTCATTTGGCGGCTTAGCATATTGACTGGAAGAGACGGCATTTTGTCCCCATTTATGAAATGGGGACAAAATGTGTTCCTTGTTTAGTGGGCAAAATGTGTTTTTAGATTTTTTCTCACACTTCTGACATTTTATATTACACTTTAGAGGTGTTATTAACGTATTACAGAGACATTTTCAAAACTTTGTAAAAAAAATGAACAAATTTTTTTTTCATTTTTTTTTAAATTTTTTTTGGCAATTAATGAACTTGCTCACAAATTAGTATCTGATTTCATATCATAGCAATAGTGAAGTTACTGATCTGATTTTTTAACTCACTCGTTTACTCACGACGTCAATCTAGCTTATCTAGCATAACAACTGAATAAACTTGAATTGAATTTGATTAGGTGGTTGGCTCGGTGCACTACCTGATCGCCAATCTGTACATCACTTATGCCTACGAGTCGCTGGTCACGCCGGACACGGAGGCCGACGACCTGTTTGCCGCTGATTTCGAGTCGGATTCATGGGCGAGTACGCTCAGGTTGGATGAAATACCTGAGTCACTTCATTTTTAATGATCTGCATTGTAATAATTTTAATTAAGAAACGTTCTAGACAATCACACCGAGCGAAAAAGTTGAGAATAAGAAAAGGAGTTACGTGTTTCGGAGGAATTAAAGAACTAGACACGTTCCCTCATGGTAACCTGGTTCCGCCTTCGTCAGTAGTCTACCAGGTTACCCTTAACCTACACTTCCATCACAGTCATTGAAAACGTCTTAAGTCTTGAAAAGTGTATGCCTTGCAATTTCAGCTCTTCGAAATTTCATCTATGCTTTGACTTTGAGAATTCAGATTGTCTAATTTGTTTGCTGTTCAGTGACCTAGCGATGGCGAAGAAGTCGGATCCGAAGAGCGGAGTTGGTGCCGAACACACGGTGCCCAGTGTGAGTCTGCAGGCGTTGTGCCATAAACATCATAAACCACAGACATCGTATAATCAGGACACTGGTTGGGGTGCATGTCTGACTATTTTGTAAGTCATACCCATTTCACTGTGATCTGTAAACCGATTCATATACTATCTAAGAAGTTGATTGTCGTTTTATAATTCCACATATCGGCAAACAGCTGGTGGTGTTGGAGATCTTTCACGCTCACAGTATGCACCAATAGAGATACTTGATATTTTCCCTACTCAAAAACGTTCACCGCTCAACGAACTCAAGTAAATGTAAAAGACGGCACGGCAGTATTTCATAAGATTTTTATCGCCATATTCAGATGGGAGCACACGCAGTTCACCGGCACCCCGACGTCTGCCACTGCCCAATTCGACCAATCGTGATGACTGCTGTAAGACGGCACTTGAACACGTCGTTGAGGTGGCCTGCTTGATTTTATACGCAATCTTAGATATTTGTAATTGTAACTAAAGGACTTTTTGTGAGACTGGCAAAATTTCTTTGAAATAGAGGTTTCAACTTGATATAGCCACCGTAGTGTGCTATATACCGACAAATTTATCTACATTGCAATTATACGTATGTATTCATTATTCTCAGGGTCTGGAATTCGTTGACAGCGGTGACAAGCTGCTCTCCAACGTGTTATCTGTCAACCAATCAGCGTTGAGCTCGAATGATGCGACCAGCCAATCAGCGCCGCCCGCCGATAAGCCGATTCCGATGAAGTACGAGCCCCTGTACTCGGCACCGCAGTGCACCACGCTCATACCGTATGCTGTTAGAAGACCCAGAGTCAGCACCTGGCAGGTCGGGTGAGACACTTGTTATAGTAATTCAGTTTATTTCAATGAAAGATCAAGTTTACCACGTGATGGTCATTTTATAATCTCAAGGTTATAACAATAATAGTAGATACTAACAATAATAGATGTATTTGAGACGCGATAGTTGGCGTTTTTTATCGCCTGTAATGCACTTTGGGTCACAAACCGTGCAAAGTGTCTTGTAATTATCAATTATTGTTGCAGACCCAACTGTACTGTCTTTTGCTGTCACGTGCCTCATTAGCCTACTTCCTCCTCACCGATGCCACGTCACAACTGGAGCACTACGGACGCAGTCTGCGGCATATAAGATGTGCCATTACGTGTCTGGGTTGGTATGAGTGAGTCGTGAGTGAGTGAGTGAGTGAGTGATTGATTGAGTGATTGAGTCAATGAGTGAGTCAGTGAGTGAGTCAGTGAGTGAGTGAGTGAGTGAGTTAGGGAGAGAGTGAGTGAGTGGATGAGTGAATGAGTGAGTGAGTGATTTAATGAGTGAGTAATTGAGTCAGTGAGTCAGTCAGTGAATGAGTGAGTTAGTTAGTGAGTGAATGAGTAAGTGAATAAGATACGCCATAAAGTGAAGCAACTTTTCAGCATCAGTAATGTCTGTGCACGATTCGCTGGCCCGACCGTCGGGTGCCGTCAAAAAGTCAGACAGCCTGTGTCGATCGTTACTGGTTGCGCTCGTGGCCAAAGCCGCTGACCAATACGTGTTGGTTGTCAATTTTTAATGTTTTTGTTCCCTCCACCCACGAAAAATAGCTTTCTTCGCAGTAACATGTGTAGCAGTAACATGTTTATCAGTAACATGTGTAACAGTAACGTTTATTACAGTAACATGTTTATCAGTAACATGTGTTACAGTACCATGTGTAACAGTAACGTTTATTGCAGTAACATGTTTATCAGTAACATGTGTTACAGTACCATGTGTAACAGTAACGTTTATTACAGTAACATGTTTATCAGTAACATGTGTTACAGTACCATGCGTAACAGTAACGTTTATTACAGTAACTTGTTTATCAGTAACATGTGTTACAGTACCATGCGTAACAGTAACGTTTATTACAGTAACATGTGTTACAGTAATTTGTGGCCTTAAATGTATAACAGTAACTTCGCCGTAACATGTAAAAAACAGTAACTTCGCCGTAACCATCAATAAATTCAGAATGTTGTCCAAGCTGACGTCAAACGAGTGCGGTCGTCACGAGTTCGAGCTGTCCAGCGGATCCAAGATGCACTTCCGCGATCGTGTCATCATCAATGTGGCTAATAAAAGCCTGCTTTCGGCTGAAATGCGATTGGATAAAGGTAAATTAATTCGATGCGTTTGCTTCGGAGAATGGTTTTCGTCTTTCAGTTTCAGGAAAATAAGTTTTCAGTATTCAGTAAATTTGATCATATATGTAGTCATTTATGCCCTAGAGTGAAGCATGTGACGTCTGTCTTTTGGTGCTGCGTACGTTTTTATAATAATTGTTCGAATAAAAAACGTTTCCAAGGAATAATTAACATGATGTTAGTGCTGTTTAACTTTAGACTACGACTGGGTAACGAGTTCGATCCCGAGCAGTTCGTTCAAACAGCTGGAACTGGCCGTCAAGTGCTATTCGGCTGCACTCGACCTGGTGCTGAGTGAGGGTCGCGCTAAGATTGGTTGGTTGTCGTTGACAGTTTTGGTTGAATGTTTTAACATATATTATTTATAACTCAAAAAATGTTCGCCTGTTCTGATTGGCTGTCGCTTAACATGTATTACACTCTGATTACCCATCGTTCACTAGTCGGTTGGTCTTTAAAAAAGACGACGATAACGGATGAAATAACGATCACAAAATTATATCTAGATTATTTAATTGATACTTATTTTTAGAAGCATCCTCCTCCTACGATGCATTCGCGCTGATCGTGCCCGTCGAGCAACAGCTCAGACAGAAACTGGGCAACGCTCACAACGACGTGGCAAAGTTCTACACGGCCATGCTCAATGACCTGGTCGTTCTCGGTAGGTCCTCTTTATACAGAATTTTATGTAACATGGAAATAAACGACAAGCAAAAACAAAAATTGTGCTCATTTTGTTTTGTTTTTCTTCTTCAAAAATAATGCAATACATTTGTAGTCTGCCTAGTCGAGTGCGTAGGACGCCAGCCTCGAAAACTGGCGGTCCTCTGGTTTGAAACCTGACGCGTTGCTCTGGGGTTTCTACCCTTGTCAGTCAGTTAATTTCATTACTCTGGCCACTACAAAAACACCGTCCTGATTTTATGATATTATGGTGCCTTGATGGCTTCAATGATGAAGAAGTCATAGTGAAAAATTCTGCAGGTCGACTGGACGAGTCGCAGAGCAAACAGCTGGATGATGATAAGGTATTAAGTGGTGATGCCACCGAGCAGCTGCTGTTCTTGGTCGATCGGTCGTTGCATGAATACCAGGCGGCCATCACACAACTGAATGTGGCCGATGATGTGGCTAATGAGGTTGGTTTTGGGTTGGGTAGGCCATCGATTCACTAGCGGACGAGTGAGTCATCTAAAGGGAGGGAATTTCATCAAAGACGGAGGAATTGGCAGTTTTCAGGCCATTTCACCTACACCTTAGGGGAAAATTCTCTTTTTTGTAAATGCAAAGAGGGGGAATTTCACCTTTTCCTCCCCTTCTCGTCCGCTAGTGCCTCGATTTACAACATTGGTGAACCACATACGTGAGTTATATGGTTTGGTATTTTTCTTGGCTAATGAGTTCTGTGGTTATAATTCATATTTTTTTGGTCTTTGAGTTTTGGAAACCCTTATGAATACGGAATCGATTTCGATTGTAAATGACGAAAATATTGAACTATTAAATGTTTCAGTTCAGACCATTTAGTTGATGTTACATCTGTACTAGTTAAAGTTGAAATGAAATGGAACAAAAAATTGTGTATATACCATGATTTCGAATAAATGTCTGCAGGCACTTGTATACAACAACTGTGCCCGAGTGATGCGTCTGCACTCGCATGCCGTGTCCAGAGCGGCTGCCACTCATGGTCAGGTGGATGTGGTCGAGTTCACTCGCAAGGAACACGAGCTGTTGAGCAAGGTTATCAAACGCACTCACTTACTCACTCACTCACTCACTCACCAACTCACTCACTCATTCACTCACTCACTCACTAACTCACTCACTCATTCACTCACTCACTAGTGGTAGTGAATAGTAGTGAATAGATCTAATACAGCGAGATTTTCCTCCTTTTTAACTGAAGAATGGGAATTTTTCACAAGGTTTACACTCCGAAGTTTCCGGTTATCAAAAAGCCCTGACCGTACCATTTCTGATAAAAAAAATCATGACTAATGATTGATTTACAAGCCACTTTAGGCGATGGACTTTTACCTGCGTGCCACCGAGTGTCTGGCCCGCGGCGTGTCGTCGGCCGACCCCAAACAGGTTGCACTTTATGTAATATTATATTGCATTTATTTTTATATTAATAATATACTAATATCCCAATAATGAACACACTTGACAGATATATGGGATTACAGGTGCAGCATCTAGCCAACAGCCAACTGCTCACCCGATCACAACTGGCTGGTCTGTACTACTACTACGCACTACAGCTGCAGGACAGACCACCGTTGAGCACACAGCCCGTCGCCGATGTTAGTTTTGTTAAAGGGCTAAAGTCAATTACGTAGGCAAAAAACACATAAAAATACTGTGATTTTTTTATTACTGAACTCAACAGTGCACACTAATACCATATCAGAATGGCGTTTCCGTAGTAGCCAGAGAGGTTGAACAAACTGACGGGCAAAGTCAGAACCCCCGAGCAAATCGTCAGGGTCTGTTTTCAACTGCAGTGCAAGTTTCAATGTTGTCAATTCCAGATTGAACGTGACATTGCTGACTACATGCATCGAGCTGTTAATCTGTACGAGAAACAGCTGAGTGCCGACGTGCCGCAGATCAGGGAGGAGGCCTACAATCGACTGTTCGACTGCCATCATCGACTCGCTGCCATGTACCATAATACACATCGGAAACTGGTTGGTATAAGATGGTATCTATGGAATACATAATATTATAGTGTAGATAAGTTATTGCGAAAAAAGTTGATAATGGATTCATTTAAATCAGATCAGTTATTGGTACCTTGTTTGAGAACCTCGCAAGCACGTGGTCCTGGTGCTATTCCTGGTTTGAGACACGGCGAATTAATAAATGTTGTTTGTGATTTGTGATTATCGTAGCTGGTAAATACCATGTTTGTGATTCGATATCCAACTTAGCCAACAACTACTGTTGTATCTGGTATAATGGCTGAATGATATTTTAAATGGGGTAATGTTTTAGCATTTTTTTTAGGTAACGTCGGACCCGTCGAGTCGACGCGCCAAGAACGTGCGCACATTGACCGAGATGCACTACAAAAAGACGGACCAACTGTTCGAACAGTGGATGCGTCAGGATAAACATGTTAGATTTTATTGATTGATTTCTTGACTTTTTGACACTTTAATCATTACCTGAGCTGAGTTACGTTGAGTCGTCACATCGTAGTTTAACCAATCATCATGACAGCTTTGTTTTACGTACTCTAACAGTCCGTCAAGTTTCTAGTTGAGTGTGACATGAATATGTGTGAGCTGAGCACTCACTAACTCACTCACTCACTCAACCACTCACTCACTAACTCATTCACTCACTCACCTACGTGATTCACACATTCACCCATTCACTCGTAATCACTCAATCACTCACTCACTCAATCAATCAATCACTCACTCATTCACTCACTCAATCCCTCAATCACTCATTCAATCCCTCATTCAATCACTCAATCCCTCAATCACTCATTCACTCATTTAATCACTCAATCCCTCAATCACTCATTCAATCCCTCAATCACTCAATCATTCACTCACTCAATCACTCACTCACTCACTCACTCATTCACTCAATCAATCCCTCAATCACTCATTCAATCCCTCACTCACTCACTCACTCACTCACTCACTCAGTCACTCACTCACGTGACGTTGCAGATCATAGTGCAGCGCGTGCTCGAGTACGTGCGAGTGACGATGCAGCACGTGGCGTACCATGAGCACAATGCTGATGTCGCTGCCAATGCTTCAGGTCGGTCACCAAGTCGCTTCACATTTTATTGATGATTTTCACTTCTGACTCTGATCATGATACGGGTCGGTTTTTTAGTTTTATACTATTTTGTATTCTTTACATTCTATGTTTTTCACGTTGCAGTCGTTATCAACAACAACCGTCAGGCGCTCATTACTCTGCTCAATTCCACCAAGCGAGCCATTGCCTACCTGGCTGAATATCAGGTTCGGCTACTGTAGTCTCATATTCATGTATTTTCCATTAGATCAATAACCTGAAAGGAACTTCGATTTGTGTTTGCTGAAAAGTTTAAATTTTATTATTTGATAACTATAATAATTTTTGAAGCAGATTTTCAGCCATTACTAATCATCTAGTTGTTTTATTCGCAGACCGGACTAGTGACTTCGCAGCCGGCGGCCAGCATTCAAAATTCCAAGTCGAAGAAACAGATTGGCACTGGCAAACGGGGTGACAAAGCTGAGAAATCCACTAAAAAGACGGAGGAATCGAATGCGATTGACTGGCTGGACTGCGAAGATGATGTTCATGACTGGCTGTCGTTGTGCACTTTGGTTGTGAATCGACTACAGCACATCATTCAGGCACTGCTTAAGGCACATATTAAAAACAAGGCCAGGTTGGTTATCGTTTGAAATAAGGAATAGGATTTGACTTTTTATTCTTGTGGGATAGAAAAAAGTATTATTACGGTTCATCTTCGGTGTCGGTGTCATTCGTTATAACGAATCGGTTGATACATTTGTAAGACACAATGAAATCAACCAAAGAATGAATAACTGATCAATAATCAACAACCAATAAACATTTTTTTACATAAAATGAATTATATATTTCAGTGACACCGCGCTGCAGTCATCATTGAAAACGGCGTATGCCAAATCGCTATCGCTCAAACCGGACGGCTGCGCTAAACAACCAGCTCAATTGGTTGTCGTTTGTGATCAGATTGTCGTGGCACTAGATGCTTTTCTGCATACATCGAAGGAAAAATGAAGCTGATTAACATGATTTGAAGCATAACTGTGAATGAATTACATTTTCGAAGTACGAGTGAATAGTTCCGAGGCTTTTTTCATGACTGCCGTTTGCTGAAAGCTGAAACTATCTCAACCGCTAATTTTCTTTTGTAATTGTAATGAGTGTTGTCGTTGGTATTCTATGATGAAGATGAAAAAAATACGTCGATAATATACCTCTGTCCTATGTATCATGATTCAAACTTCTGGTCATATGATTTACGTTTTTAACAAAGATTTTTGCTCAACAATCTTGATCGGTTTAACTCTAGGAATGTTCTGTTTTTTTAAGCTCCGTAAGAACTCACATCATTTAGTTAAACTCGAACAGGGATGATTTAGAAACGGCAAATTCAACTTTTGTGTATCGTAATTACAGGAGCTGAAATATCTTTGAATTTACATAATACTTGCTGTAATGTTTGATTGGTGCCTTTGTTTAGTTTGAACAAATCAGTTAATAAAATGATATCAAAAGGATGGACTTTTGTTTTTGTTTTTCTCACTTTTTCGTTTTCCATGCAACGCCCATCTGAACACTGGTCGTATTGAATATGCAATATATATATGGTCATGATTGACTCAATAGTTCCATAAGTGTTAAATTTTTGAAAAGAACAAATCCTCGAAGAACAAGTTTATGTGAAACTTTCTTCGCCATCCTTCTGGAAATAATCCTAGGAACTGACTTACCGTTTATGTATGTCGTCGGATTCAGATTCAGTAAAATAGCAGTTAGCTATGTCAGCGGCAGACCACCATCTGGCTGGTGGCTCTACCGTATCCATCAAGCAACCACCACAACCCAAAGTATTCTCCATGTACGCCACCATACTCAATGTTGGTTAAGTAAAACAAATTAAGCTAAGACATAAAAATGGTTATCAGATTATGGTTATGGTTACCACAAAAACCGTCTGAAATGCCGTGACATTACCCTTGAAAATTTTGAGGTTATATCGGTTTTGACGGTAAATGAAAAAAAATCTATGTAGTGAGCTACTGAAACGTCAATTTTTTTTGTCAAAACTCGAAATTTCCAAATGTTAATTTAATTTCGCGAAATAATTGAAATAATAATTAAAATTCGGACCACCGTTGAAGTCAACTCTGTGTATCCTGCCAGGAATCCAAGATTATCCGCGACGAGCAGTTCTGGCACGAACTGTTGCTGTTGTGGGCCAACGTTGATCGCCTGACCGACTGCGTATCGGCGTTGTCCCAGTCGCAGTTGCTGGCCAAAAAGGTGGGTTCTGTTTTTATATATCAGATGTGATATATTTATGTTTTATATTTAATGGATATATTTTAATTGAAAATGTTTTATAATTAATGCATAAATGACCAACTACACTTTATAGTCGATTATCAACAACTGGTCGCAGCGATGCATCAAAACGGTCACTGGTCAACCGATCAGCATTCGTACGGTCAACGCCATGCGGGTTGGTCTTCAATGTAGATACTTGCATTAGACAATTATTTGACAAACCTTGCTCAACCGTTTGTAAAACCTTTCCATTCATTCACTTTTAGACTTCGGTCCAACAGGTGCGTATGGATGCAAGTCATTCAGAGCGCATTCAAATTTAGTCTGATCAAATATGAATGAATATATTTTACTGATACCTGATCTTCTAAAACCTGTGTTGATTTTTGCAAACGAGTACGCGTGTTCTCCATGACACCCCATCCCTGACTAACTTATTTATCTTTCTCTTCTAGACCTTCACTGGTCTAGCTCGCGGTGTCGCCGGTCGTCCACCACGTGCATTCGGCATTGATCGCGTGGACATTCTGCTGGGTGCCGAGAGTGCGGACGCATTGATGAAGACGTTGATTGATACCGTTTGCCAAAGGTTGGGGTTATAGGTATGAGATTCTGATTGTATTCTGTTATATGTAGTGTGAATGAGTCAGTAATTATCAGTCAGATCCAATTTTTGAGAAATAATTGTACTAGTATTCATTAAGTATGCCTATACTGTATGATCGAACAAGAAAATCCTGAATAGGGCTTCGATATCTTGAAGACAACAAACAGGTTTACCATCTGATTCAATTGACTAGAATGGAGCCGTTGCTTTAGTGTTTATTGTCACATTACGTTGTCTATTTAGATTATACGCTGCCCATCAGCACGTCACGAGCGTTACACACGCACATATCAACATGTTACTGGCATTGATTACGGTTGGATTATATTTAAAAACTTTGATATTATCAACGGAAATATGTAACCACTTTTTTATTTTTGCAGTGTTGCGACAATATCGATGGCAACGTGCTCATCGAATACGTGCTCGCTTCTAATTTGTTCGACGCCATGATTAAGGTGGGTTTTTTCATTCGGCTAAGTTATGAAATACATATTTATTATTTTTGCAAGTTTTTATTGCTCGTTTGGAATTTTGTTCTTTGATTTAGGTACTGGGAACGGTGGGTCTGCGCAGCACATTCGGACGTGACGTGTTGCTGCTCATGTCTTTGCTCGTTAACTATAGGTTACATATAATACATCATAACTTGTACATTGTAAGTCATACATGTTACGGCATAACTTTTTATGTTACAGCATAACATTATATGGTACATCTAACTTGAAATGTTACAGCATAACATGATTATGATATGATACATTATAACTTGATATGTTACAGCAAAAATTTATATGGTATAGTGGTGACTTGATATCGCTTAAGTTTGTTATGGTTGTAATCTAGCATGGTTAATTGAATTGAATTGCAGGAAATACGACAACATAAACCCGTGCATCGTGCAGCTGTCCATCCTCGACGATGAACTCGCCCTGAATGTTGGTCACCTCTTTTGCTTCTGGGATTATGGACAGGCTCGATTCTCTCAGGTTTAGTACTTATTATCCCATATTCCAACCAACGTTTTGCAGGGCTACAATCAAACGATAGCCACTGAGTTGGTCAAGTACAACAATCGGTTCCGCAAGCAGGTGTCTGCGTCGGACAGCACCGGCCTGTTCTCTTCGTTCAGCAACTGGGTCAGATTAATATATTATTAAGGGCATTATATTTTACAATATATTTATTACAAGGCTAATTTTGAGTGCAAGCATCCTTTATCATTGCTTTTTTCGTCTTTAACGTCCTGCATAAGTGTAATACAGTGCAGTTAGTTAGTGAATACAATCGTCTGGTTTCGTAAACTGTTTCTCTCGACTTTACTTTTAATGAACTACTGATGTTATAAAGCATTGCTAATTGGTTGTTGTTGTCAGCCGAGCGCGATAAAGTTAGGTTTATTTTATTTTTTTAGATCGGCGGAATTTTCGTGCCTGAACAAACGGCACTGACTAATATAACGTTGGTGGCTTTCATGTTGACAGTTTTATATTGTTGTAGTGTTAATAAATAACAAAATATAGTATAGTACATTTATGTTATTATGTGGTAACTTTAGAACGGACGAGATGCTGTTGATGGCCATGTATGAGGCGGTGCATCTCAATCGCAACTTCATCACAACGTTAACCAATGTTAGTTATCGAATATTCAGGTTTCTTTTCAATCATTATCACTGTAATTCGCTGTGAATCTTGATGTCAAAAATCAAATCAACATTTTTTTGGTTTTTGTGCCAGAATAGCCAAGCTTGACAACAAAGTCACAAATATAGTGAAATGACCGTGATCCTATCTACAAAGGATCACGTATATCCCTATTCACCAACGATGGTTTGTTAAATAAGAATACGCTGTTTCTCAATCCGGGTTCCGAACCAGCACCACCAGTTCGCGAGGCTGGCACTTTAACAACTGAACAAACTAAGGGAAAATTGATGTGTTATTTCGCAGGTATCGGCGCACAACGACAAAGCCTTCAGGTTTGCGGCGGCGCGCGCTGCCAACTCGAGTTTTGACCGAATGGACTCGATCGATCAGGGACCGTCCTCCGAACAGGACGATGCCGAATCGAACAGTTGGACCGTTTAGCTGGCTGACCATTATATCATTCTCAATTTAATGACGAGACTAAATTCGAATGCGCGCCACTTTCTTACGTGATTTGTAGGAAAAGTGGAATTTTCATCTTTGGCGGTTTCAAAAAGTGAATTTTGTGGAAAATTCGTATCAAGGTCGTAATCAAATGAGAGCCCAAAATAGCAGACTAGAAGCAAGAGAACTAGCTCTGTTTATACACTTACTTTTAGTTGACTTGAAAACATACATCAATCGAATTGATAGGATGTTGAATAGAGTTTGAAGTGTCTGATTTTATACCCTGTTTTGACATTTTACCAGGAGCTGGCAAGTTAACAAGTTGGTGTATTTCAAGTATGACTTATGCCCGAGAAAAGATGCGACGAACAGGTGTGCTGATTCTAAACCAACAATATTCATATTGTTAACAGTAAAGCAACTAGTTGACGAGCAATAACGGCTATAACAACACTAATTAAACGAACTGCAATCAGTATATAAAACAGCTTATTGCAACCAGTCGGATGACGGTTGAATCCACTTCAATTCAGTCAGTACCAACGTGAAACTACAGATTATAATTTTCAACGCATTAAAGAAGTTTTCCACATAAAAGTCAAAGTAAATGTTTGTATTCTGAACAGATCTTTTTAATCTTTCAATTCTATAATGCTGAATCTGATTTCATGTGCCGAGGGATCTGGTGGCGGTTCGACGACTCCGATTGAGGAGCACGTAGAACACACGGTCAACCTCATGTCGTCCTTTCTGACCTATTGCTCGGTGGTGCTGCATGACCTCAAATGTTACTTTTATAACCAACAGAACTTATTTGCAATTCATTTTCGACTAAAACTGTATTTAGTAAATTCACTCAGATGTGACTGTAACCTTATTTGCAGCAGAACAGGCGAGTGAGTCGGCCACGATGTGCGCCCTCATACTGACCTGTATAGTCGAGGTTGGTTATTCATTTTATTAGTGAACCTGCGTGAACTAAAAAGAAAAAAAAACTAATTGTTGATTTGCGTGACATTTGTTATCGTTTATGTGTATGTGCAGGATCAGTACGCCAATTCGCTCATGCATGACGTAAACATGTCGTTTCGAGTGCCCCTGTATCGTACGGTTGGTTGTCGCTTTCAAAACAAAAGAGTGAAAGTTATCGTTACATTGAAAATCATTTTGAGCATAGTAGTTCAATGTCTACTTGTCTAGTAATAGGCCTCTTATTACTGGCACATGTGATATTTTTTCTAATTCCTGTAAATTCTGAGGAAATATTTACTCGTTAATGTAGTATCAAGTTGATTATTTCAGCCAATGTTACATCGAGCTGGTCTGTTCGACAAAAGCCCGCCGCTGTCACCCCTGGCCTGTACCGTGTTCGAATTGGCCAAAGAGTTCATCAGCAGTCATCTGATGAAATCACTACCCTTCGATATGTACCTGTTGGTCTATCACGTTTACAAATGATGTGCACAAATTTTGAATTTAGCTGTTTGCTACATTTAATTACTACGGGGTTTTCTTGCAGCTGGATGCTGAGCATTGTGCACAAGATTCTCTGTTACCAGAAACGCTTCCGAGTCCGACTGCAGTACTCGTGGCGTGAGTTATGGACAGGTACGTTTACGACATTTTTATAAAAGTTCTTTGGTACAACCTTTTTTGAATATTTACTTTTACTTTCTAATTTCTATTGTTTCTCATATTTGGCTGTCAGTATAATCCATCGCAACTACGTGATGTGTTCTACTTATCAATTGACCTAACGACCTAGTGATTATTAATTGACCTAATTTATCACCAATAAAACCGAACCGATTCGACCGAACCGATGACATCCTTCTGTTTGACATTTCTCTGTATAGATTTTCCATTTAGTTCGCTATGTGTCGCGCGATAATATGGAAACGCGATTGAGTCTCTCAAATTCTGCACTGTTTTTACAGTGATAAAGAATATTGATTGATTGATTGATTAACGGTTTCCTTTCAGCGCTGTTCTCCCTGCTCAAGTTTCTCGTGGTACACGAATCGGTGCTGATGGCGCAGCACGACTTGTTCCTCATGTTTAATAAGGTTGGTTCTTCTTGTCACTCACTCAGTCACCAGACCATTCGTAATAAATCCTTCTTTTCATTCATTCACCACATCCACAGTTTGGTATGTCATGTCATGTTTTTCCACGAATAAAAATCGGTTATGCTAAACTATCAACTTTCAGCTATGGTAGTCAACTTTACATGAAGAAGTGATGGATTAGAATTATAGGATCCCAACTTGCAGATCGTCACCATCCTGAATCTGTTCGTCACATTCGGCGACACGTTCCTGCCAACAGCGTGCGTGTACGACCAGTTGTACTACGAACTGATGAGGCAGTCGGACACGTTCGATGCCCTGCACGCTCTGGCTGTCAGGTTGCATTTACGTGATTCACGTTGTTATACACCAAATTCAAATGTATTCAGTTATTATGCGACAATCGAAAAGTTTGGTACCACATCAACAACCAATATACTTCATCTGAACGTATCATTTTATCTTAACTTATTGTGCTGAATAAAATTATTTAAGCTGCACTGGAGCGCGTTCCATTTCATCCATTCTTTTTGTCATCCAAGCCAAGTCTGAATCCAGTTCAGCATTAACATCCAATCCAATTGAAGTGGTTCTGAAAGTTGTAAAGTACCTAAAGTATGGTGAGCACATCCACTGGCGGACGAGCTAAACTTCCAAAGGGAGGGGAATTCCGTCAAAGAGGGGGAATTGGCTCGATTTAGTTCATTCTACCTACACCATAGAAAACAAATTCTTCTTTTTGAAAACGCCAATGAGGGGGAATTCCAATTTTCCTACACCTTCTCGTCCGCTAGTGAGCACATCTAACAACAAAAGGCACTAATTGCAGATACCTGCAGACGGCACGACCCGATTCGGCACGGCACGCGTCCGTGACTCGTCTAGTCAATCAGCTCATGAACATTCGTGGCATCATCGCACACTTCAATGCCAAACTCGACAAGCCACAAGTCACTACGCTCACTGAACAAGAGGTTGAATGTGTGTTGTTGTTGTCAATCTTGTTATTGTAAATGTTGTTGTTGTTGATGTTGTTGTTGTGGTTGTTGTTGTAGTCAAAGTTGTTATTGTAAATGTTGTTGTTGTTGTGGTTGTTGTTGTGGTTGTTGTTTTTGTTGTTGTTGTTGTTGTTGTTGTTGTTGTTGTTGCTGTTCATGTTGTTTTTCATGTTGTTGTTGTCGTTGTTTTTATTGTTATTGTTGCTGTTGCTGTTCCTGTTGTTGTTGTTATCATTGTTGTTGTTGTTGTTGTGGTTGTTGTTGTTGTTGTTGTTGTTCATGTTAATATTGTTGTTGTTGTAAATAATGTTGGTGTTGTTGTTCTGTTCTTGTCGTTTTTTGTGACGGTTACGGTGTACTCTATTGCAGGTGCTGTTAATAATCCGCAATAACTACGACACGCTCACTCTGAAGCTTTACGAGAATCTGGACGTGTTTGAGCGCTACAACGAGCGACCGAAACAGATGGACTTTTTCCGAGCACAAGTCAGTTATTGATATTGCTGTTGTTGTTGTTGTTGTTGTTGTTGTTGTACACGTGATTGTTGTTGTTGTTGTTGTACACGTGGTTGTTGTTGTTGTTGTTGTTGTTGTTGTACACGTGGTTGTTGTTGTCGTTGTTGTTGTTGTTGTTGTTGTACACGTGGTTGTTGTTGTTGTTGTTGTTGTACACGTCGTTGTTGTTGTTGCTGTTATACATGTGGTTGTTGTTGTTGCAGGTGTGTCGTATTCTGCAGTCCACCCGTTGCACAGTCAACAACGACCCTCGTGTCACATCACAGGTCATCGTGCAACAGCTGGCCGTTCACAAGTTGTCGCAGTCTTCCTGAGATTCATTAAACTGTTTTTTGTTCCTGTCTTTTTAACAACTGACTTGGCAAACTCATCTCATTTTTTTCAAAACCATACTGGAAATGTTCTTCCTTTTCAGTGTCATCTAGTATGGGATTGAGTTTGTGGGCTAGTTCTATGTTGGCAACAGTTTCGCGCGTTTTGCAAGTATTATATTCATATCATAATTGATCGGTGATCGTATTTTTTACCAGTACTTTTCCACGTGGACCGTTATACAAGCAGACTCGACGAAACATTTATTCTATAAACTTCAGTCTACTGTTTAATTGCGTTTTTTAAAGCATCATTTCTTCCAACGGATTACCCGCATTTCTTATGAATCAATTAGGCATTTCTGTACATGAAAGTTACACGTTTTTTTCTGAAACCTCTTCATTGGTTGTGGCGTATATCATCGTGCAAATGTCATGTGCCTGTGATTGGTTAATTATTATTAATTTTTATTTCTGTTTTGTTTCGCCATAAACTATATGTGATTTTTGAAAAGTGATAACAATGAATATCGTCCAAGATATGAAAAAACGCTGACTCATATTGATAGCACTTGCAGTTGGTACAAAAAATATAGCAGGTGGGCGGGGCCCATTTAAGTATGGTTTACGCGTAAGTTGGTTGTAAAACAGTAAGAATATTCACGATTCAAATGACTTAATTGAATGGGTAAGTCCGTTTCATGTGAGACTGAAAAAGGTCATGCTGTTTCCTATCAAAAATGTTTAATAATATTATGTAATACGTACTTAAAAGAATGTGAACAGTGAGCAGTAACCGGCGGCAGTGACACGATGAAAGTACCAATGATACAGTATGTGTACATTAACGCTTATCAGTATTATCAAACATTGGAAACAGTGCACCTGGCAGACGAGGTGTTGACCTATAATGCATTCCTTCAGTGATTCCTTCAGACAGAAATTCAATGATGATTCGGAAGTATTTATAGTACTTCAGATCGTAAAATATGAAAGCTTTAAGTAAATGCATAGATAATAGATTTTTTTTAGTTGTCTGTATTTTCCGTTGTGGAAAGGTCATGGACGTCTTTATGTAAACGGTTTTATATGACTATTGATTTGGTTGGAGAATAATCAGTCTCAAGAAAACTGTCCAGCGAAAAAATGTCGTTTATTCAACTGAAGTCA
Organism: Daptonema setosum; assembly: GCA_964036265.1. Lineage (NCBI taxonomy): Eukaryota > Metazoa > Nematoda > Chromadorea > Monhysterida > Xyalidae > Daptonema > Daptonema setosum. The sequence goes on from OZ038446.1 coordinate 20,931,582, forward strand.
GCTGTTTTTGGTTCTTAAGAATTATATACTCGGTTTAACGACTACCGTTCTGTTTTCTTGCGTTGCGTTGAGTGCTTTTCAAAGTTTTGATAACGAAAATGTCAACTGTTTCATTGGATCACCCAACGTGTGTCTTCCAGTTGCACACGGTTGTATAAAAAGTCTTGGAAAAACACTGGCTACCGACACTGACGGACGAGCTAATCCTCTAAAGGGAGGGGAATTCCATCAAAGAGAGGGAATCGGCAGATTTCAGGCCATTTTAGCTACACCTTAGGAAACAAATTCTACTATTTGAATACGCCAAAGAGGGAGTGATTCCACTTTTCCCTCCCCTTATCGTCCGCTACTGGCTACCGATAATGTAGAGTAATAATGGCTGCTGATGGTAGTTTATCGGCTACGTACGTCTCAGTAGGTTTAGGTGAATGCTATAAAGGTCGTCGTTTTATCTCCTCTGATGATTATGTGTGTCCTAGAGATGGGATCCAGTATATTTACTGACTTGGTGAACAAAGTTTTCGGTAGTTGGGTGCGTCAGTCAGTTACTTCTGGAATCGTGTATTTACGATACCGTTCGTCAACCTCCAGTTATAAAAACATAAGATAATGTTATTCAGTGGTACTAGTATAATTTTACATGACAAAAAAATGCCACCGTTCTTGGCATTACCATATATCTTTGTTTCAGATCATGTCACGTTTATTATTATTATCATGGATACAACTTATTTGGGTAGCCATTGGAATGGCTCAGGCCCCTTGTGACACAGCATTGTTCAACAAATGTCAGGTTGGATTTGGTTCGAGTCTGTGAACAACATTTTTGGCTAATTATGGGATACTGTTTGAATAGCCACTTGAACACACTTAGTCAGAATAATGAAATAGCATTCACTAAACTCGAGTGACTGATTGTAAACAGTTTGATGATTGTTATACATCGAATATTAACCTTTATGCTGTAAAACAAATAAGTGTAACTTTTCACAGTTTATTAATGAATTCACTGGTTGAATCACGGTGGATTCGGGAAATTTGATAGTGATTTGTGTTTCAGACTGAGTTCAACACGGCACTAAATGTTGGTGACAACACGGACTGGTCAGACCCGTACAAGCTAAAAGAGTACATAACCAAGGTGATGATACGTGGCACACCCGGTCTGCTACAGGTCTGCAGGTAGGATACTATGTACATTCGTACCGCTAGCAGAGGGAAGAACGGAAAAGTGGAATTCCCCTCTCTTTGACAGTACCAAAAAGTAGATTTTTTCCCCATAAAACGCAGGTGATATGGCCTGAAAACTGCGAATTCCCCCCCCCCCCTCTTTGGCGAAATTCCCCCTCCCTTTGGAGGTTTGGCTCGTCCGCCAGTGTCTCGTACTCCATGATATCTCAAATTACGCCCTTAATGTTCTCAATGAAACTCACACTTTATATGATCTGCACGTATATTTTATCGTAACACGTTATTTTTCTTATTTCATGGTAATTAGTTTTGCATAATATTCATGATTATAAAATAAGATGATTGTTGCAGTATGCCATAACCGAGGTATACACGGCTTACGGTAATCACTGTAGAGTAAAATATTTTTTTCTGTGGGCAAATGGGATTTTTTCAGATTCAAACTTATGGAAATTTTGACATCATGAACAAATCAAATGCTACATTCTCAAATTCCAAACTTTTGTATCCAGTGCACGCACGGAACTGTGGCAATGTCTCGGTCCAGAGCAGTACTACGCATGTCTCAATGTTCTGTACTTCATCGACCAGGGCTTCAATACCGTTGAAGCATACGAATTCGTCGGGGTCACTCGCGGTCTTGATTTTCTATGTATTGGAGGATTTAATGGTTGATTATACACTCACTCGCTAACTCACTCACTCACTCACTCATTCGCCTACTCACTCACTCACCCCCTCTCTCACTAACTCACTCACCCACTCACTCACCCACTCACTCACCCACCCACTCACTCACCTACCCACTCACCTACCTCCCTCACTCACTAACTCACTCACTAACTCACTCACTCACTCGCTCACTCACTGCAGTGGCTGTTAACAACTGGCCGTGTTTCATCCACGTGTTCGTCCGCGAAGCAGCTGCATTGGACACGTGCTCGCAGACGTACTATGTTAATGTGCAGGTCGACTATGACAATTTATGCAAGTTGGTGATGACAGCGGTCAGTGAAGGAGACGTTCCATACCTTTGCTCTAATCCAGCTAAAATGGCTTTTCGTAAGTCCAAGTGATTTTTGATTATTCTTTCTGTTGGCACCATATTTGGGCGTTATGAAATAAAGCCCGTATGTTCTTTCTGCAAGCAAAAATAATGCCCAAAACGTCTGATAATGAAACATCAGTCAATCAGTGTTAATACGCACATCCATCATCATCACCCCGTGCAACACTGTGTTAAACGAAGGTGTTAACCGAGTTGAGTTGAGGATAGTGATGTTTGATTATCAAACGTTTTGGGCAATATTTTTGCTTGCAAAAACAACATACGGGCTTTAGCTAAAATGGCTTTTCGTACATAAGTCAAAGTGAGTTTTTAGTTTATTCTTTCTGTTGGCACCAGACTTGGGCGTTGTGAAAAATACAGGGTTTTGTCGGTGTTCTAATTTGACTGGTTTTCAGGCACGCCCAAGAGTTGATTGACTGTTACGGTACTGTTTTCCACTCATCATGTTCGTACAACAACCAGTCGTCATGGTGGTCATGTGAGTACATCGTTAAGGGATATCAACTTGACATGAGGTGTCCCGGCATTAAATGTCCGGTTGAAACAAAGGTTAGTTATGTTTTTTTCATTCAAAATGTCAGTCTGATAGATCAGTTGATAAAGCACAATATTGACAATACGAAGTTGAGAAGATCAACCCCACTTGGATTAGACCAGTCAAATGACACTTTTTGTTGTATCGCAGTAAACTTGTAGAATGCATCGGTAACACTGGCGGACGAGAAGGGGTGGGAAAAGTGGAATTCCCTCCTCATTGGCGTTTTCAAGAAGTAGAATTTGTTTCCTAAGGTGTAGGTAAAATGGTCTGAAAACTGCCGATTTGCCTCTTTGACGAAGATTCCCTCCCTTTGGGTATTTAGCTCGTCCGCTAGTGTTCAGTGCTGCATTCTCAACTGATTACGATAGTGAATTTAAAAGCCGCTTGTTTTTGACTAACTAACCAACTAATTAGTAAAACTCTATGCATGCGAAAACATCATTGTCCGTTTAACTTTTGTTTTTTTTCCACAAAACTTCAGGCACGATGTTTATTCTGAGAAACCCCAAAAAATCCCACGCATTCGAATTTAGTTTAAAGTTTTTTAGTTAATAGTTCATAGTTTCTGATTGAGTATTTCAGGTTTTTATATGTTTCAGATGGATCCCAATACGCAAACTGAGCCAGTCATCGCGGAGTGATTATAGGGTAACCATGGCAACAATCATCGGTTATCATAACTGTTTTATAATACTTGATATTATCATAAGTCAATGTCGTTCCCCATGTACATTACCCAATCTAGACAGATCTTCGGTTCGTCGTCTTTCTTGAATACTCACTCATAAAGAAATAAAAGAAATAACTTTGTAAATATCGAAACGGAAACTAGAATCCTCAGACTTGATAAATAACATTGTATAAAAAGATGAAATACTAACATTGATGCAATGATAAAAGACTGTAACAACTTTTGTATGGTTCAAGTAAGTGAGTAATATGTACATTTCGGTTCTATATAAACATGGGAAGATTAGCTGACCATTAAGTAAAAAACATATATATGTATGCATCCGTATAGTTTTACACTTTGTCCGTAAAATATTTAATTGTAAAAGTGTAGATTATTGTCATTTGTTGTGGTTCATTAAAAGTTACATAAATTTATATCACAGCCAGATGAGCAGCGCAGGTTTGATTGAACGAGCTTTGAGCGGCACAGTCGGCCACTTCTGTTGTAAGGATACCTGCAATCGCTCACTTTTTCGATCACTCACTCACTCACTCACTCACTCACTCACTCACTCACTCATTCACTCACTCACTCACTCACTCACTCACTCACTCACCGGCAACGCATGCAGTCATCGCACATGCAATCGAACCAGCGATCAACGCTCTGAAGGCGACCCGCGCCAAATCGGATCTAAAATAGTTTTTATTACTAACTTGTCTCTCTGTCGAGACTGCCTCTGTCTGTCTGTCTGTCTGTCTGTCTGTCTGTCTGTCTGTCTGTCTGTCTGTCTGTCTGTCTGTCTGTCTGTATGTCTGTCTGTCTGTCTGTCTGTCTGTCTGTCTGTCTGTCTGTCTGTCTGTCTGGTCTGTCTGTTTGTCTGTATGTCTGTCTGTCTGTCTGTCTGTCTGTCTGTCTGTCTGTCTGTCTGTCTGTCTGTCTGTCTGTCTGTCTGTCTGTCTGTCTGTCTGTCTGTCTGTTTGTCTGTTTGTCTGGTAGAAGGACCGATTGTCTGGTCAATAACCTTCTTTCGGGGCACATGGCTCCGATACCGCCGAGCTGTACACCGATTGCCGCCAAATTACTGAATCCACATAGAGCGTAGGTGGCTAGAAGCTGAGTGCGTGCCTGCGGGGTGAAGTTAGCGAGTGAGTGAGCGAGTGAGTGAGTGAGTGAGTGAGTGAGTGAGTGAGTGAGTGAGTGAGTGAATGAATGAGTGAGTGAGTGAGTGAGTGAGTGAGTGAGTGAGCGAGTGAGTGAGTGAGTGAGTGAGTGAGTGAGTGAGTGAGTGAGTGAGTGAGTGAGTGAGTGAGCGAGCGAGCGAGTGAGTGAGTGAGTGAGTGAGTGAGTGAGTGAGTGACTGACTGACAGACTTCTGACTATCTGACTGACTAATTGATTGATTGAATGATTGAGAAGAGGAGTAAAGGTAAAGCCAACAGTGATTTCATTATTTCTGATGTATTCGCCCATACGTTGGTACGCCACAAACTCGTTAACGAACGTTTTGATGCCCATCAGCTCAGCAAGGATACGCACCTGTAAATTAGACTTCATCAGTTGAATATATACTTCGCTGTGGAAAAATAAATATATGTGGAAAAAATCAGGCAACTACAGTGACATACAAAACATAACAAGCATAACAGTTTATCAGCTTGATGACTGATTTATTTTGTGTCTGATAAAAAAATGCGGTAGAACGAAAATCAATGAACGAAAAAAACTAGTGGAAAAAAGCAGGTTAATGAATACTTGTTAAAATGTGGATCATAAATACGATTTTTTTCTCAGTCAACCTGATCAGGCTGTCCCGGTGCTGGCAGGCCCGGTCCCATCACGAACGCGAGTGGATAGAACACCCAACCGCAGATCACCTAAAATTCACTATTAAAACTTTCCTGAAACTTATCACCTCAAATGTGAAGATATAATAAATCCATGACATGTACTGTAACTCTTATAACAAGGCAGTATCATAAAAAATAAGTTATGTTTACACAGAATGTCATGGTCATACGATACTTTTGTCATGTGTACTCATGTGGCATTAATGAAATGTAATGGAATGAAATAAATGTCGGCGCACCTCCAGTTTCAGGCCGGGCACATTCACGCAGTCACCAAGATATTCCATGCAGCTGTTGAAGAACGCGAGCAGTGCCAGGAAGGATATGAGATTGGCGGCGATGTTGAGCACGAGCATGATGCCCGAGGTGGCACCGGCAGCCACCGCCTCCAGTACGTTGGAGTGCTCACTGAAATTACCACCTTGATTATCAATTAAAAAACCCATGTTATGCTTCAAATTTTGTTATGTTATGTTATGTTATGTTATGTTATGTTATGTTATTCTTCGAATTATGTTACGCCTCCAGCACGTTCGAGTGCTCACTGCAATTATCACAAAAAGTATGTTATTTAAAAGACCATGATGAAATAAACATACTTTTTAACGTTCCAATGCACCCAGTTGTTCAAAATTATGTTACGTTATGTATTGCTATGTTGTGCTATGTTATGTTATGTTATGTTATGTTACATGTTGTGTTATTCTTCAAACTCTGATGATCTTTTAGTATGCTTCAAATTATGTTATATTACGTTAATCTTATAAAATATGATAGTTTATACCATGCTTTAAATTGAATCCACCAACCCACGGCCGAGTTCCAAATCGCCGACTTTCTTTGTTTTTGACTGTTCAGTTTCGGGGTAAACGAGCTTAGCAACTGCCAGGGCTGCCGGAGCGGACATAACTGATGCTGATAGAAGGTGGTTGCCACATGCCTAAACGTTAGTCAGTAGATTAATTTTTATCAGTACTCACTCACTCACTCACTCACTCACTCACTCACTCATTCACTCACCCCAAAGCTGACGTATATCCTGAACACTGTACCGGCGATCGTGGCGAATCCGGCAGCCATGATGGCATGCAGTTCGGAAAGGGTCATCTTGGCCAGATACGGTTTCAC
>OZ038446.1:20938230-20948230 GCA_964036265.1 Daptonema setosum
ATAGTTGTTTTATTCTGCGCAAAATGAGTCAAAATTGATAAATTCTGACTTTGGGGGTGCATTCATAGTGAATTACAAAAACATATTGCAAAAATTTGGCATTTATTTCGGAACTTTTCATGGCGTTCCGAAACGTTTCGTATAAAAATTTTCCTCTGTTTCTGTCTTCCGAAACATTTCGGAACGTCACGAAAAATTCTGAAAAACATTGCACAATTTTTGCAACTGACTATGAAGGCACCCTTAGGTGGTATTGGACCGGCAGACAGTTCAACAAAACCAACCATACACGAACGACGATCCCACGACCGTATAGTCCGAGAAACGGTTGAATGCGTTGGCTGCCGACTCGAAAGCCGACTGACCCCACGATACCCGAAGAATGAAAATAGCAAACAGAAATTGAAGTAGCAAACCCCAGATGACGGGCCGCCATTTTACCTGCAGAGCAGTGAATGAGAAAATGACTGACTGACTGACTAACTGACTGACTGATTGACAGATTCATTGACTCACTGACAGTCACACTGACTCACTAATTGACGGACCTGCAACGGGTGCTTCGAGCACAGCCAGGCAATCAAATGTAAACGAAAAGTCCTCCAACGGAAAGCAAACGATATCGATTATCATACGTGTCGATAACAAGCCAAATGGCTAAACCAATTAGAATCAGAGCCAGAATGCATCTGCAAATAGGAATATAACAGCCAGTTAATTCACTCACTCACTCGCTCACTCACTCACTCACTCACTCACTCACTCACTCACTCACTCACTCACTCACTCACTCACTCACTCACTCACTCACTCACTCACTCACTCACTCACTCACTCACTCACTCACTCACTCACTCACTCACTCACTCACTCACTCACTCACTCACTCACTCACTCACTCACTCACTCACTCACTCACTCACTCGTGCACCAACAATTTCACCCATGTCTTCCTCCACAAGTCCATTAACATCGTATACGTATCAATTAAAAACGTATTTATTTGCGAGTTATCATTGTGTGATTCATACCAACGGAGCGCGGCCGGTTTGAGGATGTGGAAGTAGATGATACCGACCACAGCGATGATGGTTAAAGCCAACGGTAGTCGTGTTGACTCGTAGTTGAGGATGCAACCTGTGATTGTGAATGAGTGAGTGAGTGAGTGAGTGAGTGAGTGAGTGAGTGAGTGAGTGAGTGAGTGAGTGATTGAGTGAGTGAGTGAGTGAGTGAGTGAGTGAGTGAGTGAGTGAGTGAGTGAGTGAGTGAGTGAGTGAGTGAGTGAGTGAGTGAGTGAGTGAGTGAGTGAGTGAGTGAGTGAGTGAGTGAGTGAGTGAGTGAGTGAGTGAGTGAGTGAGTGAGTGAGTGAGTGAGTTAGTGAGTGAGTGAGTGAGTGAGTTAGTGACTAGCCAACCCGCCACAATGAAAGCCAGCCAAGCAGCTGCCAGCACGCCAATAATCACCCATTTCAAGTATGGTTTTACCAACGTCCAACAACCCGTAACTCTTTGTAGACAATCACCACATGGCAATATAGGGCTGCCGTCAAACTCGTTCAATTTGGGTCGAAAACTAGACTCTGGGTACACCTGCATTTGTTATGATCATTATAAGCATTATCCCATTCTTATATCAAAATGAAGTTAATAATTATTATTGTTAAAACTTTAATGGTTCACATGATTTATTTACATACATATATGTACATATAGTTGTCAAGTGAGTCAAACTGATGATTGCTTAGTTGTTAACACGGTCAATGGTTCACATAAACTAATTATAAAAGATAATTAAATTATTTAAACATACCTGATGTGTGTATGACGGTCTGACACTGGAACTCATCTCGACATTTTCATCCACCTTGATGTTACTCACATTATTGTGGTTGTTTAGTGATGACATTCTCTGTATAGAACAGTAATACACAGTTTAAAGAAAACAATCACTAAATGTGTAATGGTTAATTTAACTAAACTGTATCAAAAACAGCAACTTGATTCAGTCAACAGTTACAACGACGAAACAAAAATGCAGTTAACTCAAAGCCGCTCTATTATAGATTCTCTGGCTATATCAAGTAAAAGTGTCATGATACAATTTTATACGTTTACTGCGGTTGTAAACAGAGATGAGTCAGAGTCAGGTAGTAACAAACGCCGTTACAACTGGTAGTAGTGCATATACAAGCCACTGTTTACACAACATTTAGTTGATGTCAAAGATTTACGCAAGTGTACAACAACGTGTTATATCTGCTGGTAGTAAACTGGTGACGGAGGATTTGGCAACTGGAGTCTATAGTTTATAACTGATACATTGGCACCTGGCGGACAAGTCAAACCATTAAACGAAGGGCAATTTTGTAAAGAAAGTGTTTGGCTGTTTGAGGCTATTTTACCTACACCTTAACAAACAAACTGCACTGTAAAACTTGCCAAAGAGGGAAAATGTCACTTTACCTCCCCATCTCGTTCGCTTCTAAACAGATATATGAATTTATGCGTACGGAGTTTTCAAGAAGTAAATGTTTACCATCAAACGAAAATATGAGTAAACATGTTGACATGAAAAATCACATTTTTAATTCGACAATATGAATCACAGAAGGAAACCCAAACCTCCATAGTGGGGAGAATCTTTCCAAAGACGGGGCCTGGGAGAAATTTTTCCATTTCACCTAAACCTTGAAGAACAAACTCAATTTTTTTGAAACTGTCAAACAGGGGGAATTCCGCTCTTCCCTTCTCTTCTCGTCCGCTACTGCAATGAATCATACAAAAATAACATGTGCGTGCAGGTTAATCACAAGTTTACAATGCATGGTGTAAAATGACAAATGGGCGGATGAGAAAATGACAAATATTTCTACGTTAAATTACTCCGTCGTCTTCTGAAGAAAATTCTCATGGGACCACTATTCGCTTATAACCAGATCAACTCAAACCATTGATAAATGGTAAAACTACTATATAAATTTAGAAAAATTTTTTTTTACCCACCACTAGCGGACGAGAAGTGGAATTCTCTCTTCTTTGGCGTTTTCAAAAACTACAGTTTGTTGCCTAGGGGTGGCCACATCTTTTTTTTGACGAAATTTCCCTAGATTTGGAGGATTAGCTCGTCCGCCAGTGTTATCCACTCCATCGCTCAACCCAAAATAATGACATACTTTACACTCACCAACGCAATGCATGAACAAATGTTTTTGTTCAATTTAAAACGCCTTGCCTGAGAAAACCTACAGGTTGTATGGGAAGTGTGGCCCCTCTTATCAAAATCGAGTTATGTGGTGTTTTGGAACCTACCAGGGTAGTGTATCAAAACCTTATGACCGTTTGGTCCAAAGTTGCTCAAAACAGGAAATATCCGGATTTTTCGATTTTGGCTGTAGGGCATTGGTCACCATGCGAACAGCTCACTTTGAACAGCGGCCGTCACCGATAGAGACTTCCAATCACTGAATGGATAACATAGTATGAAAGTAGACGTAATTCTGCGTGTTTTAAGCCCTATTTGACCGCATTTGATGCCATATTCAATTTAGAAATCAATCCCGAAAAATTTTGAAAAATAACTTTTTTTGAAAAAATTGACAAGTTGGAGACATAAATGTCAAAATAAAAAAAGTTGCAAGATTTATCCAGACAAACCGAGTATGAGGGATGATGCTCCTATAGTAGACCTTCAAAAAGGTCATGTGCTACCCCCCCACATGGCCCCATTTTTTCGAGCTTCGGGTCATTTTTTGCCAAAATTCGCTAATTTTCTGAATTTTCTGCTATTTTCCGCATATGGTTGATTGTTTAACGGAGAATTGTGCATGATAATAACTTCCCCTAATAGGCAAAGTAATGATAGAATACTTCCATTTGCTTTAGTCAGTTTTTAAAATATGATAAATAGGGCTGAAAGGCTGAAAACGCTCAAAAACGACGAAAAACCCTAAATTTCTATGTTTCCTCAAAATAGGGAGGTTTTAACGCTATAAGTAGGCAAGAATGAGTCGAGAAGGGTATATAGTGGAATATGCAGTGTTTTTGGTTCCATTTTATCAAATATAAAATTAGCTGCAACGTCAAAATACTAGTATTAGGGGTTTTGAACAGTCGTTTTCAACGATTTTTTATTAAAACTCGTCAAATTAACTAGTTTCCATAAATTTTCCGTTGGTGGTTGATGGTTTTTCAGTAGTAAGTCCATGACAATACAATCCACTGGTAGGAAAGGTAATGAGGGAATACTTTTATTTAATTTAACCGTCTTTCAAAAATTGATAAATAGGCCTTAACGGCTGAAAATGTCCAAAAACGATGAAAAAGTATAATTTTGATGTTAGCTGAAAATACAAAAATTTTACCATTGTAATGAAGCAAGATGAAGGGAATATCGTTTTATACAGTATTTCTAGTTTATATTCATCAATTATAGAGTCAAAACACAGGTATTGAAGGTTTTTAACAGTCGCTATCAGCGATATTTGCCTGAAGCTCAAATATGATGCTGTTGGGGAATGAGCGGTTAAATACACCTTTCTTCGTTTCAATCGCTCACATATGATTGAAATGAGTTTTCTGGATATATTTATTTTTGGTTTTCACCCGTTTTATTCGACATAGCTTGCTAATACATTCATTTTTATCCTACATACATACATACTTATGTATGTACATACGGATGTATGCGGATTGTGCGTCAGCTGCCGCCACAGCCTACTGCAGTCACAATTTTCGAGGCAACTGCCGCCATTTTTCTGAAATTTTCAGTTGATTCGCTCGAAAGTAGTGTCAGTTGTCTTATGAAAAGAAGAATGATTCATGTTATCAATAAAGGATTCATGCAATCAATGATAAGTCGGATGCAGTTGACTAGCATTAGGATGATGAACATACTTTTCAAACGAATCCCACTTCTGCGCTCCGCGCGGTGCTAACGGGCCTTACGATAGATTATCAGCGGTTAACGAACAGTAATACATACTTCGAAGGCAATAGTAAAACTTTGGATAATTTGTCTGCGACCTTTAATTTGCTTGATTGCATGAAACATCTTTTATTGACTAAATTAAAGATTCTTTTAAGGCAACTGACGCTAATTTCTGTGAAACAACTGCAGCCAGAAATTTTTCAAATTATTGGCTGAAAATGACGTACGAAAACTGACGCCACTTTCCGGCGAGTCAAATGCAGCCGACGAAGCCCAGAAAAAGTGCCGACAGTTGACTTGATAATTGTGGCTGCAGTTGGTGGTGGCGGCAGTTGATCGATCCCCATGTATGTGTAGGTATGTATAGTAATTATGTGTTTTGATGATACTTTTAGCGATTTGATTTGATGATACTTTTAGCGGTGTGAATAGCTGAATACTGTTGGCAGACGTTTTGGTGTACTTCTACTTTCAGTTCTTTTCCTTCAGAAGTTCACCTAGTCATCAATTCTCTTGTTTATTTACCCACTTCGTCAGATTGACCTCCAACAGGTGTCTAATTGGGAGCCGACAGTTCAAACGAACTGATTGCAAAATGGTTCCCAAAATCGGACGTTCTCAGCATCACTGCTTTGTTCTAGAATCATGATGTGGAAGCCCGAAAACAGACTGTGCGAGGCGAAAAGCGGAAGCGAAAATTTCCCGCTTTAATTCTTTGTATTGCTTACGTACCTTTTAATTGCAACTTACTTACATGGATTTGGTGAAATAGACCAAGAACACTGTATATTCCACGATATGCCTTTTTGACTCATTCTTGCTCCATACAATGGTAAAATTATGGTATTTTCAGCAAACATCGAAATTATACTTTTTCATCGTCATTTTCAGCCGTTTAGGCCTATTTATCAAATTTTGAAAGACGGTTAAATCGAATAAAAGTATTCCCTCATTACCTTTCCTACCAGGGGATTGTATTGTCTTAGACTTACTACTGAAAAAACATCAACCAAGAATGGAAAATTGATGGAAACTAGCTAAGTTGACGAGTTTTATTCAAAAATCGCTGAAAACGACTGTTCAAAACCCCTAATAAAGCCCGTATGTTGTTTCTGCGAGCTAAAGTATTGATCAAAACTTCTGATAATGAAACATCAGACAATCAGTGTTAACACGCACATCAATCATCATCACCCCATTCTACACTGTGTTAAACTAGGGTGTCGACTGAGTTGAGTTGAGGCTAGTGATGTTTCATTATCAGATGTTTTCGACAATATTTTTGCTTGCAGAAACAACATACGGGCTTTACTAGTATTTTGACGTTGCAGCTAATTTTATATTTGATAAATTGAAACCAAAAACACTGTATATTCCACGATATACCCTTCTCGACTCATTCTTGCCTACTTACAACGTAAAAACCTCCCTATTTTGAGCAAACCTAGAAATTTAGGGTTTTTCGTCGTTTTTGGTCAATTTCAGCCTTTGAGCCCTATTTATCTTAATTTAAAGACTGACTAAAGCAAATGTTAGTATTCTATCATTACTTTGCATATCAGGGGAAGATATTATCATGCACAATTCGCTAATAAACAATCAACCATATACGGAAAATCGCAGAAAATTCGGAAATTTAGCGATTTTTGGCAAAAAATGACCCGTAGCTCGAAAAAATGGGGCCATGTGGGGGGGGTAGCACATGATCTTTTTGAAGGGCATCATCCCTCATACTCGGTTTGTCTGGATAAATCTTGCAACTTTTTTTATTTTGACATTTATGTGTCCAACTTGACAATTTTTTCAAAAAAAGTTAATTTTCAAAGTTGTTCGGGATCGATTTCTAAATTGAATATTCTATCAAATGCGGTCAAATAGGGCTTAAAACACGCAGAATTAAGTCTACTTTTATACTATGTTATCCATTTAGTGATTGGAAGTCTCTATCGATGACGGCCGCCGTTCAAAGTGAAGTGATCGCATGTTGACGCATGCCCTACATCCAAAATCGAAAAATCCGGATATTTCCGGTTTTGAGCAACTTTGAACTAAACGGTCATAGGGTATTGATACACTACCCTGGTAGGTTCTAAAACACCACATAACTCGATTTTGATAAGAGGGGCCAAAATCTGTAGGTTTTCTCAGGCAAGGCGTTTTAAATTTGTGTACGTTCTGTTAAAATACAATCAGTATTTGTTTCCCGAAAAAATGCTTATTATACTTGACTGAATATAACTTTTCACTGTTAAGATGAACGAACCACTTAGCCTGAAAATGTTTCAAGATTGAAAGCCAAAATATCACTAACAAGAATGTTTCAAGATTGAAACGCAAAATATCACTGATAAAAAATGTTTCAAGATTGAAACCCAAAATATCACTGACAAAAATGTTTCAAGATTGAAACCCAAAATATCGCTAACAGTGTAGTTGGATCCGGGCCAAGCCTGGCCACCAACTTGTCGTACAGTATCATATAGGAGAACAGAGTTTAGAGATACAAACATCATTATAGTCTATCCAGGATTTTTTGTTAGCCAAAAACTTTTTAACGCACAGTTTAGATTCAAATCTGTTTTTGGCGCACTCTAAAAATTTCAAGAAATAAATACTTTTCCACATAGCGTTGGGAAAATATACAAAAATTGAGCTTAATTTATTGCATACGTGCGTAACCTACCTGCAAACTTTTTGATAACAAGAAACCCTGACCAAGCTATAACAATATCTACGAATGCAAAAATACAAATATTCACGTAACCACACGAATTATTCCACAAATCAAAAAAACATGTTGCATGTTTGACACCGTTTCCTCTATCATTTCCATTATTATAGAAAAATGCAATTCATAGTGGATCCCAGAAAATTGAAATTCTACACCAACAACAAATAAATGTTGTGTACAAACTTCCATATTCAACGATTAGTGAAATGAACAAAATATGTTATGAATAAAAATAATTTAAGCCGATGGTGTTACGCGAATTGGGGAACCGGATGGCGGACACTGGCGGACGAGCTAACAAAATGTAGGGGGACTCCTTCAAATAGGAGGGAATGAGCAGTTTTGAGATAATTTTACCTACACCTTACGAAAAAAACTCCACTCGTTTCCAAACTCCATTTGAAACCGTCAAAGAAGGGGTAAATCCACTTTTCCTTCCCCTTCTTGTCCGCTAGTGGTTGGATAGGAATTGAAAGATTCTGCCGGTTCGTTCGATGTTTGTATTGTACTTTAGTTATGAAATCGTTTACCGTCCGCCATAACCACACCGTCAATGATTTCAATCATATTTTATGTGATTTTTTTTAACGTTTTAGTTACGAATTTTCAATTTCAGCAAGCAGCTCCATTGGTTCTTGTGATGATAGTTTTCTGGTACCACAAACAACGCAAGATTGTAGATGTAGAACCAGTTAGTGATTGAGATCGGATATGAAAGTTGAATTGAGATTGATCACATACCTTGAGTTTTGTGTGCGCACAAATCCGTCTTTCCTGTTCATCAGGCTGGTTGATTTACAACACTATAAAGCCCGTATGTTGTTTCTGCCAGCATAAGTATTGCCCAAACCGTCTGAAAATGGAACATCACTAGCCTCATCTCAACTCGGTTGACGCCATAGTTTAACATAGCATGGGGTGATGATGATTGATTTGCGTGTTAACACTGATATTCGGATGTTTCATAATGTTTTTGGGTGATATTTTTGATTGCACAAACAATATACGGGCTTTACACAAATGTGAATGTCAGATCAACAGAAAAACTACTTCAAAAGCAGATAAAACGTAGAAAACAGTATCAAACGGTCAAGTATAAAAGACAGATAAAATTTCGGATTCAATTTCTATGCACAAGTTTGCGCATTACTGATCTCTCAACTCATCATGTCTCCTAGTGTTGTCAGCAACCTTTTTGCTTCATTTCTACTAATCCACTTGAACTTTTGCAAAGCGACCACCTCAATCAAACCCTCTCAATCTGCGAAACCTACTCAAAAACCTTTTCAACCACAAACTGATAATCAAACCAGTTATGTTAATACAGAAGAAACTTTTAATCAATATTCTGACTTGCCAACCAATAAACAATGGACCGATAACCATCTATCGAATGTTTCCTTGTTTTTGTACCAAAACTCTACAAACAGTGAAGTGGAGCCGATGGCGATGCGTTCCGAGATGTCGTACAAAGAAGCTGCATTGAAGAATAAAGTTGGTTGTAAGCGTACAATGTTTTTTTTCGGGTGGGCTCATTCGGATCAAGACACTGCGGGTAAAGTAGAATGTTGCTTGCCGATGCATTATGCAGCTTTTCGTAACTGACCTTGTTCTGCGTACATTTTTTTAAACGGCATTGTACAGGGTGTCCCATCCTTAACCGCCGATGTTGACGGCTTGCCGTTTGAGTTGTACTGAGTATATATAATTGAAATTTCGTTTTTAAATAAACAAGACTTTGGCAATTTGTTTGACGCCTACCAGAAGCTAATTGGACGTTTGTAGCTAATTTTACAATCAATTGAATACAATGCCCATTTTTGGGCTTTTTTCTTCCTCGTCTGCTAAAATTTGGTTGAAAAAGTTTATAAAAAAGACGCTAGAAGAACGAAGCATCACAGAAAGTATAACAACACGGTTCCTTTATCAGCAGAGAAGGACAACTTATGTGGCTTGCCAGGTCGCCAGACCTGATCCCTCTGGACTCCTGGCTCTAGGGTGATTTGAAGGAACACGTACTTGAGAATATTGACCAGTCACGTCTTTTTATCCTTGAAGAGACAGGTGCAAATGGCATGGTCACAGGTTATGAAGCCGTGCCTCGTTGTTGGGAACGATGTTAGGATCTTGGACGTACCCAAGTCGAAAGTTGAGCGGGTCAATTTCTTTTTTTTCTGTTCCATTATGTGTTGTTATATTTTCTGTGATGCTTCGCTCTATTAGGGCCTTTTTATTTTGACAGAAATTTAGCACACAAAGATGAAAAATGCTCAAAAATGGGCTTTTTTCAATTGCTTGTAAAATTGGCTACAAACGTCCATTTAGCTTATGGTAGGCGTCAAA
>OZ038446.1:20953230-20958230 GCA_964036265.1 Daptonema setosum
TATGTAGATGATCATTAGAATACCGTAAACTTCTGGATTATCACCCGATTCTCCGTGAAATCACCGACTGCCAGCCGACGCATCCCGATTAACGACCCAGCCATTTTTTCGCCGCCGCCGCTGATTTTTATCGCCATAAAAATATAAGTATAAAAGTGAAAGCAAAAAACGTTTCAGCTAAAAACCAACTTTCACTTTCTTGCGTTACATGACTGTTTTTGTTGCCGAGATACATACTTATGTTGGTATTATGATCGGATTATGAGACGACATTCGATACAGTAGGCAGTCCAGGAAGGTCGTGAAATTAGGCAATGTTAGCCAAGTGTTTTGACTGAATAGAACCTGGTAGTTTGATTATTCTTCCTGAATCCACGTTGTATTTTATCACAAGTATAAGCACTGTTGCTGTCTGATCGACGAATACAACTTTCAAAAGGATCGACATATAAAAAACGTTGCAATCATTCAATATTGAATGTTCACGTCCGCTAATGTTTTGAGAAAAGCAACAACAAACTGCCGTTTTTACGATCAACCTCAGTTTTATCTCATGGAAATCAGCGATGAAGCAGAAGATCATTTCGGCCCCGCACCATACCGAAGGCGGTATTACCGCATCCGTTATTGCATGTTGTATTTTGTGTTTGTGCTACGAAATACAAGTTGTTTTCACCTTTCATGTTTTGAGAGATTAAAAATACTTCTCGAAATTAGAATTTTTCTGTAGCATATGTAGTTTGACAGTTTCAATTGCATCATGCAGAAATGCACTCCACTCGGCTATTTTTTAATATTTTCACGCGTACTGTAGAATTCTTCTTGACTTTTTCCAATCATTCATTGTTTCACAGACGAGTCATCCATTACAATGTGTTTCATCAATAGAATTTCTTCAAACCCACAATCGGAGGCAAGGGGGAACACAACGTTGTTCATTTGAATAATCGCGAACATCGATTAATTATTCATGAGATGATTATAGGATTGATTCATGATTCATGAATGATACATCACCGTTCCTCTAAGATAATAGTTGTGTTTCAAGTTTCAAGTTTCAAGTTTCATAGTTTCATTGTGGCAACGTTTCCCTAATCCGATCCGATGTATATGTTGTAGCAAAAGGAAAAGGTGAAATCAGCAGCAAAAGTTTCTGCGTTGTTTGATTCATGCCGCCCTAGTGTTTACGTTGTTTCAACTAATCGTAATTAAACGTCGGTGTCTGTGAGCAAATTACCATGAAACCGGTAACTCATCTATCTGTTTTGCTGTTTCTATAAAGTTCACGTATACGTTTTTTGCTTCTTTTTACCACTTCGATTTTATTGAGACTCACTTTCTTTTAAGCATCCATATAAACCTGTTTTCCTAGATAATAACTTCGAATTAGTAAGGCCAACAAGGCTAGGCTATAAAACGATAATGTCTAACTAAGGTAACTGTAAATTTGTTTGTTCTGGGTCATTTATCAAGCATGCCAGCAATAAGTATGGTAGATTAATGGAGGTTAAAACTATTTTCTTCGGCTTTGTGTGAATTTCTATTCCGACTAACTCTAACGAATTTTCGAGAAGAACTTGACGAGTTTCAGCGACAAACTCCAACTTTTTCGCCCTATCCGCCACCCATTTAATTTGGATGACGATCGAGAAATGAGTAAACAAACCGATGCTAGAAACTAATAGTTTAATTAGTACTAATAAAACGGGCTATTTACCGAATCAGTGACCGTAATTAGAACTACCGAAGTTATATATTTACTGGAGTTTGCTGCTGTGTTGCTGATATGTTAATCAGATTGCTCTGGGAGCAGTTGATGGTGGCTGACAACCATGATATGTAATATAGAATAAGTACAGTAAGTATGTACATAAGTCCAGACTCCAGAAGCATTCACTGACTGATAGGTGAGGAAACGGACATGGTACATACAGTTGGTAGAGTAGTTAAATGTCCGAGAACACAAATTTTTTCCTTTTCTTGGAAACTCTCGCTCTGTTGTTTTTTCATTTTTCTAGGATAGTAATTAATTACGGCTAGTTGTATAATTCAGTTACGATACGAGTGGCTGACGAAGAAGTCGGTCCCGTTGCTAAGCTATTTGTAGGTATGTATGAAAATGAACTAGTCTTTTTGACTACTAGCCTTCGGTTCCTTACTGATACAATAAATCTTCCAGTTACATCACAGTTGCTCGCAATGCAAACAACATGGTTTATAGTTAACATTAATAATGTTGAATGTAGCGTACAACTATTTGCTGAACATGATCTATGGTCAACACGACGGTCATCTCATGAACGCGCAAAAATGATCGCAATTCAGACGCGTTTTTCCTGAAATACAGGCGCTGGCGGACGAGCCAAACCTCCAACGGGAGAGGAATTTCGTCAAATTGGAGGAGATTGGCAGTTCTGAGGCCCATTTACCTACACCTAGGGTACGTACAAACTGCACTTTTCAAACTTGCCAAAGACGGGGGAATTCAGCTTTTCCCTCCCCGTCTCGTCCGCCGGTGAATACAGGTTTCGTTCTGCCAGATAGTGTGATGTGTCACATCATTACGAACGAAAATGATTAATTAAGTCCGAAACATGATTGATGCCTATAACCGAAAAAATACAGTCTCACACACGTTGATTCGACGTCACAAAAAGTCACCAGTTCCTTTTGCGACGATGCAGAGGAAAGCGCTAGCGGACGAGAAGGCTAGGGGAAAAGTGGAATTCCTTCTTCTTTGGTAGTTTTGACAAGTACAGTTTGTTCCTTAAAGTGTGGTAAAATGGCCTGTAGTTTTTGCCCATTCCTCCCTATTTGGAAAGATTCCTGTCCTTTTGAAAGTTTGGCTCGTCTGCCCCACTGGTCGAAAGTGATACAATTTGCCAAGGTTCGATTCGAAACGCTTAAGGATCTTACTATGCAAATGAACCAGCCATTTTAATTAATCACCATTCCAGAAAACTAAAAAAACACCAAGGAAGAGCGAGAGTATGCAAGCAAGTAAAGGCAAAATGGGTGTTCCCGGGCTTGTAACTACTCAACTACAGTATGTAACTAACTACCACGTCAACTTCCTTAACGATCAACGGTTGCTTCTGGAGTCTGGACCTAAAAATTACATATATACATATCATGGCTGTTTATTTTAGCACTATCAGTCATGCTACCTGATTTATCAAGCGTTTAACGAATATGTTAACTAGTAATTTCTCATGGGATAAAATAATTTTCTCCGATTGATTATTCTCTTCGAGGAAATTAGGTACCGATATTCCGGTTTGTACGATAGTATTGATTCTGATCTGATAACAAGTAGAGCTTATGATCATAATCAGTTTCCCGTCTACCGAAAAAAAATCAAGGCTGGGTCGCTGGTCATGTTACGTGGTATGTAAACGCTATGAATGAGAACAAGTTTTTTACTGTTTATGTTTTACAGTAACTTCACTGAATCATAAACGATTAGGTGCTAAAATCAATTGCCATAATTTTAAGGAAGACTTTGAAAATATATGAATCATTGTGCACTTCGGTTGTAATAACTCTTGTTGCGAATGTAGAACATGTACATTAACTTGATGAATCAATTCACGAAATTGAATGCGCATTCATCACGCTAATTGTCCAAACTGTTCTGGTGTTTGTTTTCGTTCAACAACTGATCGATTCATTGGCGGGTGAGCTACCCAAACACTGGAAAAGTTTTTTTGCTAAATATCTACATCTGTTTTTATTCTCTTTGGAAATGATCATGATTTTCATAGGAGATTATTAAGGTTTGCTGCGATACAGACCCAAATCACACTCAATTAGTAGCTCCGAATTGGTTTTATTGCCTGTCTTTCTGTCAGACACGCGCAACCCGTTAATTGTTGCACCGAAACTGAAAATGAGTAATTGAGGTGCGGCAGTGAAAAACCAGCATTTTAATGTAATAAGCTGTGAGTTCATGTTTGCTTGGTTGCTCGGGCGATCATTAATAGCTGTTTACCTGATTCGTGACTAATTTAAACGTTACCGATTATAATGGGTGACATGTCACAGACAGTTGACCGACATTGTAACGACATACATACATGTTATTGAGTATGTCATTCTGTTGTTTCATGTCATACAACATCCGACTATGGTATGTAAAGTAAAGCCCGTATGTTGTTTCTGAAAGCAAAAGTATTGCACTAAACACTGATAATGAAACATCACTAGCCTCAACTCAACCCGTTTAACACCATAGTTTAACACAGCATAGCATGGGGTGATGATGTTTGATGTGCGTGTTAACACTGAATGTCGATGTTTCATTATGAGACGTTTTGGGCAATATTCTCGCAGAAACAACATTATAACATCTGATAACTTTAAAGGACAGCCGCTCAGACGTCTGGCTGGACGGAAGTTTCCGGGGTCTGCTTACATAATTGGGTTTAGATTAATTAGCGAAAAATGGGCGTAGAAGTTAGCTAGGTCAGTGGCAGACATATTGACGCCATCTTGTTCACCAAAACTGAATGAACAGTAATGATTGGACGTGATAGCTTTTTAACAACTCTTTGACCTTTTTGGGTTTTTGACAATCACGATAATTAGTTTTTGATAAGATGTGTTAATTGAGCTTCATATAGGTGACGAGATGGTGAGAAATTTGAATATTTCTTCAGCTGATGTAACAAAAAAGTTTGGCAAATTCACGGTTATAATTGTTAAATAATGCAAATTTTACTTTGTACTGATTGACTCTCAGATTAGTGATCGTCCTCAACTGTGTTGAAACGGGATGGTTGAAAGTCACACCGTTCAAATGAAACAGTTCCGACAAAAACTACTTTCAATTGGTCGTATGAACTACACGGACTGAAACATACACCAATTTATACAACATAAGTTAACCTAAAAAGCGACCAGGTTCATGCCTCTCATCATTTGTCATGATAAAACCACAAGTCATGTAAACCACAAGTCATCAGTGTAAATTCACTCATGAGCGGGATCTCTTTGTACTG
>OZ038446.1:20963230-20978894 GCA_964036265.1 Daptonema setosum
AAGGGAGGGAAAAGTAAGATTCCCCCTTTTTGGCGGTTTAAAAAAATAATTTGTTCCTCAAGGTGTAGGTAGAACTAATTCCTGTCAATTCCCTTCGGTTTGGAAAAATTCACCTCCAAAAGAGGTTCGGCTCGTCCGCCGGTAAGGGCATTAATGCTCGTATCAGAGTGCTACATGTATGTACCACCGCTATGTACCACTATTCATTAATGATCTCAAGTTGATCCACTACGTTTGACGTTGATCAAAGCGTGCCACTATCGAGGCCAACTTGTTTACCACAAATATCCTTGGGAAAAGTTTGTAGAAATGCCCAGAAAATGTGCGTGATTCTTACTGATTCTCTTGACGTGGACCGTGTTGGAAATGATGTACATACGTATGTACTTGCCCTGGTCAAAGTATAAATAGCGTGCTCAATTAGTTAAAATGCTTTTGGAGATTATTTATCTAGGTCAACAAGTGATTAAACAGGTCTAACAGTGTTTTCTCGTTTTCTTAGTGGCGGAAAGGTAGAAATACGCATAAATGTCATGATGAACGTAATTATATGTACACATTTTGTGCCATTTTAGAATGAATGACTCATGAAACTACTTTGAACGCCAGTAAAAATATTTTTAATCACCGTATCGACTCATATTATCGTTCTGTGAATTCCATTACAGATAAATTAATAATTTAAGTGCATGAAAGATTCATGGAATCGGTTTACTGGGTTTATCTGGTAAAAGTAATGATTGGTAAGCGAAACGTGAGCGATTATAGTTCTATTTTGACCGTATCATTATGTACGCTATTTATTAGTAATATAAATCCAATTAATGGGCATTATGTCGGCTTAGACGATGAATAATAAATTATAGTTAAGATACATTATTTATAAATGTTGGGTAGACTTTTTCTGGAACTACATATGTAAGACGAACGACGAAGAAGGCCAGATTTTTTATATAATGGTCCGATTTATTTTCGTCTAGTAGATGTGTTAACCGACTTTTTATTAACCGATAACTGACTGACTAACTAATTCACTAGATAACCAGTTGACGGACTGACTGGCTGACTGACTTACTGACTGGCTGACGGACTTACTTACTGACAGACTGACTGCCTGACTGACTGACTGACTGAGTGACTGGCTGACTGAGGAACAGACTGACTGGCTGACTGACTGACTGACTGACTCATTTACTGGTCGACTGACTGACTGACTGAAGGACTGGACTGGATTGACCTTCTTACACACTGTCTGACTGACTGACTAAAAGATATCAAAGGTATAAACATCATTCATTGAAGTTTGTTTGACCAAAACTAATTGTTATAATGATCGTAGGCGAAAAGAAGCGTTCATAGAATAACGTCAGAGGTTCGTTGTTTACCCACAGTCCTCTTAACTAAACATAAAATTAATGAAAAGCAACTGCATCTCTGATATCATGTACTTTAATTCAAATTTAATGATTCGGTTACAGAGGAAGTAAATATTGTTGTGAATGGATGCTCCATCAGCAAATGTCAGATTCAGCAACATTTTCATGTGATTTTCATTTTATCGTACATCCGATCATTAAATCATTCGTTCAAAACAGCTATGGGTTAGTATATATTTATAACAGTGAAGGGTTTTTACAGTGTTGCTAGAAAACGACAGGAAATTTGTCCCAAATTAGATAAAAATGTGACCTTCTCAAAGCTGAGCACTCCTACACTTCATATCATGACAAATGTTGGATACTCATCACATTTCAGTTTGCGTAAAACCCAACAATGTTTCTTAATGTAGAATTGACATTAAGCAATTCACATGCATATTTTTATGACGACATATGCAATATCCTAATCGCAGCCGTGAAAAGCAAGCTTACATATTTCATGTCTTCTCTAAAATTGCATGCCTTATTCATGAATTGTAAAATATTAAAATCCGTACTTAAATAGCGAAGAGTAGTCAAATGCTTGAATGTTAGTAATGTACGAGTACAGTACGCCACGACCCACTTTATAAAATTGAACGTACATACGTAAGTTGGATATATTTTTTATTAAAATAAACGATTCTATCGCTCAATCATGTGACTTGTCTCTGGGATGCTAAGGGCGCTTTCACAGTTGTCTTGAAAAAATCTCAAGAATTTTATATGAAAAAGTTTCGCAGCTTTAAAAAAATCGTTTTAATCCCAACCAAAGTTTCAGAAAATTTGTCGGGAACAAAACGAATTTTTACGAACTCCGAAAGTTTTGCAACTAAAATTCTTGAGAATTTTAAAGACAACTCTGAGAGCGCCCTGAACAAACCTTGAATCACATCGAAATTAAACGGTCAATTTCATGAAACATTCACCTAAAGGTGTTGGGTAAAGAAGGTGCAATGGCTAGGCTTTATTGAAGGTTTCGCAGTCAGGTTTTCCGAATATCAGAAGTCGAAACTCAGAATATCACGCGATACTTGTTCTATTAATATGAAATTTTAGGTCGTTACCTAAAACGCTGTGAACGTTATCCGGAAAGTTCATTGATCACACCTCGCTGGGACACCCTCTGTATGTACAGGGTATCCCTCCCGTCCCTTTTTCCCGATGTTGACGGCTCGGCATTTCCGTTGTACTAAACCAATATGCTTGATGGTGGCTTGTAAAATTTGCTCCAGCCGTCGAATAACTCTCTGGTAGATATCAAACAAATAGCCAAAGTCTCCTTTATTCCAGAAAAAAGTTTCGGCCATATTGGTTCAGTAAAACTCAAATGCGAAGCCGTCAACATCGGAACAAAAAGATGGGACACCCTGTACATACAGTTGCGTGCTCCAAATAACTCAACAAGTTTCTTCCTTCCCTATCATTAGATGTTCTGATTCCGACACACTTGCAGACGAGAAGGGGTGGGAAAAGTGGCATTCCCCCTCTATGGTGCTTTGAAAAAGTAGAATTTTCTCCCGAAGGTGTAGGTAAAATGGCCTGAAAACTGCCAATTTCCTCCTCTTTGACGAAATTCCCCCCCCCCTTTTGGAAGTTCAGCTCGTTCACCAGTGTATTGACAGTATATTGACAGTATATTGACTCGTTTAGACTATGGTCTGAGTGCTTTGCATATATGGAGTAGGGTCCGGAAAAGCTTTATATTTATATGTAATGGGTGCGAAATCAAAACGGAAGTAGGAGTGTTCTAATGAGGTATGTGTGTCATCAACATGTTATTAGACAAGTTCACTGAATCGGCACATTTAGGCGTATGTACATACCTATACGTCTGACAGACTTCTATTAGAATTCTGATTTGTAAAACTATCGGCACACAAGATTCAAATTTTTTTGAATTTTGGATTAAGAAAACGAACACGGATAAACAAAAGTGTATTGCACAGAGGAAATGTGTGCATTAAGTGTTATAACTGATGGAAAACCAATATCATGGCACTTAATAATTAATATGATGAATAATAACATGCTTTCTTAATTTATTAGGAATTAATCCCAAAAACCATTTTGATTTGACAAATCCAGAATAAAAATTTTGGAACTTTGGATTTCTAATTTTGGAATCGAAAATTCCCGTCTTAGCACAGTGCGCAATATCATGTGTAAAACAGTGCGATCATACCGTAATTTTGGTTCAATTCTGGGGTGTGTAATTGTTGTAGATTTTTTCGCGTTTGAACTGGCTGGAATACAGTAGGTTTATTGGCTCCCAGGGAAGGGTAAAACTCATTAATATGTTCTAACAAGCTCATCTGACTTGCTTCAACATTATTACTCTCTTTTTATTTATTTTTTTACTCACCCAATCAAAGACGTTTTTAGACTATCACCATTAGAGATTTACACCAACCCGTGGGAACAAGATGCAAATGTACTGGTTTACACAAAACTCTGCACTGTGCTAAGACGGTTCATTTCGTCGTATTTTATGACTTATTCGGTCATAATCCAAAATTAGACAAAATCTGAATCTTGTGTGCCGATAGTTTTACAGACCAGATTTTCTAATAAAAGTCTGTCCAACGTATACGCATTTGGTTCCACGGTAAATTACTTTTGTGCCATTGAAGTTGGAATTCCAAGTTCTATTTAAAGTACTCTCTTTAGACTTACAGTAACAATTAAACTGCCAAACTGTGGTGTTTCTAAACTTTTTGATTGATTTCTATTCCGTGGTCAATGCAAGGGTGCGCTGAAAATGACGTCCATTATGTTCAATGACTCATGACTCATTTGAATTCGCCATTTGAGTTGGAGCAAAAAAATAGTGTAAACAACTACAGGTACGGGGCGTGGCGTACGCATTGGAGTACCCGATGCGGTGTAATGAGATGGGCAGAGATCACTTTGAAATCCAGATTCATTTTCTTGGCAGGGCTTCAGCACTTAATGAAGCACGAATCAGTTACAAACTCAGGACCACTGTATTGAAGTGAATCAGGGGGTTTTGCATAAACACCATTAAAATACGAAATACGTACGCGCCATGAGTTAAAAAATTTCACGTGAAGTCATACGATAATCGTTAAAATAATGAAAAATATATAGTTGCATTGAGCCTGGATAGCTTTATAAAGAGATTATGATAGGAGGGCTTTAGAAGACTACGCAATGATGGTGGATACAAAAGATTATACGTTATACTTTCAAAGAGTCTGAATAATAATCTTTCATATTAAAAAGACCATGTTTGCGTACTAATGTTTATGTTTCATTGTTGGAGTGAAAAAAACTTTTTCCATCATTATCGGGAATCATCCACACCCTTCATCATGGAACAAATTCGCTAAACTGCTAAATGTGATCAATTGAAAACTAATTTTTTTTGTTAGTCGGGTTAAGTTTTTTCATTTAATTGTCGGGTCGGGGTCAAGAGAATAAACTAAAGATGTTGTGCGAGACTGGCTAAAATATTATGATACTTTATTAACAAAGAATAATCGGTAATAATTTGCAAACATCAACGGTTTATCACTAAGTAATGATGGATAATACGTTGTCAGTATTCAAATGTAGTTAAAGTGTTATGTCTATACCTACACTACACGTATACCACATCAGCTCATTATGTCAGTCGAACAGTGGGGATTAGTCATAACATTTTAATAATCCAAACTTTCAACCACAACAGCAGTCAAAGCAGTCTGAATCAACTTTTGTGAACTCGACGCTCTTAATAACACCAGAATTAACTGGCAAAGGTTCTTGCGTTGTTAAACCGTTGGAAATCGGCATAAACATTAGGGCACCGTTCCTGTTTGAAGCCCAATTGACGACAGCTCATTTTCAAAAACGTGTTTCCGAAACCGACCTGTGTTTTTAAAAAATCTGAATAAAGACTCATAATTGTTTCAAATGTATATAACAAATTGATTCGAAAGTCATGATTGTTGTAAATGCCTGTGGATGATGTTAAATATACTTGTTTTGAACACGTGATTCAATTAAACGTGAGATAAAAAGTTGGGTTAACTGGTCAACACATGTTTTCAGAAACAGCAAACAAGGTTTCCAGCTTCTCGAAGTCTTTCGACGTAATCCTGATTGCAACATGTTTTCAAATAAGACGTACATACATTACTTTGGCAGGGTCTTTTCAGTGATGGTTTAAGACCCTGACTGAATCACTGACGGACGAACTAATCCTACAAAGGGAGGGAAAATTTTCCTAAGAAAGGGGGAATTTACAGTTTTCATGCCATCTTACCTACACCTTAGAGAACAGATTCACGTTTTGAAAGCTAAAGAGGGGGAATTTCACTTTTTTCTCCCCTTCTCGTCTGCTAGTGCCCTGAATGTTGAACTGAAGTTGGGAGGCGTTTTTCGAACAGATTCTGTGGTTATATCTTACGGGACCAGCGGACAAGAAAGGGTGGGAAAGGTGGAATTTTCCCCTCTTTGGGCTTTTACAAAATTTGGAATATTTTCTCTAAAATGTGAGTAAAATGGCCTAAAGTCTGCCGATTCCCCTTCTTTGATGAAAATCTCGTTCCTTTGGGGGTCTAGCTCGTCCGCCAGTGTCTTACGGTGTCCAGAGTGGACAATGCGGGGGGCGACACTGATATTATTAGGAGGAATTATTATCATGACCACAAGGAAATATCATCATATAGCAAGCAACAGTGATGTTGATTTAGTAGAGTGTGAGTGGGACACTCAGCAAAGTATGTTAATCTGTCCAAACTGACTTCCCTGTGCCTTTGTTGTTATATGTACCTGTGCCGGATTACATACAGTAATCGGTCATCTGCTACAAAAAACACGGACACGGTCATGGTTGATTTGACTCGTTAGGGTATGTTCATTAAAATGCGGAACATTTCAGTGAATAAAGTTCATGTCTGCATTTACTTTCTCACTTATTCACCACTCACTCTTTCACTCACTCACTCACTCACTCACTCACTCACTCACTCACTCACTCACTCGCTCACTCACTCACTCACTCACTCACTCACTCACTCACTCACTCACTCACTCACTCACTCACTCACTCACTCACTCACTCACTCACTCACTCACTCACTCACTCACTCACTCACTCACTCACTCACTCACTCACTCACTCACTCACTCACTCACTCACTCACTCACTCACTCTTTCACTCACTAACTCACTCACTAACTCACTCACTCACTCACTCAGTCACTCACTCACTCACACGGTCATTCAAAAACGATTCTTACATAACGATATCCATGTGGTCATAAAGATACAACGTTGCATAACACCAGCGTTGGCATGATCTAATCATAGACCAGACTAGAGGCGGAGTCCTAGCCCTAAAATCTTTTCGGGGTTTAAGAGCTCATTCGGGATCACAGTTCTATTTTACTGTCTTACAATCCACAGTTATTAATACGCCAGTATATTTTCTTGTTATAGCTTGGCCAAGGTAGCTTGTTATCCAAAAATTCCCTGTGAACCCGTTACACACCAATGCAACGAATAAGCGCAGTGTAAACTGTTGAGTGGGCAATTATTTATTTCTAAAAAATTTCTCGCCAAAACTTTAATTTCAATCCTAATTGCTGGCTGAAAACCTTGGATACGCTATAAATAAAATTCATGCGATCAGTACGTTATCGCGAGTGATTTCAATTAAAATTTAACAATCTGACTGATTAAGTAAGTATTGAAACTAAGTTCTGGTTCAATCCACAGTCACAATACAAAATAATACGGTATCTGTATACGCTACATGTACATATATGGTATGTTATCAGCAGATTTGTGCTGGTGTTCCAGGTGAGCAACGAAAACCTTAAACCGTGTCATCTGGTATCGTGTCGATCCAACATTAAGTAGCCGGAATGCGCGTCCTGATCGCACTGGCTGTCGTTGGTTCCGTGGCGATCCATGTCCTATCTCAGGTTACGTATTTTTTCAATTAATTAGTATAATTGTATAATTACATAGATAATGAGTGCGCTTATAACAGCTTGGAAACTACGCTTAGGAGCAAACAAGGGCGCGTTCTGACCCAAATTGAGTACCCACTTGCAGATGATACGACAAAGCCTGAGAAAAATAGAATCCACCATTTTTGGCATTTTCTAAAAGCTAAATTTGCTTCCTAAGATGTAGACACAAAACTGCCGGTTAGCGGATGGAGGATTAGCTCGTCCGCCCGTGAGTATACTTATATGATTTTTACACACTTGAGTCGGATTCCGATCCAAATCAAGCGCTTCACCTTAAATTTTTCACGTTACAGTCGGATTCGGAGCCAGAGGAAGATGCCAGTAAACCGACCACACAACAAAGACTGGATGAACTCAGGCTGCAAGGCGGTTATGACGATGATGCACTGGTCAAGCTCGCGGCCCTCAACCATAATCTGCTGAGATTGGCCGAGTACAAGTTCCTCGGACAGGTGGGTCCATCTATTGATCATTCTATATAATTCTAACAAATTTTTATTGAATTCTCGTTCACTCTATGGCTTACATATTTACATCTGCATATGATCAAACTCAACAAACCCAACATGACTTGACTTACTCACTTACTCGTTCAATTATTACATGGCTCAATCACTCACCCACTAACTAATTCACTCACTCAATCTTTATCTCACGTCTTGCTCACTGAATCACTCACGTACTCACTGAATCACTCACGTACTCACTGAATCACTCACGTACTCACTGAATCACTCACGTACTCACTGAATCACTCACGTACTCACTGAATCACTCACTTACTCACTGAATCACTCACGTACTCACTGAATCACTCACTCACTGATTCACTCACTAACCCAGATCACTGCACTCGATGCACCGACAATCGGCGACCCGGACGACCTGTTCGAAGGTGACATCGTACTCTCAACAGATCAGATGGACGAAGTTTATGAGTTAGTGTACCCATTTGGGTACTATTTGGGTATTTAAGGAGACTTTAAATATCAAATAAACATAGTTATTATTTTAATAAATTATTAGTATTATCGTTACCTTGTAGGTCAGCGTCCAGTAACGTCTTGGGTGGTCTGGATCCGCCGGCCGGTGGCTTTCCAGTCGGTTCGGCCGAATACCAGCTGTTCGAGTCGTTGAGGCCCATGAAGAAGACGAGCCGCAGACGAAAGCGCAAAGTGTCGTTTCGAGCCGATTATTGGCCTTCGACCAATATCAACTTCGATTTTGATCGGGCAAGCGGAGGTGAGTGAGTGAGTGAGTTAGTGAGGGAGTGATGCGGGGTGAGGGAGTACGTTATAGAAGGAATGAGTTGGTACATCAGTGAGGTAGTGTAGCATGTTACTGAGTGATGGGATAAGCATCGTAATCTGTTACAGGGGAATCGACCAGGAGTATAAATGAGTGAGTGAGTGAACGGATGAGCGAATGAGTGTTTTCATCATAAAAGTTTTCACTTCAGTGGACGAGGAGGCGGTGCGCAAAGGCATTGCTCTCTGGGAACAAACGACGTGCCTTCGGTTCACCGAGTCAGCCACCGGTGATTACATGCAGTTTTACAAAGGATCTGGGTTTGTTGTCCTTTGTTCGTCCAATCAAATTTATCGAGTTTTCATTTAAAAAAATTCTGTCGGACTTTGAAAGCAGTCGAAACGAATGATGATCGAATAGAACGATGCAAAAAGATAAAATATATATTATTTTATGTTATATCTATACAGATATATATAATATAATATATTATTTAGTTGTTCGTCGCCTATCGGTCGTCGTGATGGTGCCAACCGAATCTCCATCGGATCTGGATGCAACTCGTATGTGGGCATTGTCGCCCACGAAATCGGTGAGTTGTTTGTTTGTTGTTTTTGTTGTTGTTAGTCTTGTTGTTGTTAGTGTTGTTGTTGTTGTTGTTGTTAGTGTTGTTGTTGTTGTTAAAGTTTTCATACTTGAACTTGCTGTTGATGTTGTTAAAATGGCTCTTATTTTAATTTTTTCTTTCATGATTCAGGTTAATAATGGTGTATAAATATTATATCTATTTGTAATATAACATAACCTTATATTAAATAATGTCTCAAGTAACTTCGACCGTCTAATTGCAGGCCATTCACTCGGGTTTTGGCACGAGCAGTCACGGCCTGACCGCGATCAGTACGTTCGAATCGTCACCGAGAACGTCAAACCAGATAAATTAGGCAACTTCCTGGTACGAACCTACATTGACACTTCGATCGACTACGATCTGGGCAGCGTGATGCACTATGGACCGACGGTTGGTGTGGTTTTGGTTGTTGTTGCTGTTGTTGTTGATGATGTTCTCGTTGCTGATGTTGTTCTTGTTGAAGTGCTTGTTTGTTGTAGTTGGTACTCCCCCGATGTTATTAATTAATAAATCACTCAATACCTCAATCGATGATTTTGCAGTCATTCCTTGCCCAAGGTGACTACACCATTCAGACACTGGATTCGAGGTCACAAAACACAATTGGTCAACGCAACGAGCTTACTTTCCTCGATGTCAAAGCCATCAACATACTTTATTGTGCCGGTTGGTTGTTGTTGTTTTACGCATAGTTGTTGTTGTTATTTTTGTCACTGTTGTTATTTTTGTCATTGTTGTAGTTTATGTTATCGTTGCTACCATAACCACGTTGTTGTATCCAGATTCGTGTGCCGGTTCCAAGTTGAACTGCTCGAACGGTGGCTACCCCGATCCGAACAACTGCGACCAGTGTACATGCCCATCAGGTCTGGGTGGACGGACGTGTGACGATGTAGATGACACGGGCAATGCGTGCGGCCAAACCGTATTATTGGTGAGTCAATGAGTGAATGAACAAGTGAATGAATCTGTGAGTGGAGTAAATGAATGGGTTAGTGAATGGATTGTAGTGTCTCTTGTGACGATATAAAGGATACGGACAATGCGTGCGGCCAAACCGTTTTATTGGTGAGTGACAGATTGAATGATTCAAAGAATGAATGAACAAGTGAATGAATCAGTGAGTGAAGAATGGGAGAGTGAATGAATCGGTGAGTGAGTGGAATAAACGAGTTAGCAGAAGAATGAATGGATTGGAGTGTCTTGTGATTGTTTCTGGTCAATTGTATACTTGTATGTAAAAAAAAAATATGTACGTTAATTTCACTATTTTCAGGCTACATCAGACGTGCAAACATTGAACATCGATGCCCAGAATGACTGTAATTGGATAATCAAGGTTAAAGATTTCATGATCATATATCTTAGAATGTTTTTTTATCATAATTTTTTTGTTATACCATATTAGCACTTTCGAGTTGTATCGGATTAATTCTTTAACAAACAGATTTTCTATTTCATGTGTTTCCTTTTCAAAGCTTGATGTCACACAGACTATTTTTTTTCTCTAAAATCAAATGGTTGCCGTCTCCAAAAAATCTAAAAACCGAAAAAATTTGTTATGAGCTGATTAAATTGACACAGATATGAACTCACTCGGTTTATTCAATTGTAATTATGTAATTATTTATAATTTAGGCTCCTGACGGTGCTCAAATCGACCTGGAGTTGGTTTCCACCTCCATCTCCACCAGTTCCAGTACGTGTCGGTGGGACTTCGTGGAAGTCAAGTACGACGATCTGGCAACCACTGGCAGCAGATTCTGCAAGCGGCAGTCCGGGATCGAGATGACGTCGACCGGGTCGTGGGCGGTGGTCATCTTCAAAGGTTTGCATCAGGGAGCTGTTTTTGAGATCCGAGAGTTCATGGTTTGGGGTTCTTGTTTTGGCCTTTCTGATCACTTATCAACTGAGACTTGACTGCGGGGTTTCTAGCCCAAGTTTTCGTCTAAAACAAGAGCTCACAACTGAATGTATTTCCATGTTGTATCATACTGTTGGTTTAGCTGTCGTAGAATAAACAGACAATGTATGAGGTTTTCAAGCGATTTTTGCCTCGTGAATATAGCTGCAATAATTTTAAGTGAAGTTCAAAAATGATGAAGAATGAGGACAAGAAAGCGATGTTTACGTCTGGAAAAGCTCGAAATCTACCTAGTTTTATACTGCGCTACATTAATTATTCATTTTTCTACTGCTACGCAAATGGTTTCACTCGCACATTGATTTCGATTCAACAATGTTATGTATTTTCTCGATCACGAATTCATGTTTCGTTTTCGTTAAAAAAACTCATTTAGGAACGGGAAAATTCGAGCTGCAGTACAAATCGGTTGGTGGTACAACAACAACAACAACGACACCAACAACAACAACAACACCAACAACAACAACCACCACAACAACCACAACAACGACACCAACTACAACGACACCAACAACATCAACAGCAACCACAACGACACCAACTACAACGACACCAACAACAACAACAACAACAACAACAACAACAACAACAACAACAACAACAACAGCTGCACCAACAACGACACCAACAACAACAACTACTACTACACCAACAACGACACCTACAACAACAACAACTACACCAACAACGACACCAACAACAACAACTGCACCAACAACGACACCTACAACAACAACATCAACTACACCAACAACGACACCAACAACAACAACGACACCACCAACAACAGCAACAACAACAGCAACAACAACAGTGGCAACAACAACATCACAAACAACAACACAAACATCAACGTCACAAGTAACAACAACAACAGCCCCATCAACGACAACTACAACAAAAGTAGCAACAAAGACAACAACAACACCGCCATCATCAACAACAACGGTGACAACAACTGACGAACCCACAAACAACAAGAACAAAGACAAAAACAAGAACAACAAAGACAACGACAACAAAAACAACAAAGACAAAGATGAAGACGACAACGACAAGAAGAACAAGGACAACAACTGTCGTAATTGGTCACGTTGGTCGCGGTGTCAGGGCCGTGGTTGCGGTGGTTGTGGAAAACGTTATCGCGCCAGAATGTGCAACTGGCCAACGGGTCAAATGTTAGACTCCAACTCACTCACTCACTCACTCACTCACCCACCCACTCACTCACTCACTCACTCACTCACTCACTCACCACTAACTCACTCATTTCCCCACTAACTCACTCACTCACTCACTCAAAAAATTTCGCTTATTCAGCACGAGTGAACCAGAGACGGAGGATTGTAATTTTGAGCCGTGCGAAGATGGCCCACCGTGTTGTGCCGGCCTGTCTGTGGTCGGTGGTCAATGTACAACCATCAGTTTTGATATGGAACAGGTTGGTTGGATGGTGCAATCGGTTAACGTGCTAGAGAGATTGTGAGGTGATGAAGGGTTCGATCCGAGTCGATATAACTATAACACGAAATCTGTTTTGCAGGAAAGTTACCTGCTGGCAACGCTGCGTCGATGAAAACCACGTTGAAGTCGTTTTCTCTACGAATTACTTGAATATTGATTCGTGCTAAAATCGATTGAATATCACTTTCAATTATTAAAGTCTGCGTATGTATTCCTGCAGCTTCTCAAACTATTTGTCAGATAAATTCTACAGGTATTGTTTTCTCCGTTGATCTCACCTTTTTCTCAGAAACCAGGTTTTTCTTTTGTTACATTATTTACTGTCGAAATTAAACGATTATTTACTAAACCTTGACGACAACACATTGATCATGATTTACATTCACTTACATATCATACTTTATATTGCCATTTCTGCTAATGCTCCGTCATCGACCTAAACTAGGCTATGAGACTATGCAGCATCAATACAATAAATGTCCGTCAGTACTTTGGTGAATTGGTGAATGGGGTGTTTTCAGAAACAAGAAACGGGGGGCTTTCGATCGGGTTTTTAATGATTCATGGAATGAGTCGTGGTTTGCACGATGAATCGCACAAAAATTTGTTTCGCACGATTGGCATAAAATTTTCTGGTATTATATCTAATGGTAAATCACGTCTGACGATAAACCATGAGTCGGCTATCAGGACAAGCAGGTAACACAAGAGGAAACCCTGAAAGATAAACTGAAAAACCCAAGTAAACTCATGTGAAACTTTGTTTCAAGTTTTCGCTTTTTGAATTCAATGGTGGTATGTATGACGTAGTTTTATTTTGTATAGTTGGCATGGAAATATGTTGGTATGGAAAGTTAATTATCTTCAATATATCAAAGATGTGTTAGTTGTGCTTCAATAGGACGGGTTTTATTTACATCGTTAGATCGTTAATAAAAAGCTTAAGAACTGTTTTATACTAACCGGGTGGTTCAAAGTTAATTGGTGAAATAAGATAGTAAATTTTTGCATTCTGTAATATCGTTAACTTGAAAAAAATTCCGAAACTAAGTGAACTTGACTTTAGTGAACTTAGTTTTAATATTAAAACTGTGGAACACTAACCAAACCCATCCCTATGCAACAGAAAAAAATACAGTTTTCATCAAGAGTGATTAGTGGCGCAGCAAAGTGTTGTAAATATGGTTGTTTTTGGTACATTTAATTTGTTTGAATACGACAACTGAAACCGTTCAATTGATAATCAAATCGATTCAATTTACATGTGTCAAAACTGTTTTTCGACGTCTTCGAAAGGACTGGAATAATATGTTACCATAAATCGAATCAAGCAACGGGTTCTCATTGTAACTTAACGTCCAGTTGCGTAGCAACGGGATTACCCTAGGGTGCCTTCATAGTCCGTTGCAACAAAGTTGAAACACGATCTGTCATAAGCAGCATCCACTGCAACCCCTACACCTTGCGTGTTAAGTTATGGTATTTTTTAGTTGCAGTGGATGCTGCTTATAACAAATCGTGTTTCAACTTTGTTCCAACTTTGTTGCAACGGACTACGAGGGCACCCCTAGTGTTATCAATCAAATCTTTGCTCTTTTGATGAGAAAAGTCACGTGTTTGACATTCGTCGGCATTTCCAAATATAAAGTATGCTCCGGTTGAGCTCAATGTTCATTTTGTTTTTTTTGTTGTGTTTGCTGTTAACTCTCCGAAATCTAAGCTGTTAGCAACGTGTTCTGGTCATCACATCCCCTCTAGCAATCAACCCAGCATTAGCAACCGCTTGTTGAGTTGTTCAAATAACTTTGCATTTGCACCAGAATAAAGCCATTGCTACACAACTGAAGGTTAATTTAGGAAGTGAACCCGCGGATTGTGTAGAACCTAATTTAATTCATTAGCATTTTTGTTTCACTCACTCACTCACTCACTCACTCACTCACTCACTCACTCACTCACTCACTCACTCACTCACTCACTCACTCACTCACTCACTCACTCACTCACTCACTCACTCACACACTCAGACGACACGACCATGATCAGCGGTCTCTGTCAACAACTGTCCGCATGGCGTAAATTGCTGATGCCAATATTGGTTGTGAGCCTGTTACTCCTGGCATTCACACAGCTTGAACTTGACGCCTTTCGTTGGTACAACAACGGGCCCAACTCGGAAACGACAAATGGTTCGTCTGACGACACTGGCGGATGAAGAGGGGGAAATGAATTTCAATGACGATTTCAAAAAGTGACTTTTGGTCCCTGAGGTTTAGGTAAAGTGGTTTGGAAACTACCAATTTCCTCCTTTTTGGCGAAGTTCTCCCCTTTGAATGTTTACTGTAGTTCGTCCGCCAGTGGTTGCGAGCTTGAGTTTGGATGCGCATTCTCATAAGCTTGCGAGCTTGAATTCTTGTAAGAATATTTTTAATCGCCTCGCGTAAATGAGCACCTGCGATTGAGTATATTGCATGAATTGAGTGTGTAATATCGAACAGTTTATCGTGTTCGATGACCCATAGTGAAAGAAGAATAATTCACATCATAAATGAAAACTACAAATCAAGGGAATTTTTATATCTATCACAGTGCTGCGTCGTCCGATCGGGGTTGATGACGGGTTTGATGACACCAAAAAGCTGACAAACATGCAACTGAAACTTTCGATGAACCGTGAGTTACTTGCTCACTCACTCACTCACTCACTCACTCACTCACTCACTCACTCACTCACTCACTCACTCACTCACTCACTCACTCACTCACTCACTCACTCACTCACTCACTCACTCACTCACTCACTCACTCACTCACTCACTCACTCACTCACTCACTCACTCACTCACTCACTCACTCACTCACGTACTCACTCACTCACTCACTCACTCACTCACTCACTCACTCACTCACTCACTCACTCACTCACTCACTCACTTATTCAGCTGGCGGCTCGGGAGACACAAAGCCTGCTTCTACAGATCCAGCTTT
>OZ038446.1:20981594-21160864 GCA_964036265.1 Daptonema setosum
ACGGTGGTATTGGAGAGTTTGTACCCGGTGGTGAGTAATCCCGGTGGAATGGTGCTCGTTCATAACTGGCACACTAACAAGACAGACTGTGTGTCGGCGGTGCAGGTGAGTGAGTGAGTGAATGAGAGAGTGAGAGAGTGAGTGAGTGAGTGAGTGAGTGAGTGAGTGAGTGAGTGAGTGAGTGAGTGAGTGAGTGAGTGAGTGAGTGAGTGAGTGAGTGAGAGAGTGAGTGAGTGAGTGAGTGAGTGAGTGAGTGAGTGAGTGAGTGAGTGAGTGAGTGAGTGAGTGAGTGAATGAGTGAGTGAATGAGTGAGTGAGCTTGTGAGTGAGTGAGTAAGTGAGTGAGTGAGTGAGTGAGTGAGTGAGTGAGTGAGTGAGTGAGTGAATGAGTGAGTGAGTGAGTGAGTGAGTGAGTGAGTGAGTGAGTGAGTGAGTGAGTGAGTGAGTGAGTGAGTGAGTGAGTGAATTTTACATTTCAACAGAAATTTCGTGATCGACATGGGATAAGCCAATTCATCGAATTCACCTCATCACCCCACAGCGTTTTCTGGAAGAAATAAAAACTAAAGGACAAGGAGAAATAAAGGACAATTTTTTATGCAATTTTTTACGAAGTTTTTTTTATACTATTTGTGATTTGTAATGTAATTTTGATACTCATTGTCTCTTGATTTTTTGATCTAGATTCAATTCATGTTATATTTATTGGTTATCCCATTTAACCTGAACTTCAATGATGTAGGGACGAGTAGACTTCTTTTTTGGGCATCTCGCAGCATCAATTGTTTGATGAATCGATGATTTTTTCTTGCTGAATAAAATTCGCGTAAACAGATTTCTGTGCACCGGTTCATTTTTAATCGGCACTTCAAAAAAATACAGTTTTTACAAGAATTTGTAGCTCTCTGAATTATGTGTTCATAATGATAAAATAAATAAATTATGTGCATCAGCAGTACACAAAAGATGCCGATGACGTTAGTCAGTTAAATGCTCTTCATTAAAACTACGAATAACATTGTTTTCAATATATAGTTTGTGTCAGTGTTGTCCAGCGAACAGATTGTGGCAAGCAGAAAATTTTGAATAAATATTCATAAAATTGTAAAGTAAAATAATCATGATTCATCTTGTTTGGGCGCAAATTTTTTACTGAACTCGGTGGTGAGTGTCAGGTCATCGATGCACTCCTGCCAGTCGGGCCAGTACCGATCGCGGATACGATCCAAGTACGAACACAGCTCAGGGAAATCCTGAACATTTACCATAAGATTCTGATGATGTAGTTAGCATAAGATTTATCATAAGATTATGTTCAAGTTAGTCTAACGGTGACTCACTTGAACATAACTTTGTTACGAATTCCCCATGCGTACATAATTAGGGACCTACATATAAGTATACTTATAGTCTACTTTTTATGCTAACACAGAATATCTACTTAGTATCAGTAATCAGGCACTACTAAAAACGCGCATTCAACTTCAGTGTTATGATAAACTGTGAATGCTTTTTTATAAGTAAGTTCAGTTGAAGTTGAACCTGATCGATCATCTTCTGGAAAGGCGTCTCCACTGGTGGATACCGAAACATGACCAGGTGCCCATACACTGCGGCATCCGTCTGCATGAGTGATTGAGTGAGTGAGTGATTGTGAGGGAGTGAGTGAATGAGGTAGTTAGTGATTGAGTGAATGAGTGAGTGAGTGAGTGAGTGAGTGAGTGAGTGAGTGAATGAGTGAGTGAGTGAGTGAGTGAGTGAGTGAGTGAGTGAGTGAGTGTGTGAGTGAGTGTGTGAGTGAGTGAGTGAGTGAGTGAGTGAGTGAGTGAGTGAGTGAGTGAGTGAGTGAGTGAGTGAGTGAGTGAGTGAGTGAGTGAGTGAGTGAGTGAGTGAGTGAGTGCGTTACATAATCAAACTAACAGTCGATGGTTTATCCCCGAATAAGAACGGCTTTTTATCGAGTATATCGGTGAGCGCCTGTAAATCCTTACGGAACACCTGCAATGGGAGTAATCTTCTTATTATCGCGTATAAGCAATAGATTAAAAACTAGCTGAAAAAAACAAAATGACTCCATTTTCGCTAAAACAATCAAAATGAATAACCTCGAGACATTCTTGCTCGTTCAGTCGACCGATGCCTTGTGACATATTACGCGATTGGAACTGCAAGCAGATAAAGAAATGTCATACGCACGGCTTCACTTCCGAATTATTATGTGGCCTTTCAGTTTATTTCTGACTGTATCATGAAAAATAAGTTGGATGAAAAGTTCTCATGGTAAAATTTTTTACTTTGACTTGTTCAGTAACTGAACTGAAGCCATCAAGGCACACTACTACAATTCAGATTGGTGTTTTCGAAGTGATCAGAGAGTTGAATAAACTGACTGGTTATATGCCAGAAACCCATATAATAGGCAGACCGTCAGTTTCAGACCTACGCAATAGACTAGAGAGGCAAAAAAATTCGACAAAACGACCAACCGCCCGCTGCATTTTCCAGGCGAGCACCGGCCCCAGTAGATAGAAGAACCAAGACTTGTTAATAACCGGGCCAAGCGAATTTTCACCGTAGTAGTGCTCGGCAATGTTCTGGCCGCGGATCCAAAACAGAACCCTGATACATGATTTAATGAGGATTAGAAGTTATCTGATGTTTAAATCTTACCATGCACGAACATCGTAATTGGTAAAGTCTGGTCACAGTTTCTCGTTACCCAGAATTTTTTACCGTAATCCTTTTGGCGAGCATTCAAATTTCGGCGCGCGTTCAAATTTATTAAAATTTTTTTAGCTTTTCGCACTACATTTGTGTAACATATTATTAAACACGCCCAACTTATTAATTGTTCAGTATAAGGTTTTCAGGAAAATAATTAGTAACAAGATACCCTGACCAAGCTATAACAGATAGATGTTTTTGTATTTTTTTATACGTTCGCTCAATACGAGAAGGAGAAACTGGTTAAGAGCAAATATCATAAATGATAATAGCACAGCAAAACCAGCAATTGTATGAGACTTGGATGTTAACTGTTGTAAAACTCTTACCATGCACTAACATCTTCCTTGGTAATTAGGGGGGGGGGGCTTCATAGTCGGAGTTGTAAGTTTTTCTCTGAACTTTTATGTAAACCTTTTTCACGTTACAGTGGATACCAAAAGCGTTTCGAAATTGAAATAGAAGGAAAATGAAGAGAAATGCCGAAACGAAGCAGGTAAAGGTTTCCAGGAAAGTTCCGCATAAAATGCCAACTTGGACTATGCAGGTACCATAATAAATCAATCGTGACCACTCTTCAAGTCAAGGATCCTATGATATGTAATTACGTGGCATCCACGTGTTCTTACCCACACCCACACCCACACAAGTCAAGTTTTGAACCAGATACCAGCAGGTTGTGAGTCTGCAGTCGTAACCAATCGGCCAACTCACCAAGCCAACTCCTGGTCGACCATGACATGTATGGTATGTGCCACGCCCTTCTGTACAGCATTCAGGTCATTATCGGCCAACTTATTCAACCGATCCGGGTATTGCTTTTTCAGAAGATCGATAATAAATCGGGAATCGGGCGTCTGCTCTCCGTTCAGCTCGATAAACGGAATCTGACCTTTTTTCGACCACTGACCATTGTTGTCGACGTTCTGTAAAACTATTTGGTATGTTTCAGTATATTTG
Organism: Daptonema setosum; assembly: GCA_964036265.1. Classification (NCBI taxonomy): domain Eukaryota; kingdom Metazoa; phylum Nematoda; class Chromadorea; order Monhysterida; family Xyalidae; genus Daptonema; species Daptonema setosum. Next base: position 20,985,279 of record OZ038446.1, read on the forward strand.
GGTAAAAAATTTTCAAGAAATTCGAAAATGATCATTTCATAATTCCTTTTCTCATTCACCTTCGTTTCACCTCAGAAACGTTCTAGCGTTCATGCAACCAACCACGTACGTGGCACCGGTGAATCGAAGGAACGTTTCAACCTTGACGGCAAACGGCGATACCGAGATACAGGATCGACCGCGCGGAAACTGAATGAGTTGTGTGAGTGAGTGAGTGATTAATCAGTGAGTTATTGAGTGAGTGAGTGAGTGAGTGAGTGAGTGAGCATCTACGTTGGTGACCTACATATATGATTGATGGTTGGCTTCAGGTATCGGAAGCAGAGTCGTTGTATTCATACAAGACACATATTTCATAAAACTTCATTACGGTTCTTTGCAACTGGTTTATGAAAATAACTTCTCACTCAACCTGAACTAGTCGAAATACACTAGTTATATGAAAACTTCCAGATCAGTCAATAATAAATTGTATAGCCGATCCAACCTGCACCAGGTATACACAGTCCTTGACCCAGTCCGTCACTATTAAATCGTCATTCTTTACGATGCCATTCGCCACCGTGCGCAGAGTGCGGGAACTCATTGCACCGAGCTTTCTTGTGAAAATTTTACTGAAAGTTATTCTTTTGAGTTATTGAAGTTTGTCCGAAGTTATATTTTGAGTTATTGGAGTTTGCCCAAAATTATACTAAAAAGTTTAGTTCAACTGGAAGCTTGTACCAAGTGCTGATAAAGTGGTTGAAACGTTAACTGATGATACGCACAACTGTTTATAAATATGGCTTTTCCAAGTAACTTTCTAGAAACTACAAAATTGAACGAGGGTTTTCATTGAAACTCCAGAAATCACCTGGGAACGATTGAAATAAGCATCATGCAAATAGCGTTGTGCTGGCGGAAACAAAAAGGTTGATTTGGCAAGGAAAGCAGCGAAACGTACGTATGTACATAGAATACATGTTATGTGTATTCATCAATGAACAACCGGTTTGTTAAATGATCTAAATAAACTGAAATGCATTTTTAACTGGAGCTCTGAAAGCTCAAAAAGAAACAAGTTATATAAAGCTGTTTAAATTTATTTCATAACTGGTAGTTTTGTAACTGCGGCTGAAAATAGGAACAGAAGTTTTCATTTGCAGCTGTTATGCTGGTAAAAGTGAATAACTTGCATTCAGTGTTTGTTATCAGTAAAATGGTTGTTGACAATATTTTCATAAACACCAGTAACCGAAGAGTATTGATGACCTCTGGCCCTGGCAGTTGATTGGATCGTCATGTGGTACAAAACCATTCATACTCACTTACAATCGTTGTTTCGGTCAATAGTTTTCATATCTCTAATAAATTTCGAGCATTGATTTTTCTGTTAATGGTTTCCCCCCGTTTCATTCATTATCGAAATTATCTAACACCTTTCGTAACTTAAAATTCAGGATGATTTTACCGACTGGTATCGTATTTTCTAGTATCTCTTTTTACTTCTCCGTATTTTTCTAAATTACACAAAACCATAATTCTGTGAAGTAACCATTGACCGGTGGTGGTCGACGCACAAACATGCCGTAACATTTGATGCGTTTGTTTAGTGCTCATCAGGTAACTGATTATCTTGTTAGTTTTCTGGAACAAAATCAGTTTCCTATTATCATAAATATACATAATAATTCGGTGAAAGCCCCCATCCTTAAGAAAAATACCTTGTAACTTATAATACAGTAAACAAACATTTCTCGGTCGGCATTTCCGTGAAACACTTGGGCCCAAAGTCGTGAGAATTCCTCTTGATATTCGCACTCATACTTGGCTGCATAAGTTTCATTCTATTTCAAAAACAAACAAACAATTTACAGGAAAACTTCATCACGAAGATGTTTAGTAATCTTACTTTTTCTAGATTTATGAAGAAGCCAAGCACCTATTAGAGAGCCACGAATCTCAGAACAGCCTCAGTTGCGGCTACCGTTTTATTTTCACACTCAATCCAACGATAACAATAATGCACTTATGTAATTTTTTTTTCTCCGCCGAATAAATAAAGCTTTATAATGGAATAAGAACTTTGGCTATAACAAAGTCAATTCACGAACGTCACGGATAAATACACCATTATATCACGAAGGAATGTTCTAGTAATTTATAAACATTTGCGGCTTAATTGGTAACATTTGAAAATCTGACACACCTACCAGTTTTGACTATACATTATTGAATGTGTTTTAGACATCGACATACAATTTTCAGTGGTGAAAAATGAAATATATAGCACGAAAATATTAGCAACATGGCAGTTTATCACACATTTCACGCAAAAACTAAAAAATTTCGCTCGTAAGAGAAATGAGAACGCGACATCGTTTTGGGAAACTGTAATTAAGGATCGTGTGAAGAAAAGTTTCAGTACGGAATTGAACAGTGACTACGGATTTTATGATTTTTACAAACGATACAAAAACACGACCACAACCATCACGAATGAGTGAAGACCGAAAAGTGAGTAGGGCAAGTGATCGGTTGGTTTCATTTTAATAAATAAATACTATTACAGATGCAACACAGGTCATTTGTATTGTATAAACATGCAAATTGTGGTTTCTTGCAAGCCACATATCGTTATCGTATTGAAACGATTTTTACAACCAGGATAGCATTCCATTAACTGTTTAGAAAATTAAATGGCAATTGTACGCTTTTTTACGAGACAGGTGCAATAATTACACGAGTAACATGTGTAATTAGCATCACCGGCGGACGAGCCAACCCTCCAAAGAAAGGGTAATTCGGTCGAGGAGTGCAGAATCGCAGTTTTATGCCCTTTTACCTACACCGTTAGGAGAGAAATACCTTTTTTTCGAAACCACTAAAACTTTACTATTCTTCTTTTCTATTTTCTAATTAATTCTACAAAAATTATTAAATGTATTATATTTTTTCTTCTTACTTATCTTCACTCTTAACCAAACAACACAATTATATATCCGCGATTCTTCCCTCACTCAATTTATTCAATTTGTTCGTTCTCAATTCTTAATACTCTTATAATTTCTTGATACTATATAATAATATTCTATAAATAACTACAATATTACACATTATTCTTATTTTCAATTACAACATTTTATTTCCCATCTCAATTCTTCCTCCCTCTAGGCTACATCATTATCACAGGTTTATTCAATCTGGTTTCAGGTATTCTTCACTTGATGATTTTTGCTCTTATTACTATTACTATTTTTATTATTGTTAAAAATACAATTTTAATTTTAATTTACTTTCATCATATATTACATTACATACGCTCTTATGGTGTATTTTCACTATAATTTTTTAATCTTTAGAACTTTTATTATCACAGTTTTTAATTAAATCTATCAATTTATATTTGATTAAATTACTTGACTAACATCATGTTTCCTTTTTTCTCTAATTTCAGATACAGCGTTTTTTTTTCTTTTTTCTTTTCTTTTCTTTTAATCTTTTGATTACTTATTTCTTCTCTTAACTACTGATATTTTCCTTTATATTTCAGGGTGATCTTATCATAATAACATATCTCTTATTTTCTAAAACAAAAATTCATCATTTATTTTGTTGTCCGGTGATTCTTTTTATTCATATACATTACTTTATTTTTATCATTTTCTTCTACTTAAAATTTGTTTTCAGTTTTAATTACATTAAATAAATTTTTGCTTATTTTACTTTATTTTATTGTATCATGCACATCACGCCACGACTAACTTGTTAGTCATTTTTTGTGCCCTCTTGTCAGTATCTATACGCTGAATAAAATCAAGTCAAGGGAAATTCCAATTTCCCCCTTCTTTTCGTCCACTAGTGAAAGGCATACAGAAAAACACGGCGCCTTGGAATTGCAATCTGGTGATAAATTGGTTTTCGGCACAACACAATTCAATACACGAACATCTCCGGCAGTTCAATGTCGTGCACGTTGACGGGCGTTTGCTTCTCACACGATCTCGACTCACGATCCTTGACTCGTCGGAGGATTCGAGCGATGTTGTCCTGCAAATATAAACACACGAAATCATTGAACCTGCGGTACCACGGTACACTGGTTCCATAGTAGATTATCTTTAATTACCATTCAACGTAAGTCCGGAACAGATTTTTAAAGTTGTGCCAAAACAAGGAAAAATTGCCGAAACTTCACTATATTCGACATTTGTCTGAACACGGCGCACGAAAATAAGCACTGCCCAGGTGGAAAGTGGCGCATCTACTAGGGAAAAAGATTAAGATAAACACTTCAACACTCCTAATACCAACTTGTGTGGGTCGGTGTTGTTGTTTGACGTAACTGAGAATGTCGGCAAATGGTTTCTGGCTGAACTGCTCCGAGATGAGCTCTGCCTCGCGCTGCTCTGACTGCAAACCGGCAATATATGATCATATGATGCATACCAAAACGAAATCTTTTAACTTCAGTGGTGTAGTATAGAGAGCGAAAGACTAGAAACACTGATACAAATGATTGTTGGCCTGGTACAAAATGAATCAAGAACAAAATGAGGGTTGACGATTTGTTTTTTTAATAACTTTTGTATTGAGCAATAATCTTTAAAAATTGAATCTTTAAAAAATAATCTTTGAAATTTTTTTGCCCTTTTGAAATAAAAAAAAACAAATCGTGAACTCCTCGCTGGGACACCCTGTACATATGCGTACCTGCATGTAGGCTTCGGGTGTCTGCTGCACCATCTGTCTGAGTGCGTCGACGGTCAACGGCTGCTGACGCACATCGGCCGCATCCGTCTCATCATGACCCGGGGCAAAGATGGTGCCACGACGCGATAATCGGTTGTCTGCAACTCAACATTTCAGTCATCAATACTAACAACAACAACAACAACAACGACACGACATCAACAACAACAACAACACCTACCGGGACTGCTGTCCACACTGGCCATGCTGAACGAAATGCTCTGTGCATCAGTCTGATTGCCGGACGGTGACAGACGTCCGGTGGCCAGAGCCAGTGAATCCGTGGTCAGACGGGAGGTAAACGGCATGCCGAGTCGGGTCACATCTTTGCCGGCACACTGCAACATGAACATTGAGTTAACATAATGAAACAAAAAGAGTATACCGAACATTTCCGTAAATAATTGGTTGACGGAAAATTATTGTATTTAATTATCTAGAATAAAAAAAAACAATGATGCTGGTCGTTGTGTAAATTTTCTTATGCTTTATAATAAAAAGTAATACATGTTCGACAACAAAAATCTAGCATAAAAAATGTGTCACCTGCAGTGCATCGGCCACGGTCTGCCGGCTGAACAACATCTCGAAAGTGTTGTCATCGCGTTCGGCCAGCAGTGACTCAAGTGCCTTCAATGGATCGTCCGTCGACGAGTTGATCTGAAAACAAAACCATTCTCACAATCGAAAATGAAGTGAGCCATGCTTCAGTAACGCAAATGCGTCCAACTGATCTACGGCGTAGGGAGCCTGCCTCAAAAACTGGTGGTCCGGTTTCGAAACCTGACTTGATACACAGCACCTGGCGCGTTGCTCTGGGATTTCTGTCGTTGCCCATCACTCATCAGTTTATTCACCCTCTCCTGCCACTGAGAAGTGAGAAAACACCATTCTGATATGGTATTAGTGTGCTCCGGTGGATTGAGTGATGAATGAATCCAAGTGAGATGAACATGAAAAAAAGCAGAAGACTGAAAATGAACCAACGGGAACGGGTTCGAAAGGATTGAGTGCCGGATGGGCGTGTGCGGCGCGTGTCTTGATGACGATCTGGACGTGCTGGTAGAAGGAGGGAATGGCCAGCAGTTGGGAGCACACGTTCACGAACCAGCAAACCTATAACACATTTATTGCTTGTATTGTATTGTAAGTATGATTCAGAATCTGGTAATTGTACGTAATTAATGTTTGAGAATCGCAAGAAACACTGAATCACACTATACGGCAAATGGCAGCAACAACCACTGCACTGCCATGCCAACCATGAGATTCAAGGCGATTTTGTGCTGCGGTGTGAGCGGATTAGTGGAATCGTTGGCGTATGACTGCAGGGCAAACGTCAGTCTTAGCAGGTCGACCAGCACCTATAATTTGCAAATAGAATTAGGGCAAATAAAACTAGTGAGATCACCGATCACGTATGTAAAACACGTTGTTTTCGTGAGAAACACAACACAAAGTTAGTCAGTAGGACCCCTTATTTTTATACCGTTTTCATTGTTTACATGTGGATATTTCTACAAAGGGGAAGTACATTAAAGCTGGGCAGGTTTTGGGCTATTTTACTTGAACCTAATTTTTGGAACAGTCAAAGAAAGGGATATTCCACTTATTCGTTGTTTTCTTGACCAAGCTATAGATGGTATCGGACCTGATCGCATGCAGCCAACTCGACGACGAGCAGCAGCATGGTGCACAGCAGGGCATCGTAGTTGGCCGCAGTGTTGTTGCCGGCTATACGGGCATCCGTGGCACTACAACAAAACAGTATATATGACAAACAGAGGTTAAACAAAATCTCGTGCGCAAATTGCCTCAGTGATTCCATTTTCCATACCAAAGTTGGAATCGTTGAACTCGGGAAAAGTGATGACTCACAATTTTACACGCTCCACTATAGCAGCCACATAGGTTGCATCTTATGCCACTTTTTTAAAGGAAAATTCCAGTGACCTTTCAGGAAAGACTGAAAACGCAACCTTACGCGCGTGTTAAGTCATTTCGTCGACTCTACAAAACACTAAATTGAAACATTTTTAAAATCCTACCATTTATAAATAGTACTCAGCAAATGTGAGCCCGATTTGTGCATGAACATCTGATCGGCGCGCGAGCACTTCTCCACGGTCAGATTGAGCTCGTTGACGTCGGGCACGTACCTGACGTGCTGCAGGATCGACAGGTTTTGATGTCTGGAATAAAGTACTTCCGTACTGAAATAATGTTTTCAGTGAGTAACCTAACCTTGCTTTTCATATTTGTACTCTATAAAATCAGCACTGGTGTCTTCAATTTGAGTAACTAAGTTTAATTTTTGGTAAGTTGAGTAAGTAAAGTTTACTATAAGATAAGTTCAGTAAGTAGTTTACTATGAGTAAAGTAAAGTAAAGGCAGTTTACGACTATAAATGTTCAACCTTATGTTATGGCGTCTGTGAAAAAGTAGTAAATTTGGTTGAGCAGATTTTTAGCTTGCTGGCATACATGGGCATGGGGTGGCCGCGGGTGGCCGCGGGGTGGCCGAGGGCTGCGCAAAATTTTGAAATAGTTGATAGTTGGGAAACGTTCAAAAATGCAATAAAAACCGAAAGTGTATTTTTTTGCTATATGAGGGTTGCGCAGAGCTAATCGAAATACTATATATAATGGCTCTTTGGCATCAATCCAGGTATTGTGCAGCTTATATGGATCAAATTTAGAGGGTTGCGCAGCCTAAATTGACTCAATATAGAGGGTTGCGCAGCCTCAACTCTCTGACATAGAGGGTTGCGCAGCGTCAGTGAACTTAAAATAGAGGGTTGCGCAGCAAAAATTGACTTAATATAGAGGGTTGCGCAGCCTACATTGACTTTATATAGAGGGTTGCGCAGCTTCAATCGATCAAATATAGAGGGTTGCGCAGCCTCATCTCTCTGACATAAAGGGTTGCGCAGAGTCAGAGAACATAAAATAGAGGGTTGCGCAGCAAAAATTTACTTAATATAGAGGGTTGCGCAGCCTACGTTGACTTTATATAGAGGCTGCGCAGCCTAAATTGACTCAATATAGAGGGTTGCGCAGCTTCATCTCTCTGACATAGAGGGTTGCACAGCGTCAGTGAACTTAAAATAGAGGGTTGCGCAGCAGAAATTGACTTAATATAGAGAGTTGCGCAGCCTACATTGACTTTATATAGAGGGTTGCGCAGCCTCATCTCTCTGACATAGAGGGTTGCGCAGCATCAGTGAACTTAAAATAGAGGGTTGCGCAGCAAAAATTGATTTATTTTAGAGGGTTGCGCAGCCTACATTAACTTTATATAGAGGGTTGCGCAGCCTCATCTCTCTGACATAGAGGGTTGCGCAGCATCAGTTAACTTGAAATAGAGGGTTGCGCATCAAAAATTAACTTGATATAGAGGGTTGCGCAGCCTACATTGACTTTTTATAGAGGGTTGCGCAGCCTCAATCGATCAAATATAGATGGTTGCGCAGCTTCATCTCTCTGACATAGAGGGTTGCGCAGCGTCAGTGAACTTAAAATAGAGGGTTGCGCAGCAAAAATTAACTTATTATAGAGAGTTGCGCAGCCTACATTGACTTTATATAGAGGGTTGCGCAGCCTCAATCGATCAAATATAGAGCGTTGCGCAGCCTCATCTCTCTGACATAGAGGGTTGCGCAGCATCAGTTTACTTGAAATAGAGGGTTGCGCAGCAAAAATTGACTTGATATAGAGGGTTGCGCAGCCTACATTGACTTTATATAGAGGGTTGCGCAGCCTCAATCGATCAAATATAGAGGGTTGCGCAGCCTCATCTCTCTGACATAGAGGGTTGCGCAGCATCAGTTAACTTGAAATAGAGGGTTGCGCAGCAAAAATTGACTTGATATAGAGGGTTGCGCAGCCTACATTGACTTTATATAGAGGGTTGCGCAGCCTCAATCGATCAAATATAGAGGGTTGAAAAGCTTCAACCAATCGAAAACTGAATCGATCAACTTTAACACATGTTTCTGATTCGAATCAACGGCATTAAAGTTAAAATCTTTCGCTACGCGCCACTAATTCCAGTAACTTCCAGACATGTTTCCAATATAAATCGACGAAGTACAAAAGTGTTTATTGCGCCACTTATTACTGTTTTGCTAATCCATTGTATCGGTAGTAATCCGCGGGCTCGAAAGCAAAAAAAATTCGATGTTTCTCGTCGCTGATTCCACAACTTTCAGACATGGTTCTAATGCAAATCGATGTCATAAAAAGTTAAAATTTTTGCGCTACGCGCCACCAAGTCCAGTAATTTCCAGACATGTTTCCAATACAAATTGATGCCCTGATAAGAGGAAAATTCTGACGCTACGCGCTACATATCACTGTTTTGCTAATCAGTTTACCATGTGTAATCCGCGGGATCGGAAGCATGAAAATTCGGGCTTCTCGCCGCTGATTCCACAACTTTTAGACATGTTTCTAATGCAAATCGATGGCATTAAAATAAAAATTCACGCGCCACCAAGTCCAGTAATTTCCAGACTTGTTTCCAATACAAATTGATGCCCTGATAAGAGAAAAATTCTGGCGCTACGCGCCACATATCACTGTTTTGCTAATCAGTTTACCATGTCTAATCCGCGGGCTCGGAAGCATTAAAATTCGGTACTTCTCGCCGCTGATTCCACAACTTTCAGACATAGTTCTAATGCAAATCTATGTCATAAAAAAGTTAAAATTCTTGCGCTACGCGCCACCAAGTCCAGTAATTTCCAGACATGTTTTCAATACAAATTGATGCCCTCATAAGAAAAAATTCTGGTGCTACGCGCCACATATCACTGTCTTGTTTTTAGATTTTCTATTAGTAATCCGCGGGCTCGAAATAAAGAAATGCAAATCTATGTCATAAAAAAGTTAAAATTCTTGCGCTAGGCGCCACCAAGCCCAGTAATTTCCAGACATGTTTTCAATACAAATTGATGCCCTCATAAGAAAAAATTCTCGTGCTACGCGCCACATATCACTGTCTTGTTTTTAGATTTTCTATTAGTAATCCGCGGGCTCGAAATAAAGAAATGCAAATCTATGTCATAAAAAAGTTAAAATTCTTGCGCTAGGCGCCACCAAGCCCAGTAATTTCCAGACATGTTTTCAATACAAATTGATGCCCTCATAAGAAAAAATTCTGGTGCTACGCGCCACATATCACTGTCTTGTTTTTAGATTTTCTATTAGTAATCCGCGGGCTCGAAATAAAGAAATGCAAATCTATGTCAAAAAAAGTTAAAATTCTTGCGCCAGGCGCCACCAAGCCCAGTAATTTCCAGTCATGTTTTCAATACAAATTGATGCCTTGATAAGAAGAAAATTCTGGCGCTATGCGCCACATATCACTGTCTTGTTATTAAATTTTCTATTAGTAATCCGCGGGCTCGAAATGATAAAAAATTCTTGCTTTTGCCACTGATTCCACAACTTTCAGACATATTCATAGACATATTCGCAGGTTCGGAAACATAAATTCCTGTTTTCCTGAAACGCTTCTGCATCAAATTGGCGGTCATATACAACAGGTGTGTGTTTATACGGTCTTCTTGTTGAAATGTGGTTCAAAAACATCGGAAACTCTGCTTTACAGGGTCTCAGTTAAGCTAGAAAAGTGTTATAACAAATCCCCTTCGAAACCTAAAATAGAGGGTTGCGCAAACTTTGAAAACTCGCGGCCACCCGCGCAGAGACCTCACGCCCATGTATGCTTGCTGGAATATTTATTTCTGATAATTCCTGTGGATTTTCTTCATTTTATGATTCGGTTCCATGCCGCATGATCAAGTTAACCACATTTATTTGAAATCAGTGCTGATTTGCTTCTTAATTAGTTGTCAATTGATGTTTCGGACAATTATGCCAATGTTGTAAAAGCCCAACTTTTAGTATGGGCCACAGAATGAGATAAGGAATGAACTAAGACAACAAGCTAGCCTAGTACCATAATATCAAAAGTAAAGTGAATGTTGAATGAATTTCATAACACAAATATGACACTTTTATAATTAATTTTTACTCCTTGTCGGAGAACGGAATGGCATAAAAGTGTTAAAATTTGTGTGAAGTGAACTGAGAACAAATAGCTGCACTATGAGTCATCACTAGGATTAGGAATAGGTGACTTTTTGTCTTTTGCTTTCGGCGTCATTTCAATCTTTTTTGGTTTGAATTCCGGTTCAACATTTTTCGAGATCTCCGGCATTTCATTTTTCTCATCAAACTCGGCCATCAGTGCTTGTACGCCCGCACATCCACTTGAATTCAGACAAATAAATTACTGTGACTTGAAGATGTGTGCAAGAACAACAGTAACAGTTTATTTACGTAACATTTACCACTCACCCACTCACACTGCCAACACCAAATTCTTCTCTGATTGGAAGTAAAACTTGAACAGTTTTTACCATTCCATTATGATTATCAATAAACCGAATACGTAAGTGAATTTTCAAGCTGAGAATGCTTTTTTAGCACTGACTGAAAATAGAGTGGCACACCGCACAACCACTGGCAAACGACGAGCCAAACCTCCAAAGAAAAGGGAATCTTTCCGAAGAAGTAGAAATTCTACCATCTTACCTCCATTTTCAGGTACAAACTTAACTTTTTGAAACCGCCAAACAAGGGGGAATCCCACATTCCCCCTTTTCTCATCTGCCAGTGAGCCGAACGAACCTGTCGAGAAGTGTATGTAGTATCTGTTGTGTGAGCAGTCGAACGTTGCTGTTCTCGACACCAGCCAGCTTGAGCAGTGGCTCGAGGAACGGCGGTGTGAGGACGGCACTCAGATGGTTCGTACAGTACTTGGTGGCCACTGAAATGTGATCCTACTCACTGGCGGACGAACACAAACTCCAAAGGGAGGGAATTTTTAGCAGAGGGGGAAATGAAAATTTTCAATCGATTTTACCTACACCTTAAGGAACAAATTCAATTTTTTTTCCGCGATAGAGATTTATACTAATTGACCAATTATGTGATCAACTTTTGCTGTTACAATGGGAAATGTGTGTGCTCGGTCTGTGTGCATTGTAACTTAGTTCTCTACATTTATTATTGTTGTTTATAGAAACCCTGAATGAACAATATGTATTTAGTTGAACTGTTATTCATTTAACATACATAACAAATCATAGTGAGTGAGTGAGTGAGTCTGTGTTAATGGGGATGGTGAGTGAGTCATGTAGTCATCAGTCAGTCATTCTAGTTATCCAGTGACCAGTCATTTGTATAAGTTAGTTATCCCCTGTTCCAGTGATCAGTCATTGAGTTTAGTATCCAGTTCAGTTCAAGTGCCAGTCTTGTGTTCAGTTCAGTATATGTATCCTGTAATCGGTTGGTAATGCCAGTGTTGTCCAGTGTGTGCAACGGCCAGTGTGCAGTGCACAGCGTGACTCATTGTGCCACATGCAACACAGCGCTAACGCTGTGGCCAGTGTTGGGGATGCGTTGCACGCATGCCGGTAGTGTTACATGTTGGGCCGGTCTGTACTGGGATGGGATGAGAATGGGAATGCCAGTCAGTCACTGGTGTACGGTATTTTATACTGGCCTGTAGGTGGGTGGGATTTGGTGACTGTGCACTGTAATGTGCTCAACGGTGATTGGCTACTGCCCATCACCGCTACTGGCGTTATACAAGTGTATGTATCGCGTCATAAAACGTGATATCCGGTAAGTCCGGTAGAATGTACGTACACGCCACCCTCAATTACCACACCACACCTTAACATTGCTTGTAACATTTCAAGAGTGGATGAAATGGAAACATTTTTTGAGATTGTTATACAGATGTATAATTAGCAAAAATATACGGTTTACAAAAACAATCTAACCTTTGAGCAGCGTCTTCATGAGTACATTTTGGAGGAAGGTGTCGGAACGCTTCATCTCCCGCGAGCCCATGGGAACTTTGCCGATGATGAACATCATGATCTCGACCTAAATATTAATAGGATGTATAACCGAACACAAAAATTCTGATGAAAAGAGATAGAAATTTTTTTTTCGAACACAGCAAATTTTTTTAACAAGGTTAATCATGCTATTGCGGCCAATTTGATCGCCGAACAGAAATGACATGACGATCGTTTACTAATCATGCTTTTTGTAAATGATTCATGAATAATATTACTAGCTAAAACACGAACTCGGTAATCTGCTATATCATGTTAGACTGATCAGAAGAATATATATTTTTTCAGATTTTGTGAAGTAACTCTGCTTGATCGTCAAATTCACTGAATAAAACATACCTTCTGGTAATCGGGCAGGCTGTTGGCGAACTCGGCCATCGTATTGATCAGCGTTTCCTGGTAGCGTTTCTCGGCCTCGATCGAACCGCAGTTGTCGCTCAGTTGCAGCTCCACGGAGGAACGCAGATGGCGCATCAAACTCAAAGTTAAATGATGGTTAAACATATAATTCATAACAACAACAACAACAACAACAATCACACGAACAACAACAACAATCACACGAACAACAACAACAGCACCAACATCAACACCAACCAACCTGTTAAATATGTCCAACAATCCAGGTCCAATGCTGGTGGCAGCGATCAACACGATCTCCGACAACACCATCGCTATTCCTATCCGCAGATCTGCTTTGCTGTTGCCGTGCGAGTCCAGATGACTAATTAGCATCTGTAATAACAACAACCGTAATTATCATCTGTAACAACAACGAAAATTAGCTTCTGAAATAACGAAACACAAATTAACAACTAGTAATAACATCACCTGTAACAACAACAGCAACTGTAACTACAGAATAAAAGCATCTGTAACAACAATAACATCAATGAACATATGTAACAACAACCCAAATTAGCATCTTTATCAACAACAGTTATACCATCTTTATTAACAACAACATCAACCAACAAGCAAAACAACAACCACAGCAACAAACCTGAATAACAACATGCAGATACTGATTCTGTATGGAGTACATGACGGCCCTGAACACGGCGATGGCGTGCTCAGCCGGTGGAGTCCAAAGATTGTGGTTGTCGCAGTGCTTGAGTACGGGCGTAAGCACTGATTTCATGCTGCCGAATGAGGCTTTGCCAATCTGGAAATAATTTACAAGATCGCCGTAAGTCTGATCAAACTAAATGTACTTAAATGTCAACTACATATATGAACGATTGAGGAACACAATCTAGATACAAAAAATCTGAGAAATAGTATCCAAATAACCCCTTTCAAGACTAACCAATTCACGGAAGCATGTGTCAGCCAGCGTTTTCGGTAGTTCGCTGGAGGCGTCGGGTTCATCTAAAAAGACTGATATGACATGAAAACGAAAATTTGAAACAAAAAAATGCATGATTTCACCAGAAAATGTCAAAGGAACTCACTGATTTTTCTCTCATTTAATCAAATAGAATCAGTTAGATCAATTAATGAGTAATATAGAAATGTTGACTAGCCCGGGTTCTCTGCACCCGGTCGTTCATCGAGACCCTTATCGTGCACGTTAAATAGTATGGAGGGCACGATCTTCTCCATGTGCTGGCGTTCCCAGATGTTGGCCTGAATTGCTTTATATTATAATTTCTTCGGTTTATCTATACTTGGTCTTCTTATTCTTGTCTATTTGTTTGCAGAGGAACAATACTACGTAACCTATTATTTTTTTATATCTAATACACAGGGCTGAAACTAGATGTTTTGGCCCCCTGTGTTTTAGATAGGTTACGTAGTATTGTTCCTCTGCACACAAATAGACTAGAATAAAAATACCGAGTATATGGTAGTAAAAATATTTTCCCGTGTCCCAACTTAGCGTCATGCGTAAGATGAGAAAGTGAAACGATATCTATTTTGCTCACTGATTCAGCAGTCAAAACCACTAGAGGACGAGAAGGGGATAGAAAACGGTGTAGGTAAAATGGATTGGTTTCTGCCCCCCCCCTCTTTGGAGGTTATTAGGCCAATGGTCTTAACCAACCTGCAAATCATCAGTAGCCGTTTTCTTAACGACTCCACGGAGGCCCTTGAGCCCGGCGACCCTGAGACGGTCTCTGACGGCCAGATTCGAATCGTTGTTGTGGCACAGTGAGCTGAACTTGCTAATGAAAAAGTCGTACCTTCGATGATAGCCGGGAATGTCTTCCTCAATGGTGGAGAAGTTGACGAACGACTTCGTGGCCATGATCTGGTGGTACAAGTTCAATATAGAAAATAACAAAAATGAAATGATAAAAATTACAACATTAATAATGGTAATAATAAAGGTAATCTTTTTTCACCCTCAATAAAAAATTCTGAGATTAATTATCAAATCTGAATCTGGCAATCTCACCTCAAGACCAGCGTCGTTGGTTTCGAGTAGTTTTTGGACGACCTTGAGGAAACTCTCAATGAACAAATTAAGACTGGGACTGCCGTGACAGGCGGCCAGCAGCTGGTCCATTGCCTCGGCCGCTACACGTACGTTGCCCTGTCTTTGTCTGAAAACAGTAATTAAATAAAATGCAAAAAAATAATGAAAATCAAAGGATGATATTCTAGATTCTACTCAACTTGAACAACTTAGGACAAAAACCGTTTCCGCCGAAACCGACGAAGGTACTAATTAATAATCGATTCACCCGAACCCAACGACATGTGGCCCACTTTTCTGTTTACCTTAATCAAACCTAATAATTAATAGGTAAAACCGTATACAACCTGTATAGATCCCTCGAAAGTCGGTAAGCAATGTATTCGCCGATTTTGTCCAACTTCTCCGGGTGACTGATGGCGTAGAAGGTGAGCTTCTGTAACATATTGAAGTTAGTTGGTCAGTAACACTCACTACTCTCAACAGTCAACACTGGTTTTGTTTCTCCATGCACTAGCGAGAAGGGGGAGTGGAATTACCCCTCTTCGGCAGTTTCAAAAAGTGGAAATTGTTCCTGCGCCTGCGAAGTAGATAAAATGACCTGAAAACTGCCAATTCCCCTCTTTCACGAAATTCCCCTCCCTTTTGAGGTTAGGCTCGTCTGCCAGTGGCACCAGGTGGCGATTTTCGGTGCTCAGGGTGCCTTCATTTTCATAGTCCGTTGCAACACAGCCTGTTATAAGCAGCACCCACTGCGGCTACCGTAATATACACCGTGTTAAATTACGGATGCTGCTTATAACGAACTGTTTTGCAACAAAACTGCAACAGACTGAATGAAGGCACTCAAAACACGACTTGTAAAGTGTTTTTCTAGTTCAAGCCCGGAAAAGTCGAGAGCAAATAATGTGATACTAGCCTGCATATTGGCTTTAACGAGGGTGCCCGTGGGATCACTGGGGTATATCGAGTCGACCAGTCTCTGGTACCTGGGACGACAGGCGGCACACAGACCGCATGACCAGCACATGTTACCGGCCATTATGATTTCCTATTAAATTATTACATAACAATATTAATCATTATACGAACTCAACATGGAAAAATGTTTTGTAAATATATTTATTCTAGGTCTCTGTGGATCTGAACTTCCTTGGAAATCCAAAAACTTACAGACATTATGAGTATATTGCACTTCATATTACAACTCGAAATTAGTTAACAGCATTTTGTTCTTCGGAAAAAAAAAGCTTTTCATTTCCAAACAAACCTTCAATTCGTGGCAAATACCCATTTTTCTTTGCTCTAAGTTCAATTGGGTTTCAGAGAAAACAATCTTTAGTTATATGACCGTAACAAAACGTTTTGTCGTAGTCAAAGTTGAGTTTTAACCAAGTTGCAACCGATCAATCCACAATCCACGTACGCACATACATCAACATCAATTTTTCTATTCTAGTTGCCAAAAAATAATCCTTGACAACGCGAACTTTTGATATTAATCAAAGTGTAGCGTCGAGCCGAAAGGTCACCGATAAGTAAGGTCAAGTAAGCATTTCGGCATCTCAATAAACCGATGAATGATTGATGCCAATACCCACTCCATGATGTGATCGTTTACATTTTATTCGATTTTGCACGTTCATTAGTATGTTTACATCATTGCATCAAGTCGTGCTATGCGTTTAGTGTAAAATTTTCTTATGTACAAAAAATGGCCAGTGTACGAGCGTAACACGACTTATAATGTGAAGTTATAGTAAAGATAGTAATTAGTATAATAAATTAAATATACGTCATATCCATATATCGTACACATGTGGCTGGTTGTAGGTATATCACTGAATCATGCAATGCATACAATATATATTTGTATTTTGTATATAATATTGTGGTGAGTGTATAATTTAATAATGCTACAACTGGGATTGAACAAAAGTATGAAATCTCACAAAAGTTTACGCTTTCAAATCCCAGAAGCAACAAGTAAAACGGTGACAAATATATGTGCGTTTAACAAAGGGGAGGTTTTGTGTGATGATAAAATTAAATTAGTGCTTGTATACGTATCAGATGTACATATGCTTATGCTTGACTGAAATCAGTTGAATCGAATTATCAAATCTATCAGCCATTTTGGATAAATGTTCATCATTACATTTTAGATAAAATATTCAACTGTTGAAGCATAACATTTTGAATAAGAATTAATAATAGTAAAAGCACACACATGAAAAATTAATCACAATAATTTAACCACTTTTAATTGGTGCCAATCTGTTAAGTATGTATATGGTACCTATAGCATATCCAATTGAAACAGTAAAACAAAACAAAACAAGAAATGCAAAATAAGACTTTCACAGAATTCAATGGCTCTTATGTTTACAAAGAAAAACACTATACTTAAAAACTTCTGTACCTTGAGATCATTGATTTCCGTTATGATCATTTATTGATTGTAAAATTACATGATTTGTAAATTACGGTAGTAATAATGCCCCTTTCACCGCGAATCGAACATTCTGCTACATCGAAGTGAACAGCCAAACGGGTCGCGGCGGTAACGATAATTTTGAATAAAGTTGAAAATACGTACTTACACACGGAAAAACTGTACGTTCACGCTATTTAACTTTGGAAAAATATTAATAGTGTGAAGTGTAACTTGAATATTTATCCAAGACTCATTTCATCCGCCACCAACCGCAGGCTAACAATCATCTTCAAATGCAACAGAAATTCTATCATTGCACAACATTACATTCCATGATTCCTTTGATTTAATACACCGCATCAAACAGCTGTAAATAGTATAATAATTAGTGATTGTGTATGTATAAAAGTCGGTGTTTTGAAGCAGTTTTTTTATTTTTATAATCAAGTAACCTATGTAAAACGGTTAACATAAAAAGCAGTCGTTTCACACACCAAATCGTGCTGATACCAAACCATCACCCAAGATATAGTCGACTAATCTATTCCTGCACATCTGCATCGAAATTAACGTTGGCAGACATTAGACAAGAATAGATGAATTGACTATAATGAAACAACAAAATGATTACGAAATCGAATAAATCAAAACTGGCCTATCCTATCATTAAATCACAAATGTCCAGTTTTATTTTGCAATCATAAACAAAACACAAAACAATCATACCAGATTTTTTCATAGATTGCCACTTGTGAAGTCGTTAATTCAGTCGGTCTGACACGGCGCGTAAAAGTGCCAATTATTATATGGCAATTAATTTTGGGAAATGGAACAGGGATGTAAACGCTACGAGCTCTTAGATATCCATCATCCTTAGATATCCAGCACAGTAAATCGTCATAAAATTGATCTCATTCCGTAAAAACCCTTTTACTACTCATTTTGCTCCTCAAAAAGTACAACCAACGAGTGCCTTGCGCCCAGCGTTAATATATTGAACACGACATAACGTCTATATGAAAAAGACAACAATAATAAATATTACACACATCATGATAGAGAACAATCACCACGTATTTCGGGAAATTTGTTGCAAATTGTAGCAATCATAGCAAACATGAAGATGGTAGGAATTAAATGTAAAAAATAAGTAAATTGTACGACAACTGGTATCAGTAGGTACGGGTAGTATTATCGCAAACCATAATAATTAATATGTATATAACTCTATGTATATTGTATGATTGTTGGCTGGCTGAACATACAAACAACGGTAAACGTTCGTTTAAAAACTGTATGTTAATGATTATACAGTGTTAAAAAAATTGATTAATCCGTCGCACCACGTCATGAATTCAACGCCTTCTTGAGATACATACAACAATAATACATTTCACTTTTCATAAACCTACGATTTTCCATATCGATCGGACAAAGCTTTTACGTACTCCTCAGTTCACGTCATTTGCTTTATGAACAACTCATTATAAAATTCATGTAATCGTGTAGTGATCATAACAGACCGTCCCGACACGGGCAGATGGGTTCACGAAAAACACTACTCAAGTTAAGTGTCCTGTGACATTGATCGTTTAATTTGCTACGCCTATTTGGCGGTCATCATCACCAAAGTATAAATTATATATTTTTCTCCGAACAGCAACTAAGTTAACCAACAACAACACCTACTACTGCCCAGATCGTCCCTGATCGAATCAGGCAAACGGGTTGTTAACAGCGCTGGACGGCTGCATCGGCGACTGCAGACCCGGTGAGCTGGCTGACCAGTTGGCCGATGAGACATTGGGCGGGGCGGCGGCGTTCATCGGCTGGCGCATCTGGTTCAGTGTCGGCGATGGCCGTTGGTTGGCCAAGAAAGGGTTGGCCACCGGCGTTGGCTGAACGGCCGGACCGGTGCTGCTCAGGAACGGATTGGAAGCGGGCGAACTGTTGTTGCTGTGGGTGCTCGCTGAAACGACCGGATTAGCGGCCAGATGATGACCATTGTTGAGCAGGGTGGGCGTGGGCGTGGCACTGGCACCTGAGTTGGATAACACCCAAGCCGTTAGTCAAGTGCACATACTCACATAGTTAATCAGTGTAGGCACGACTACTTCATAGATATAGAAATATTGGTTTTCTTGACATGTGAACAGGTTACTCTTGATAGCCCAGCCAATGTAACTAGAATAAGGTGAGTCCGTTGAAGAGTTTAGAATTGGAAACCAAACCAGAATCACCGCATTGGACTATTGACTTTGTTTGAATGAAATGGTGAAATTAAAATGCATAATTTTTTGATAAAATAGTTAGTCGTTATGAAGAGTGCGAGAAAATGAAAAGAAAACTGCTGTTAATAAACTGAACGACAGTCAATGAAGCCATATAGAGAGCGGAAGTAAGCCGCGGTTAGGGTGTATACCTTTGTGACCACTCCGATTCGATTGTTCGTTTATGCACCTTTCAACTTCAATCCTAAGCATCATCACATGAAAACCACCAACTTTTAGCTTTTGAGGGTCCCATGCCAGGCACGGGTGGTTTGGAGGGGCCCATCAGATCATCCAAGTTTACCAGCGCCGAATTCTCGCCGAGGAAATTCTCGGGCGTCTTCGTTGAGGCACGTTTCGCTTGCAGGTCCTGCATTCACACAAAATTTGGAAATACTGTAAAATTCAAACACAAATCTAAAAAACGAAGTCTTTTGCTAGGCAACACTTGAAACTCTTATTTCAGTCAGTTAAAAGGAATCCAACATTTTATTCTGTTAAAGTTAATGAACTTATACTGCCGTACTTTTCGAAGAACTCAAAAGGCCTGCAGTAGATGAAGGGATGCAGTAAAATTAAGAAGGAAATTATGTAACTTTGATGAAGTTATGATCTATTGAATTATCATCAAAACACAGGCGGACGAGCTAACCCTCCAAAGGGAGGGGAAATTCGTCAAAGAGGGAGGAATTGGGAGTTTTGAGGCCATTTTACCTACACCTTAGAGAAAAAACTGTACTTTCCGATTTCGCCAGAGGGGAATTCCACCTTTCCCTCCCCGTCTCGTCCGCTAGTGCATATAATGACATACTTAAGTTAAGTTATAACCTGACTGCGTGTGGCATTGTTGGTACCGGACGTATTCATCGACTGGCTCAGTGCGTCCATCGACCAAACATCTGGAAAAAAATTATTTGAATTCTGAATAAAATATTCGCTAAATAACACAATAATTAACGACGCACCACAGAACAGCAAATGATCAAGGTATTCAATGAAGATTTAGTACTAATCAACAAATACAAAACCGATCAATCAAAAAGCCTAAAAAGTCTATCATGACATGACATCAAATAGCGAAAGCGAACTTACGGAATTACATAGTGTAGCGGTTAGCACGTCCGTGTACTGAACGGAAGGTCGTGGGTTCGAATCCTACCAGGATACTTGAAATTTTTCAGTTTCTTGGTAGGACTAGAATTCGTTTACTAATAGCGAACATACGAAATTACATCTAGTAATCCATTCTATGAACGCATAGGAATCATGCATGAAAAGCACAAATATGGAAAATTGATAAACTGCAAAATACTATCACGAATTCTTGGTGGCGGTGTGACCACACAATATAACGATCAGAATCTCAATAACATCTGGAATAGGTAATAATGCGGGAAAACGACGGAAAGTTAACATCGAAATCCATCTGATGACTGACTGACAACCAAACAGCGTGAACGTGTATTCGGGTACAGCGAATCAGAAGCACAGGCCCACAAATACTGACATAAACTTTTTCCATTGCGTGAATAAAAAATTGCTGTATTGGTTCAGCTTCAGGACTCAGCAGTGCCGAATAAATAATTCAAATTAAATTATTTTGACAGGGAAAATTGTGTTCAAACTGATAAATGAAGTTTTTCTGACGACAATGACGTGAACGATTTTCGAACAAGAACACACAAATTAACTAAAGCCAACAGCTTGATCAGGATCTAAATAAGCCCGCTACTGCTATTGAGCAGCAAAAGATTCCAGCAATCAGTAAACATCCGGTCACAGCACAGCACAACACCACATCGAGTATTACCGAGTAATGAGTCAACATTCGAAGGTTGGTTGTTAGTATGTTGTTGTTGTTGTTGTGGTGGTGGATGTTGTTGTTGTGGTGGTGGTGGTGGATGTTGTTGTTGTTGTTGTTGTGGTGGTGGTGGATGTTGTTGTTGTTGTTGTAAAGATGAGACGGACGCAACCACTGATATCGGGGGTTCACATCGCGGGCTCATACTTCGAGCCAGTTCTCTAGTTGAGGACGTGAAGAACTCGCTATTAAACACTTCGTCCTCTGCAAAAATTTCTCATCCTTTCCGGTCCGGCTCGAAAGCGTAAAACCATTTGTAAATGCATATCAACTGTATTAACAGCGTAAGTGATTTTTGGTAGCAGTATTTGCTAGGTCATTCAAACCAAGTTCTAAGACTTCTTCCATACCACATTCGAATTCGACATTTCCGACCGAAACCAAGTAAAAAATGCTGTCACATCACAGAGTGGAATAGAATTACATGTGTTACGTTTTATCAACAAAGTAAATTTGATAAAATGAATTTTGTTTCCAGGAAAAAAAAACAGTGCATATGTAACCAATTTTCACATGAGTAAGACTGACTAAGAGTAAACATTTAAAACTGCGTTTGAATTCATTGGTTACGGATCCGCTGTTCTCTTTTCAGTGATATTTGGGGACATGTTTAGTTCCTTTATCCAGGATTATAACACAACAGCCATCACTCAAAAATCATTATTGATAAATACAGGAAACAGCTTACTCACCCCATGTTAGTAAATTCAACAAATTAAAAGCACCGACCACAAAACACCAATATATAAAACTAATGAGAATATGACATCCTGGATTTTAACCACCACCAATCTTCAATCGTGATCCTTATTTCAGTAATCGTGGTAAACGGCTTACGGTGCTTTCAATGTCCAAAGGAAAGTAAAAAGGAGACTAGAAAAAATTTAAAATCTGACCCTATTGATCAAAAAAAACATTCTGAAAAAAATTGACTTTCCGTTCCGGTCAATAGGTTTACAATTTTTTACTTTCCATTTTAATTTCCTTTGGACTCTGAAAGCACCCTAAAAATATAACATAAAACAAATGACCAACCATTCAAATGACTGGCCGACCCACCGTTGGTCATCGAATGTGACACGCCCGATGTTTGATGCTCTTGACCGCCAGATACGGGCGCCCACGGGTCATTGTCCACTGCAATTGCTGCTTCTTAAAAGCAAAAACGTTGGGTGATGCGCTTATAAAACTCAATGTTCACACACCTCGAAGCAACTAATAGCTACTGTACGATTAACGGTACAAAGTCTTACTTTATCAACAACTACTATTGAATGGCTGCTCCCTGAAAACATCCAGTCATTTTCCAACGTTTCTATCGACCTAATAACTGTCATGGCGATGACACATGTATGAAATATACATATGTATAGTCTATTTTTCTTACTAAAAATCGAAAATATGATTGATTAAAAAACAAATAAATGTAACCGGCAGGTGCACCGAGCATGCTCGTTCGTTGGGGGTGATTGATGGCGGGTGTGCTGTTGGTTGACATGGCCGGCGTCGTCGTTGACGTCACTGGTGCCCACGGATCGTTGGTCGCTATGCTACCTGAAATACCATCACAATAATCACAGTTTTTATTTATTATTTATATTATTTTTTTATTTTTCTGTCTTTTATGATACTTGCTCTTAACCAGTGTTCGCTTATTGATAAAAAAAACTCATTAACATAAGTAAAACTTTAAATTCTAACTGGACCCTCCACCCAAGCAGAGAACGTTATGTTTACCGGCGAGTGGAGTAGGTACGTACGTTGCCAGTTGTTACACCTTTCCAACAGTGCAATGCAGTCAAATGCACTTCAAAATACTTGCAGTTGATCTTTACTTCTCCCAAAACAATAATAGCCCGGGCTCGGCTCGGTATGGGATCGAATTGAGCAAAATTTACATCAGATATTGTCCAAAGCCATGCTATTCAAGGAGCCGAACCTCCAAAGAAAAGAATATGTCTCCAAAAACAGGGGAATCGGCAGGAATTAGGCCGTTTTACCTTCACCTTGAGAAACAAAACTCAACCTTTTGAAATCACCAAAGAGAGGGGAATTTCACTTTTCCCTCCCATTCTCGTCCGCTAGCGGAAGGGGGTCAGGTACCAAACCAACCGATGCCGATAACGGGTTGTTGCTGTGGTGGTTGGGCGGTACTGGCAGGTGCGCCCCAGGGGTCATTGTTGCTCTCGCTGGTGTACGGCGGTGGCACACTCGGGTACATGGAATTATTGGGTGCCTGTTGTGCCGCAGGCTGCTGCTGCACCGGCGGTGCCCACGGATCATTGGCTGCTGCTGATGGCGCCGTCAAACCAAGTAGATCGTCCAGGGCTGACTGCAAATAAATCCAATTACAATCAATTGCTTAGGCTCAGGGTTTGGTGAATAAAAAAACGGACTAATTTTTTTATATATTTTATAGGAGAGAATTTTTTTCCAAAACGCACACCCAAACCAACATTTTTTATGTGCTGATCTCTGGTTGTTCACCACAATACCAAATGCAAAACAGTTCCAACATACTGACTGATTTATTTTGTGAGTGAATGAGTAGCATATCGACTGACTGACCTGACCGCATGACTCATTGATTTAATCACTGACTAACAGACTAAATGAATGACTGAGAGTCTGACATTGATCGAAAGATTGACTGGCTGACTAAATGAATATATAACAGAGTCTATAATAATACCCAACTTACTTGACTTGTGCCTGGCACGGGACTGGAAGCGCGTGCCTCTCCGCCCACGGCATCATTAACGCCCGGGAACACTGATTCGTTCTTGCTCTCCTCCAACGCCATCTGGTAGCGAATGTCGTCGCCTAAAGTTGCGCCTGAGTTGCGATTGAATGGTATTCAAAGTACAAGTCATAACCATCTTACCCGAAACTGATTAACTGTAGAGTGAAAAAAATTCACTTGATTGCTACCCTGTCCTGATATACTTGAAACCATATCATATTTTCAAAAAACCTTAATACCAGTCAATGTTCAGATAAAAGTATTATTTAATCGTGTGCTCGTGAACTTACTAGAGCACGTTTATTATCCCTTGATTATTTCTGGCTTAACTCATCGAAAAACATGTACCCAAGAGCGAAAAGTATGGGAAAACTATGTGAAGTAAACCATAGTATATTTGTCAACCTTTTCGTGCTTCATCCTCTTTCTCTGCCTCTTCTCTGGACAGAGCCAAAGCGATCTGCAGCTGCAGTTCCTCTTCCCCGATTGATGTTGGTCGTGCCTCCTCAAGCTCCGAATCTGCAACAAAAATATATGGGTCATGAGCGAATGTTTTTTTCTGATTTTTAGTACAAGAAAGGAAAGTAAGGCAACCAACCGGCTCGTTGTGTTCTTCGACGCGCACCGCCAGATAGTCCTTGACCGTGACTTGTTGAACCGTCAGATGAAATACCGATGTTGTTTTGAGCGAACCGCTTGCGCGCCATTTGAGCCTGACAAGAAAACATAACTCGACGTGAAGAATCAATCTTTACGTTTATAGAATGACAATCAGCCGAAACAACCTGGTCAGATTGGATGCTAAGGTTACTTATTACACTAATCAATTTACATTCCACCAATAACTTAATTACACTTGCAGCTCAGAAGTGGTTACTTGTATGATACTAACTAATTCTATAACAGATTTGACTCACCTGCTTACAACAAGTCGAAAAATTCATTAGGAAAACTTGACTCTCTTGTTCTTTCTCATAGTAGCCTTAAATTTGCAATAAGTAAGTTAATGTTATGTAATACCTTAGCGCGTTCATTCTTTAACTTCTCATCATCTTTAAGAAAAGCGACCATCTGTGCAGCTTTGGTGCGTATGTTGTGACCCTGGTCTTTGTTGTCTTCGATGTGTTGAAAGTCCTGCAATTTTTTATGCGTCGTGGTCTTGTGACTGAACTAAATTTTACAGTAGTTAACTACTCCGACTTAGTAGAGAATGCTGATTGTATACCAGAACCGGATAGTATAAAAAGTTACTCTGATTTGTTCTGACTGGGCTGTTTGATATGTCAGTGATGACTAAGATACAAACTAAATAGATGACTGTAACAGATGCCTCAGTTGAATCAAACGTTCCGGTTCCACCAAACGTATGAGCAATCAGATTTGGCTGACCCAGAACGCAAAGAGCCCAACAAACGGTTTAACGAACCTTCAAAGTTTCAATGGTGTAAATATTTTCGACGCACTGTTGGGCAACTTTCTCTGATCCGCATTTGATCAAGTAGTCCAAAAGAACCAGGCTTTTGTACACGTGCCGCCAGTTCTTGCCGTGATCATTTATCCTTTTCCACACCATCTCCATTATCTCGGTAAATGCAACCTACAAATAGAATGTTATGAACAAAACGACTTAATAAATTTTTTAGTTTTTTGTTTGTTTTATGAACTATTCATTTTAAATAAGTTAGCAAGATAACAATAATATTACTGTTCTAAAGTGTAGCGATACATTTATATGTTCATCTCATCATTCGTTATGAGTAATATCTAGTGAGAAATTAGCATTTTGCATCGCCATTCTACATTGCTGTGAAAAAATAACAGTAAAATGAAAGAATCCTAACGGGATTATTAGTCAGATCGGCAATCTCCGACATCAGCGAGCTGGATGGGCCCCATGGATCATTACTGGTCGCCTCACGTACCTGAGAATGAGATGATGAATATCCCGAATATTGCATATGCATTTATCACACTACAGTTACAAATATCAATTACTAATTTACTATTATTGATCAACAAAAAGATGCTAGAATCTATAAATTATGTTTTTAGAAACAGTTATTCGATTCCAACCTTAACTTGAGTAGGTGTGTAGTTGTACGCCACATTCTTCAACTTTCGTCGAGCACCACTGATGTTTGCCGCCGCCATCACGTTAAATCAAATCAACATATGAATGTACAAATTAAGTGTCTGTAACACAGTTAAAACATGTTTGAGACAGCAACACATGGTGTCAGAAAAAAATAGCGAAGCCGCATAAGACAACTTAATCATAAAATTTTCTCATATTATCCTCGTACCTGTACCGGTTGCATGTACTCATCTCATGGCAAATTATTTTGTGCTCACATTCACATGTATCCGGTCTGTTACTTGACTTTAAAGCGACGATGACAAGTCCGCACAGTCATGCATTCACATACTTACTCGATCTCTTACAAACCCACCGTTTCACTCTTCCAATTATTCACATCACGTACTCGCTCGTTCAACTGATCCATTTTTTGACCATGCACTCAGGCACGCAGTTGATAACTCAATATCTCACTAATTGTTTACTTGTCTCACTCGGAGCAAGACTTCACCGGGTCCCAATCAAGACCAGCGCTTGCCATACCATGGAATCAGATTCCCAGTCACGGTTTCGGAGTCTAACCCCATAACCACTTGACTTGACCAGCAAGCCTAACTTTCTTAAAAGTCATCCAATCAAAAGCTGAGTCTCAACAGATCGCAGTGTGTAGGATACAACACTGAATACAACACTTTGACCAGTGGCCGAGTCATCATCTGCAAGTAATTTTGCACTCCAACATTGTGCATGATAAATCATGTTATAGCACCGGCGACATTTCTAGTCTCACTGGTAACGCTCTTTACTAGGGTGATTACTGCCTAAGAGGCATTCAGTCATCAGCCCTCAAATGGTAGCCTCGCACGATTGGCTTGTCGGCCACCACATGAACCAAATGTCGTAATACTAATTTTACATGTAGATTGCTTTGAACCATAAGTCTCCTGTATGCAAACCGAATAACACGCACGCCGGGTGCTGGTTCAGATTCAAACCTGGTCAAACCACGCGGTTGCCTAATTTTGAATGACAATATCTGAATTTGAATGATGCGCAAATGTTATTTATTTGTGCGCTTCGCTTAGTGTACCGTTTAACCGATTAATTTTTATTCTCAATGAAAGGATCGAATCATAAACTATCAACAATGTATATAAACATAAAAATATGAAAGCAAAGAGCTTAATGATCAATGATCACAAGTCGTACTATGGGAAAGATGGCCAGGGCCCTTCGTTACTTGGTTTTCAACCTTATGCAGCCGTAACGGACTGTTTATGTGTAATTGCAGTTGGGCAAACGCGCTCAAGAAGTCCTACAGCTAATGAGTAAGTTAAGTCTAAAAAATCATAAAACTTGTATTTGATCTTGTGAGTTGTGATCTTTGTAATGCTGACTTTTACTCCAATATAACCAAATTTAGACTACTAAAAACATATAAGCTGCTTCTCCACATGTGAAAAATACTTAGGAACCATAATTCAGGCTTTTTCCGTTTGAGGATATGCATGATTCACCTGTTGTTGTGGTGGAGGTGTATCTGCCTTGAATTGAACTCATGAACTTTTGACCGATCACAAACCGATTGTAACTGTGATTTTATTTCGGTATTTTTCCTACGCACGGTTTAATTGCTGTATTAAAAGATAAATGGTCTAGTCCGCCAGTTTATTTTACATTTTACTTTGTACCAACATTTTAAACAAACACAGGGTGTCGCATCAAGCTGCTTTGAATGATTATTCACAACCCTTTCAAATATCAATGAAAAGATTCTTCATGAAATCTCCTAACCGCCGTACCCTTAGTAAGTTTTCAGAATCCAACGATTACAAACTCAATAACTAAAGGCTCACAAGTGAGTCTTTAAATAAATCTTACGGTAAGAGAACTAAACGAGATCACTCAACATAGTAATCAAAGTCAAGTAAAAGTCCACAAACTCACACTTACGCCATAATCATCACCACCCCTCAATACCACGTTCAGTCATGATATCAATGCAAAATAATGTTTCCTCAACTATGGGAGCGGCACCTGGAAATGTAACAGTTCAGGCCGTTGAAATGCCTGATGAAATGCGCGATGAAGCTATAAATGCAGCGAAAAATTTCGTCAATAAAGTTAGCATTGTTTATGAAATCCTTGACATATTTGTGCATGTCTTGCCTATATCCATGTACTCCAAAATATAGACCTTAACACCAATTAATCAAGCATCGTCCAAGTTATATTCAAAGCCTCATAACTTAAGCAGTAACATCGCAACGATAGTACTAGTGGACTTGATTTAATGGCTTTAATTTATACGTGTGTATTTACAAATAACCAAAAGCCCAATGACTTTTATGCCTTATTACCTATTAGGCTTTTTACGTCTCATTGGTTGCCAGAATAATAACAATCGAATGTTACTCGTCCATAGAACTATTAGTCTATAGTTATAGTATATCAAACCAGTAATTGATATATTAATAGGATAATTGATATTTGCGTTGCTTTTTACTGTTCTTGCGTCTTACTCAACTGATGCAGAGATATCTACTAATGACTGCTAAAACTTAGTTGCCTTAATGCATTCGTGCAGTACTGCACTCGTGCCCCTGAATAATAATGCTGCTGAACTGAAATATTGTTGTTACTAATATCTGTCAGTTCTGAACGCACTGGCCGTCGCTCCATGCCATTAATGTAGTTGCTCGGGTTGCTGCATAAGCCACGTTACATTGGGTTATTGGACCACATCTGTGCTGAACACCATTATCATATGAATTAATAATGAAACTCTTTAAATGTGATTTTTGCAGGGCACGATATCAGCTAAGGAGATCGCAATGGGCATTCGTGTTCAGATGGAAAATACTGTCGGCGGCAAATGGCAATGCATTGTGGGAAGTGAGTTTGGGTGTTGTTGTACTCATGAGAAGGATAGATACATTGCTGTACTCATTGGCGATTACTCAATTGTGTTATACAGAGGAATTTAATTACTAAAAAGACAGTGAAATGTCGACGAACAACCTGATGATTATATAGTTTTAGCTTGTCGATGAAGAAATCGTATCATTTAAATTGAGTTTTGCTCGCAGTGTAATGTTTTAAAATGTTTTCTTTCTTATCTTAATTTTTTTGGTTTCTCATACCTCTGAAACAAAAAATAAAAGACACGATTCGGTGTAAGGTAGCCCATTGTAAAACAATAGAATAGTCTTCCTCCCGCTTGGGAATAATGATACATCATCGACATGTACGCTTTCGAAAACTATTGCCGTCTGCTCAGAAAATTTGAAATAACCTTCAGAACTGACAATCGGATTAATAAAAATCATGGAAAAAAATACTACATAAAATGAATTATCCACAACTAACAATCGGATTCTTTGAAAAAATTCGCAAGTTTTGCAGAACGCGGTTATTTATTTTTAATTGACAAAATTACAAAGAAACTGATTCAACTTCTGAAGTTCTATGTGAAATAGAACAAAATATATCATTATAGCTATTCTCATAAAATTTTAACGGTGTCCAGTTAATTATCAGTAATTTTCAGTGTTGAAAATTATCCGCTGTGTTTGATTTCCCCCTGATTCTCAAGGCACAACTATTTAGTCCAGATGTTTCATTGAAGTTTCATGAGCCGATGAAAGGAACAATAGTCAAGAGAAAGCAAAATAATAGCAAAGCAGAACAATAGATTGATGTTGATCAGTGCACAGAGAGAAACCATCACTGTGTATAAACAAAAAAATTACACCAGTCAAAATTAGGAACTGAAAAGATGAGAAAATGATGAGTTTCTCGTCACAGTAAAGAACTTAACATACTTTTTATACTTTAAAATCACACATGACATGCTTGGCTTAGCTGGACTTTATTTTATTGCTGATAAATATGATATATTTGAATAAAAATGAAATATGAATGCTGGGGTGAGTGATACATATCGTTAATGCACCGACATAATTTTTTATAATTGACCTGCGTTAAATGAAAAATTATGAAACATTGGGTAGTACGAAAACCCCGGGTCCCGGACCCCGGAGATGACATACGATTTCCCCGGGTCGACAAATGAAAATGTACGAAAACCCCCAGGAATTCCCCGGAGAAGTTGACTCCGCCCCCAAATCTCCGGGGTTTGGCACGAAAATGTACGAAAACCCCGGGTCCTCCGGGCCCGGATGAACAAAAAGTTGTAAAAAAACCCGGGGTTTTCGTACATTTTCATCCGGGGTCGGGGATTCCCCGGATAAAAATATACGAAAACCCCGGGCCCCGGTCCGGGCATGGGGGTTTTTCTTCATGTTTACGTCCGGGTCCGGGGAAAGTACGAAAACCCCGGGTGATGAAAGTCAAAAAAATAATATAATTTTTTTCACGTTTTGGCGCGAATTTCAAAATTCTAAACGGGAACGGTTGCGCTCGTGGACCCACACATTTAAGAAAGGCTTATTATAGACCAATGCATGCCAAGAAAGTTACTTAATATTGTATAGTAATACGGTAGACGGCATTGTGAATTTATACATAATGTTTCACACTATTTACGGGAATGGTTGTGCTCGTGGACCCACACATTTGGGAACGGCTTAGTATATAACAATGCATGCATAGAAAGTTACCTAATGTTGTATAGGACTACGGTAGACTGCCTTGCGAGTTTATACAAGATGTTTCACAATCTTTACATGAATGGTTGCGTTCGTGGACCCACCCGTTTTAGAACGGCTCTGGCTATATAACAATGCGTGCGTAGAAAGTTATTTATTGTTGTATAGTATTACGGTAGACTGCATTGTGAGTTTATACATTATGTTTCACACTCTTTACGGGAATGGTTGTGCTCGTGGACCCACACATTTAGAAACGGCTTAGTATATAACAATGCATGCACAGAAAGTTACCTAATGTTGTATAGGACTACGGTAGACTGCCTTGCGAGTTTATACAAGATGTTTCACAATCTTTACAGGAATGGTTGCGTTCGTGGACCCACCTGTTTTAGAACGGCTTTGTATATAACAATGCGTGCGTAGAAAGTTATTTATTGTTGTATAGTATTACGGTAGACTGCATTGTGAGTTTATACATAATGTTTCACACTCTTTACGGGAATGGTTGTGCTCGTGGACCCACACATTTAGAAACGGCTTAGTATATAACAATGCATGCACAGAAAGTTACCTAATGTTGTATAGGACTACGGTAGACTGCCTTGCGAGTTTATACAAGATGTTTCACAATCTTTACAGGAATGGTTGCGTTCGTGGACCCACCCGTTTTAGAACGGCTTTGTACTGTATATAACAATGCGTGCGTAGAAAGTTAGTTAGTGTTGTATAGTATTACGGTAGACTGCATTGTGAGTTTATACATAATGTTTCACACTCTCTACGGGAATGGTTCTGCTCGTCGACCCATACATTTCAGAACGGTTTAGTGTATAACAATGCATGCGTGGAAAGTTAATTATTGTTGTATAGTATTACGGTAGACTGCATTGTGAGTTTATACATAATGTTTCACACTCTTTACGGGAATGGCTGTGCTCGTCGACCCATACATTTAAGAACGGCTTAGTGTATAACGATGCATGCGTGGAAAGTTGATTATTGTTGTATAGTATTACGGTAGACTGCATTGGGAGTTTATACATAATGTTTCACACTCTTTACGGGAATGGCTGTGCACGTCGACCCATACATTTAAGAACGGCTTAGTGTATAACAATGCATGCGTGGAAAGTTAATTATTGTTTTAAAGTACTACGGTAGACTGTATTGCGAGTTTATACAAGATGTTTACAAACTTTACCGACTTCTGCGTGGTTTTGACCAATTATCCTACGTATAAACGCTCCACCCATGATTAAAAAAAAACGAATTTATGTAATGTTCATTCACATTACAACCTCAACTCTACAAATAATTTTGTGACAGAGGGTAACTGAGGCATGATTACAGACCCCACAGATTTTTTGTTTTGGTTTTTCTCTAGCAGCATTACTGTTTCATGCAAAGCGTTACTGTCTGCCAGCCCACGATAACCTATCGTTAAGCGCGTGAGCCCCGCAGGGGAGTTTTCAATGTTTGTACCTGCACGTCTTGTAGCATGGGCACTGTGCTGTAGACAGCATGCGCGCGTAGTATCTATGCATGTCATGGTTTCTACTTTACAGTTCTAAAACGTGTGGGTCCACGATCGCAACCATTCCCGTAAAAATTATGAACGATCCTGTATAAACACACAATACAATCCGCCGTACTTCTATGACAAGTTAAATAGCTTTCTATGCATGTAATGCATCTACTAAGCAGTTCTAAAACATGTGGGCCTCGAGCGCAACCATTCCCTTTTAAAGATTGTGAAAGATCCTGTAAAAACACTCAATACAATCCATCGTAACTCTATGACAAATTAAACAACTTTCTATGCATGTAATGGTATCTACTGAACAGTTCTAAAACGTGGGACTCCACGAGCGCAACCATTCCTGTAGAGAAAGTGAAACATCTTTTTTAAACGCGCATTGCATTCTACCGTATTACTTTACAACAAAACAATAATTAACTTTCCACGCATGCCTTGTTATACACTAAAACGGTCTTAATGTATGGTTCGACGAGCACAACCATTCCCGTAAAGAGTGTGAAACATTATGTATAAACTCACAATGCAGTCTACCGTAATACTATACAACACTAAATAACTTTCTACGCACGCATTGTTATATACAAAGCCGTTCTAAAACGGGTGGGTCCACGAATGCAACCATTCCTGTAAAGATTGTGAAACATCTTGTATAAACTCGCAAGGCAGTCTACCGTAGTCCAATACAACATTAGGTAACTTTCTGTGCATGCATTGTTATATACTAAGCCGTTTCTAAATGTGTGGGTCCACGAGCACAACCATTCCCGTAAAGAGTGTGAAACATAATGTATAAAACTCACAATGCAGTCTACCGTAATACTATACAACAATAAATAACTTTCTACGCACGCATTGTTATATACAGAGCCGTTCTAAAACGGGTGGGTCCACGAACGCAACCATTCCAGTAAAGATTGTGAAACATCTTGTATAAACTCGCAAGGCAGTCTACCGTAGTCCTATACAACATTAGGTAACTTTCTATGCATGCATTGTTATATACTATGCCGTTCCCAAATGTGTGGGTCCACGAGCACAACCATTCCCGTAAATAGTGTGAAACATTATGTATAAACTCACAATGCAGTCCTACCGTAATACTATACAACAATAAATAACTTTCTACGCACGCATTGTTATATACAGAGCCGTTCTAAAACGGGTGGGTCCACGAACGCAACCATTCCTGTAAAGATTGTGAAACATCTTGTTTAAACTCGCAAGGCAGTCTACCGTAGTCCTATACAACATTAGGTAACTTTCTATGCATGCATTGTTATATACTAAGCCGTTCCCAAATGTGTGGGTCCACGAGCACAACCATTCCCGTAAATAGTGTGAAACATTATGTATAAACTCACAATGCAGTCTACCGTATTACTATACAACATTAAGTAACTTTCTTGGCATGCATTGGTCTATAATAAGCCTTTCTAAAATGTGTGGGTCCACGAGCGCAACCGTTCCCGTTTAGTATTATGAAATTCGCGCCAAAACGTGGAAAAAATTATATTATTTTTTTGACTTTCATCACCCGGGGTTTTCGTACTTTTCCCGGACCCGGACGTAAACATGAAGAAAAACCCCCATGCCCGGACCGGGGCCCGGGGTTTTCGTATATTTTTATCCGGGGAATCCCCGACCCCGGATGAAAATGTACGAAAACCCCGGGTTTTTTTTTACAACTTTTTGTTCATCCGGGCCCGGACGACCCGGGGTTTTCGTACATTTTTGTGCCAAACCCCGGAGATTTGGGGGCGGAGTCAACTTCTCCGGGGAATTCCTGGGGGTTTTCGTACATTTTCATTTGTCGACCCGGGGAAATCGTATGTCATCTCCGGGGTCCGGGACCCGGGGTTTTCGTATTACCCTGAAACATTAGGTTAAAAAGCTAATGTTTCAGATGCAACGTGTTCAACTCGGTCAAACAATTTTTAATCCACGTCAACGTCGAGTTCGGCTCTCCGTTCTAGAAAATTTATTGTACAATACAAGAATGAATTTTTTGTCAACAATCAACAAATAATCTTATGTTATTTTGAGGTGCTCTTGCCGCTCACTCCAACTCATTAGGGGTGCGAATAAACCATAAAATCGTTACCAGTTCTCCCGTGCTACGTTGCATACGAATTATATTGAAAATCGCCGTTTCATAGTTTGCTCTTGTCTACATTTCATGCTCTTCCTTCGCCTTCGGTGCATCCGGTCATGTCAAACATTGCTATTTCACTATTAAATTCAATAAACTTAACTAGAATTCACCAATTGAATCAGAAAATAGATTAAATTAAAAATACATTGCAGTAAACCGTTGAATCGTGGTTGAGCAGAGCAGAGAAGCAGCAGCAGTCGGTCGCCTTGTCTGCCGCAAGTAGTGTATGTGTTTGTAATTATATACCGGTTTCGGTGGTAAGAGTGAAAACATGAATATCTTCCGATTGACCGGCGATCTATCGCATTTGTTGGCCATCGTTATTCTGCTGCTCAAAATCTGGAAAACACGATCATGTGCCGGCATATCGGGTCGGTCTCAGCTGCTGTTCAGCACCGTGTTCCTGACGAGATACCTCGATCTGTTCACCAATTTCGTCTCGTTGTACAACTCTGTAATGAAGGTCAGTTGCTTTCACGGCTGCCGAGTTTTCAGGATGTCCTTACCCTGACCTACCCTTCCATTACTAAAGAAAAAAGAAAATCTGGGTTACGGCTTTGCTGGATTAAGTATCAGTTAACTTTTGTAGACTTTATGTATAATACACATGTAGTTGATTTGTGTATATGGGAGGTCGAGACAACGGCTCGAAACGGTACTATTGTTCGTGGTATTTAATGGTTCACAGATGCACGTTTTTCAGATGCTTCCATATATCAATGTAAAACAATGTGATAATAACAGTATAAATGAAGTATCATATTTTTTGTTTATGTATTTACTAGCAATTGAAACTAGAAAACGAATATAATACCAGAATCCAGTTTTAACAGAACTGAAACTCTGGTTTTTTCAAGTGAAATTTGTTACAATCTTCATCGCAAAAGTTATCCACGAAACCCATGATAACCAGTTAACCAGCAGGAAGGGGAAACCTGTGATAGTCTATTCGGGTTTTTATTCAGTCTTTTCCATAAAACATCTGAACCACTGAGACTTGAGTGCATCCATTCAAAACCATATACTTGATTTTTTGTAGTTGGTCAGGCATGCAAAAACCAAAAAATCAACATACCATGCGTGTCTTCATTTGAATTTCACACCTGGGAATAGACTCAAATCCAAGGTATTCGACGAGTGCCTACACATATTCAACATTGGTATTTTACCAGTCATAAACTAATTAAAGCAAGTCATCACCATTGGCATTGATCATATTCCCGTGATTCAGGTCATCTTCATCGTGACGTCGCTCGGTACCATCTACCTGATGCTCATCAAATTCAAGGCCACCTACGACCGCAACCACGACACTTTCCGCATTGAGTTCCTGCTGCTGCCAGCCGTTGTGCTGGCGCTGGTTGTCAATCACGAGTTCAGCGTCATGGAAGTTAGTATAGGAATCATGGAAAATCTGACTCTGGAAGCGCTGTTTTTGAGGTGTTATTTGATTAACACATGCGATTGCAGGCGTCATTAACATAATTGTAATGTAACCCAACTTACTGTTTTGAAGATACATATTTTTTCGAATTTTAAACGTGTCTTTTTCGTCAGAAGAACTTGTTGAATGATGCCTGCTAGTATCACATGTTTTTATCCATCTTTAAGTACACCAAAATAAAACATTGATTAGTGGAAAGTGTACATACAGTTGGTTGTCAAACATCGGTGTAATGAACAGAAGGTCGTAGGTTCGAATCCTACCAGGAACTTGAACTTTTTAACTTTCTTGGTTGGACTAGAATTCGTCATCGATTGACATTTCTGTTTGCAGATTCTGTGGACGTTCAGTATCTACCTGGAGGCAGTAGCGATCATGCCCCAGTTGTTCATGCTCTCAAAAACGGGCGAGGCCGAGACCATTACCAGCCATTATCTGTTCGCTCTCGGTCTGTACCGCGCACTTTACATTATCAACTGGGTTCGTTCATGTTTCTTCTTTTAATTTTTTTGTTCTTATACCTTTTAATTGAAACAAATGAAACTAGCTTCATAATTATATTCAGTCTATGCAGTGCAGGTTAAGGTTGAGGACCTGACGTACCTCACCATATAACACGTAACATAACATGACATCGTAACATAGCAAGTTATCTTTCGGCGCACTAGCGGACGAGAAAGGGTGGGAAAAGCGGAATTCCTTCTCTTCGGCGGTTTAAAAAAGTAGAGTTTGTTCCTCAATGTGTAGGTAAAGTCGCCGCTAGTGTTGCGGCGTGTTATGTTACGTTACGTTAGTTATAACATGATTTTTTTATTAGATCTACCGCTACTCAACCGAATCGTTCTTTGATCCGATCGCTGTGGTGGCCGGCTGCGTTCAAACGATTCTCTATGCCGACTTCTTCTATTTGTACATCACTCGAGGTTGGAAATATTAGATTGACTGAATCTAATCACTACTTTGTGATTGGTCATGCCATGCTAACTTCTTGTTGTCGTAAAAATTACGTTGTGAAACTGTAACCATTCCGGAAATATTTTGAGTGATTGTAATCTCAAAGTTTGACGGAAAACGACAAAGTACATAGTTCGTTCATCAATTGTTGTCTTCGTCTTCCTTTTTATTCATTCCCCAGTTCTCAAGGTGATTGAATTTATGAAATTATAAGACAATATTATATCTATAATAATTGCGTGTTTCAGTGATGCAAGGTCGTCGTATTGAGCTGCCAGCTTGAGTGTGTACCCGTGTTCATAACCGATACTGCTGGTTACAATGCCTGAGTGATTTAATGAAAAAAGGTTGAAACGAATGTTAATCGTAGCAAAGCCCATCGATGCTGCCTTTATTTATTTATGTTAACCGAATCAAGGAAGAGTAATATAATTTCTGGTGTTAATAAGGCGCTCTTGAATGTCACAACCGTTTATGGGTGTGTTGGTTTTTAATTACGTTTGTTTTCCAGAATCATCCCCATTGATTGATTAATGTTAACTATTTTGGTGATCAAGTGTTTTATGTAAATCTAGCTAAATGTGTGAAGTTTATAGCGTGATTTAAAGTAATTTCTGACCACCTGTGTTGCCTTGAAAACACAAAATCCGATTATTTAGAGAGTTCTCTGACCGATTGTCCTTATATACTGATGATGGTGAATTTTATGTCCATAGGAACTATTATGAAATGCTAAACTGCATTTTGGTGATCGTGATCTTATCTCATATTAGTCGACTTATTTTGTCCACTTAGCTATAAAGTTGGCTCGGCAGTGTACCTTGCTAGGTAACTGCGTTTTTTTCTAATTTTAAACGACACTTTTAACTGAGAGAAATTAAACGTTTCGATTTGGATTCGCGATCGACTCGACAGCCATTTGTTTATGTGGTTGGCACATTCGCTAACTTTTTATTGTCTGGTATTTCAATGAATTCCGAAGCCAATTCTTGGTGTACACGTGTACTGTTACGTTGTGGGTTGTTCACTCGTTAAACAATATTTTTTGACATAATTATTTATATACGAGTGAATAAACACTCTGTTTTGTTACTTCTTTCATTCTTGTTATAGCTGAGCATTGCTTTGTTGGATATTTATCATTTGTTCACATGTATTTCCCTATGGATTAGATTTAACAATGCTGTATTTTTTTAATCGATGGAACGTAACCCACCCTCTGTTTATTTCCCAAAAACATTTGCTGCAATCCATTGCTATAACATGGGTCTAATTCTAAAGATGTATCTTTTCATGTTAACAGTTTAGTGCAAAGTGTACCTCTGGTTCATTGCTTTGTACGGATTCTGCATTTGCAGTTGACTGCGTAGTATCTGGATAGGTTGTCACGGTCGTGCTACTATATTAATCCGTTGGTCTCGCCTAACATGTGGCAGTGGCATACTGTATTATGTAGTTTATGGCAAAAGGGCTATCCGATACACACGCTTTTTACTATTGATTCACAAAATATGTCGCCAATAATGTTTCTATTCTTGTTTGTATTCGCGCAGTTGAAAACAACACATAACTTTTGTTATTCTCATTTTGTTTTCTTTCGGGTTCGGGTGTCACTCGTTCGTTTTGTAATCATTCATTATAACATATTTATTCTTACTTATCTTAATTTATGAATATACTATTTATGTTACTTTAAAATATCGTGAGAATTGAGAAGTAATGAAATTTGTATTTATTTTCGGTTTCGGTGAAAATTGTGTCTACAGTAGAGTACAAAAATCTCAATATTTATCGTAAAATGTCATTGATGTTCATATTTGAATTATCACTTAAAATATCATTGTATCTTAAGTGATACACAATACCGAAAATACATATAAGAGTCGTTGCCACTAAAAAGCACCCCAGCGAGCCCGATTTCCGATAATTTCCAAAATCACGGATTTGGCTGAAAAAAACTCCATATGTGCTAAAATTTACGCTGATTTCAAATATCTTTTCAGATTTTTCTTGGGTGCTCCGTATAACTTGAAAACAGAACTTTTATGACAGCAAGTCAAAATTATTTTGAGAAAATGCTTGATTTTACAAAAATACGAAATGTGAGAGGTGGGAATGACCTACAGCGATGAAATTTTTTCCTGTAAAACCAGAGATGGTAACCCAGATGGCATGCAATTTGCAGCTTACAGAACGACGTTTTCGGCAGTTAATTATTCCACGAAAATAGGTCGTTAACTGAAAATTTTCTATAAAGTTTTACGTTTCCAGATTTTTTAAAAGAAAATTAACATTATATACGCTGGCTTAACCAAAATTAGATGCAGTTTTTCACGGTGAATCAGGCTTAGTAATAGATCCTGCAAGGTAATGGCTGTAATTTATGGAATTGAACCGCAAAAACTAGGTTTTCACGTTAATAATTCAATGGAAAATCAGTTCGTTCACAAACAGCCCGACAAAATTTTATAAAACGCTAGTTATTTAGTATTTTGAAATGGTTTATAGAAAGAAACACGAGCAAGAGGAACTGGCTTGTCGTTCTGAGCGAAAACAATATAATTCCGCTTTAAAATAACAAAAAACAACGTCATTATCCGACCTCCTTCACCTCGATGAGAATTGAACCTAGGACTGATGGTTTATAAGTCTGACGCTTTAACCACTGAGCTACGCAGGCGACGAAGCGCGGATTTTAAAAACTGACTATATACGCGAGGACTGAGTACTAGCGTCAGTTTGGCGTTCCAACGTGTGATCCAGCCAATGCACCGGACTCGATGTTTTCGGTGATTTTCAGTTTTCGGCGGTTAATTCTGAGAGATAGAGGAATTACCTTGCAAGGTCTTCAATATTTCCTGATTCACCGTGAAAAACTATATCTGATTTTAGTTAAGCGAGCGTATATAATGTGAATTTTCTTTGAAAAAATCTGGAAACGTGAATCTTTATGGGAAATTTTTAGCTAACGACCTATGTTTCGCGGAATTAGTAACTGCCGAAGACGTCGTTTTTCAAGCTGCAAATTTAATGACATCTGGGTTATCATCTCAGGTCTTACAGGAAAAAATTTCATCGCTGTAGGTCATTCCCACCTCTCACAATTCGTATTTTTGTAAAATCAAGCATTTTCTCAAAATAATTTTGACTTGCTGTCATAAAAGTTTTGTTTTCAAGTTATACGGAGCACCTAAGCAAAATCTAAAAAGATATTTGAAATCAGCGTAAAATTTGGCACATATAGGGTGGTTTTCAGTGAAATCCGTGATTTTGGGAAATTTCGGAAATCGGGCTCGCTGGGGTGCTTTTTAGTGGCAACGACTCATAAATAAATAAGGCATAATGACTGATCACAGCGTAAATGTAACAAGTGAAAACCAAATAGTTCGCAAAAGTTGTGATTGAAACCTGTGATGATACCAAGGAACAAATAAACTGCTGTACTGAAAATAACCGAAAAAAGCAAGTGGAATGATATTGAAGAAATATTAGTGAACAAAAATACGTCTTATAATCAAAATTCATTTGTTTTATTTTTATAACAGCCAGATCAGAAACAAAACAGTGATTTACGAAAGCGCCCGAAACCAGCAAAACAGATCAAATGTATTTGTAATTTTAATATTGCTAATAATTGTACTCAATCCACAAGCATCCATCCAGCAACTAAGCCAATGACCAACACAACCACGCCAGCAATAATCAGTTTGTTGTCCTTCACCATATCCACCAATGTTCTTTTCTCGTCCTCCTCGCTGTGGGTTCGTTTTCGACGATTGCGACGTTTTCCCGTTGCCACCGGAGATTGCTGAAATTGAGTGGGGGATTCACATTTGTCAAAAACTGACTTCAACAACAGTAACTCTTTCTTATCCACCGGTAGTAATGCACCGTACTGTGTCGTGCTGACGATTGCGACGAATGTTTAAATACTCTTAGTCTAATAATTGATGTCATCAAGAGGTACAACATCTGACAACGATGAACTGCATGACATGATGAAGGATCTGGTGTGCTATCATATCACTAGCGGACGAGGGAAGAACGGAAAGTGGAATTCCCCCTCTTTGGCGGTTCCC
This sequence comes from Daptonema setosum, assembly GCA_964036265.1. NCBI lineage: Eukaryota > Metazoa > Nematoda > Chromadorea > Monhysterida > Xyalidae > Daptonema > Daptonema setosum. Next base: position 21,026,541 of record OZ038446.1, read on the forward strand.
AATAGTAAAATGTGCCCCTCAAGGTGTAGGTCAAGGTCAAATAGCCTATTCTCAGCCAATTCCCCCTCTTCGGTGAAATTCGCCTCCCGTTGGAGGTTTGGCTCGTCCGCCAGTTCATCTGATCACCATATAAATCAATGACATCAAACCATCGTGCTAAATAATGAACACTGAACTCAATAACACAAACCTCATTCGAAGTGGCGCCGTTCGATTTGTTCGATTCGGTGCTCATCTGCGTCTCGTAATTTCTCTTTTCCAGTTTGGCCTGTTCACATTCCGCATCGCATTGCAGTGTTTCCGTGCTGTCGCCTTTCAACTGCAATTGTTCAATGACAATTTCAGTTCATAAAAAGTGAGCATATTTTGGTTTGTGGTCGAATCCCACAAGTTTTACAAGGACATCTTCTTTACTGAAGCCATCAAGGCACAACAATACCATATCAGAATGATGTTTTCGTAGTGACTCGAACGGTTGAATAAACTTACGGGCAAATGCAGAAAGCCCAGAGCAATACGTCAGAATCTGTGTCTCCAGTCAGGTTTCGAACTTAGAACCACCAGTTTCCGAGACTGGCGCCCTACGCACCAGACTAGACATGCGAAAATTACTAAGCTAACCGTGGAACATAAAGCCTTGGCATGTTTCCGCTTGCACGGGCACGTCACGGTCACTCGTTTATGGCATTCGGCCCGGGGACTGCACTCGCCCTCGCGATGGCATGTCTTCCGGCACTGGTGGCCACAGACCAGCAATCGGGGACATTGATTGCCGCACTGCTGCTGGGCCTGACGTTGTGCCGTCGTGCACGCCTGCCATTTACTGAAAATATAATATTAAGTATAATTTCACACATATCTCATTCATACATTCATTTCATATCTCATACATAATAATAAACTCGCAAAAAAGCTTATCTCTATCGAACCATATTAAGGGAACGGCCTAGCGGCCGTCCCTTGATAACATTTTCTTTCATCCGTAGTAATACTTTTGGTGTGGGTGCTATTGTATTGGTGCACTTTTAGTTATTGCAGATAATCGACGCTTTGACTAGCTTGCCTTATGGTTTCGGTAAGTGATGACAAATGAAAACTTGGAAAAAATCTAGATAAAAAAAAAGCGAGAAAAAAAATTCCCCACCATGAAATGTGAGTAAGAAACTAACTGGCACGGCACGACCAATTCGTTAACACCGCACATACACGTCACTTTGAGCCCGTATTTACACGGTTTACAGGGTGGTGGATGACACGGTTGGGGACAGGCATGGCTGCAGCCTTCGGGTCGGGTCAAGTTGCACATCGAATGACACTCTTCGCACGATTCACTGATGTTCGCTGATTTCTGAAATATTAATTACAGGTAAATTATGATCAAATAAAGATACTGTCATTTTTGGCATTCAATTTGAATTCAAAACTGTGTTTGGCGTGCGTTCAAATTCTCGGTTAATAAAATACTTTTCACCCAACATACTAACAATGAGCTTTTTAAATTGCAATTGTGCGTAACGGGTTTACGGAAATAATTTTTGATAACAAGATACCTTGACCAAACTATACTGACTAAGACAGCCCCGTCTACTGTCTAGGAGTTTTCAACATAAATCACATCAACCTTATGACACGGCTTGGAGCACGCGTGATTGCCGCAAGTGAGCACGCGCCCGCAACTCTGCCCGCACGAGTACTCACGACGTTCGCTGCACTTCATCTCACAAGTTTCATGCTCACCAATGCACGTCACCTGAAACACGCCAGAACTTCATAACGCTAAAATTAAATATCTTTCAATCATGAATGAGCTGAAAATTCGTAAATGGCTACGAACTCGAAGATTGAGTCAGAAGTCTGGCTTAACAGTAAAGTCTCGATGTTCTTTAGCATACTCAAGCTTGCGGAAAAAATGAAATTCAATCGATTATAGAATTATTCATAGACGTCAACTCAGAGCGATAGAATAATAATGGATGATTGCCACTCACATACCTGAATGCGAGTGGCACATGGCGGACACGGCAAGTCTTTGATCTCGAACTTGGCCGCCTGGATGTCCCAGAATCCGAGTTTGTGCTGCGGCTTTGCCTTTTCGGCGTTGACCACATCGACGGGCACGGCCGAGTGACACGGCGAAATGCAAACGTGGCCTTCAAATCAATTTATTGGTAACTTGTGATATCGACATGTTCATATTTTAAGTTTGAATAAATGAAAGTAAACTTCTTAACCTGTAAGTTAGGCCATAAACCAATATTACATGAATCTACTGCAATTACATCGCAAACTGTCATGATCACAATTCACAAGGTCCGGATTCGCAAGTAACAAGACCAACTATTGTGCTCTACCGACAATCCAAATAAGAATTTTATACGAAAGAATGCTCCGTATTCATATCAATCACTGACGTAACCTAATTTCTATCAAACCAACCGCAAGTCAGCGGCTTTTGACACGGCTGTTTGCAGGGCGGACAATCGCCGGCATGACAGCGGTGTTTCGCTTGGCTTTCGTGATGGCAAATGGATGGTTTCTTGCATAGCGCGCTGCAACATATAATCCTCATTTACACCAATGGTAAATCACAGAAAAATCTGATTCATTGAAACAGTGATGGAACGTCGTTGACGCAAAATCATTACCATCAAGCGCCACAGTCAAAACGTGGTTATTCACGCTAAAAATAGAACGCCAGTTTAACTAGGATTTCGGTTTATATTAAAAAAGCGAAAGCACCGCACCCTAACATTCGGAAGGCCGTAGGTTCGAAGCCTACCGGGAACTTGAAACTTTCCACTTTCTTGTTTGGACTAGAATCCGTCATCAATTCAATTACAAAACTGAACACCAACGTGCATTTTGGTGGCTTTGTTCGTTTTGCCACACCGCACGGCACCGTGATCGAGGTGGCACCGCACGGACAGGCAATGTTGGCGGTGAGGGTGCACGGGTAGCACGCACCGCGATGACAGGGTGCGGCGCACCGATGCCGATCGCAGTTCAGCTGACGACCGCACGTCTGTTCACATGGCGCACAGCTGAACAATGAAAAGTTTATATACAGGGCAACCCAAAAGTTTCAAACAATTTTATTGATTTGCATGAATGATTCTTACACCCAAAATTCCTGAAAAGATACTCGCAATTTCAGACTATAGGGTTCGTAAGTTACAGTTACCTCAATCAGACAATATCAACATAAGAAACCGTTTGAAATAGTAAGAAGTTATTGAGAAAAACACAAATATGTTCCAAAACACCAACTTTCCGTCGCAGCACTTTCTGTTGCACTTGTGTCGCGTGCACTGTCGCTGTCGCACGCACTTGACGTCACACGTCACCGATGCACCGCACGTCGCACGCAGTTCCTTGGCACCGCAGCGGCACAATTTTGTTACTGGCGTACGACATTTTGGACAGTCCCCTCTGCAAAGGGAGTTGTATTATCAGCATTTATTTCATTGATTCATTAGTGGCGTTCTATCATTCATTATTCATTGTGATACTGAATGTGCGTGATCTGCATATTTATTTCTCGGCCGCCGTGTAGCTTGGTCGGTTGACCGTTTACCGTTACACTGGATCGAAAGGTTGTATTATTTAAATTGGGCCAATCAAATCAAGTGTAATAATCAAAGATAGTAGCCCACCACATACTGTTTGTAATGATAATCGTACTTCGTAGTTCGTACTCAAAAGTTGGACGTTATTTTTGTAGCTGGAGTGGAATGGTGAGGCGTATTCTGGTTGGAGCAGTACAAATCCATATGATACCTATTCCGAATTCAAGCTAAACATACATACAAAATAAAAGCACAAACTTGTGGCACTGTTCGTAGCACTGATGCAGTCCGCACTCGAGCGTCTTTGAACAGGTGCCACCGCAGCACGGCAGTTGATCGACACAATCGAGATGCCCGTGACCAGCGTACGATTGGGCACCACAAGGGCACGTGTCCTGACCGGGTCGAATGCACGGGGCACATACATCCGAGTGGCATACGCTCTAGAAATACATAGTTATCTATTTTAATTTTGATTAAACTACTTTGAATCAGTAAGTTGATTTTAGTGATGGTCATTCGACTTCCGAAACTTCAAACAGCCCGCCAAAAAGTAACTTAGCCAAGAGCTAATAGCCAAAAACGCAGTGATAGACACGAATGAATTAAGTTCGGCAACGATATCATCAAAAATAGTGAACAACTACTAGAGGATACAGTGTGAAATGCGCCTTTTCGGGCCGGCTTTTTGTATAACGTGTACATCAAAGCGTCTCAAACGGTTTCCCATATCGTGCACATATATTTTCTACAATTGTGCTGCGTGCAACCACGTTGTCATTTGATCAATGATGCTGCTGTAAAAGATGGTAACCTGGCATTTATGAGTTCCGCAATCAAGTATCTTATCACATACGCGATCGCAGTGCCATTCGCTGTCGGCACACGGCTGCGTCCGACGCGATTCACCACAGACGCACGCCCGTTGCTGTGTCAGACTGCACACATCACATTCACCTAAAACATAAAATACATACTAAACTTATTTTTATTTTATTATACGAAAACAACAATAGTTTCTTGACAAATAGTAAGTCAGGTCAGTAACTCAGTGCATTTAGTTTAGTGCTCCAACTTCAATGAAGAGTAGTCTTTGAAATGAACGCGTGCGAATTGATGTTTGTCCGACGGGAAGTGAGTGAGTGAGTCAATTGCCGAGTGACCGAGTGAGTGAATTATTGAGTGAGTCAGTGAGTGAGTAGGTGAGCGAGTGAGTGAGTGATTCAAAATGAACACGTACCATCATGACATTTGGCCTGGCATTTGTGTTTGCCACAGGTGAGCGTCCGGCCGCAGGGTTGACTGCACGTCCAGCCTTGATTGCCGCATCGACGACCCATCGGTTTGCTCGATCCGCAGTAACACGACGTTGTCACCACCTAAAGGTGAGAAAAACACTGATTTTAAACCTTTCATCCAAAATATTCTAGAATTCATTGGGTTCACTCGCCGATAATCCGTCTTTACTTATGTGGAAATGCGAAAAATTGACAGAAACGATGAAATAAAAGTAATGAAACTTCAAAGTTCTTGAAACTTTGATTATAGTAGCGATGCTTTGGTAAAAAAAAATTTCGTCAAATTCGCGAAAATCTCATGAAAATTAGGCAAAAAATTTGCAAAATCTGCGCCAACGTCCTCGACCCGGAGGGGGTAGGCTACCTAGTCCACCCTAAAAGTGACGGTATCCCCCTTGCAAGTAACCAACAATGGGACATGGCGGACACGGTCCCGGATGACACATGATACGACACTGGTGACCACAGGCGGCCAACTTACGACCGCAGACTTGATCACAGGAATGTGCGGCCACCCACGGTGTTGACTTCGGGTCACGTTCTTTGCCACAGAAGCAGTAGTAGGCGCCCGGTCTTTCTGTACGACCGTACTCTCGACGACATTTGGGACATGCCCAACACACCTGAACCAACAGAGAATGGCATGAAACTGAGTAGATTACAAATTCAGAATCAGAAGACCTACAATTTGACAGTGATTGAATGAAGGAATAAAGCAACAAACGTGGATACCAAAACAAGCCAGTTTGAATAGGTAATGATGAACCAGACAAATTAAGATCGATGACCAGTTACGCTTAGATTTCATATATGAATAAAAAATTATCCGTTTTAGCCCAACATTGGGATCCTGATTGAGATCAGCGAGCTGTAGTGCCTGATGTGACCAGCTCTGAATGCAGTTAAGATGGTACGTCTCATAGCATCCCACACACGACCAGACCGCCTCCGGACGTCCGATCGGATCCAAACAGATCAAACACCCAAAACGGCCTGTTTGCAGTTTCTCCGACAGTAGTTCGCGCAAACTACGATCAGGTAAGTCAGTGAGTGAGTGATTTATTCAGTGAGTCAGTCAATGAATGAATGAATGAAATGAGTGAATGGGTAATTAAGTGGGTGAAAGAGTAAGCCAAGTGAATGATCAAGTGAATCTTTGAGTATGTGAGCGAGTGAGTTAGTCAGCCATACAAAGAGTGAGTAAGTGAGTGAGTGAGTGAGTGAGTGAGTGAATGAGTGAATTAGCGAGGGAGTGAGCGAGTGAGTGAGTGAGTGAGTGTGTGAGTGAATAATTTAGTGAGTGAATTAGTGAGTGAGTGAGTGAGTGAGTGAATGAGTGAGTAAGTGAGTTAGTGAGTGAGAAGTGAGTGGGTGGATGAGTGAGTGAGTGAGCGAGCGAGCGAGTGAGTGAGTGAGTGAGTGAGTGAGTGAGTGAGTGAGTGAGTGAGTGAGTGAGTGAGCGAGTGAATAAGTGAGTTGGTGAGTGAGTGAATGAGTGAAGCCTGCACTCAATCTAACTAATAAAATCAGCCCGATCCAACCTTTCATCGTCTTCAGCATCTCCACTGCCATCGCCCGTCAATCGACTGCCATCTCTGTAACCTTTGATCAGTCGACTCAGCACATTCGTATCTTCCTCCGAATCCGAATCAGCCATCTCATGTAGCCTGTTTTTTGTTTTATTCTAATTTAGTCGTCAATTTCCCGAACTTCAGAAATCGGTTTTCGTTTTCTGTTTGGTTTTCAAAATTGAAAACCAAAATTCTAACCGGCTGGTCGGCAAACTGCCATTTGTAAAACTTGACCCTTTATGAAACTATGAAATTGTTGTTGTGGTTGTTGTTGTTGTTGTTGTTGTTGTTGTTGTTGTTGTTGTTGTTGTTGTTGTTGTTGTTGTTGTTGTTGTTGTTGTTGTTGTTGTTGTTGTTGTTGTTGTTGTTGTTGTTGTTGTTGTTGTTGTTGTTGTTGTTGTTGTTGTTGTTGTTGTTGTTGTTGTTGTTGTTGTTGTTGTTGTTGTTTTTGTTTTTGTTGTTGTTTTTGTTGTTGTTGTTGCTGTTGTTTCTGTTGTTGTTGTTGCTGTTGTTGTTGTTGCTGTTGTTGTTTCTGCTGTTGTTTCTGTTGTTATTGTTGTTGTTATTGTTGTTGTTATTGTTGTTGTTGTGGTTGTTGTTGTTGTTGTTGTTGTTGTTGTTGTTGTTGTTGTTGTTGTTGTTGTTGTTGTTGTTGTTGTTGTTGTTGTTGTTGTCGTCGTTGTTGTTGTTGTTGTTGTTGTTGTTGTTGTTGTTGTTGTTGTTGTTGTTGTTGTTGTTGTTTTTGTTGTTGTTGTTGTTGTTGTTGTTGTTGTTGTTGTTGTTGTTGTTGTTGTTGTTGTTGTTGTTGTTGTTGTTGTTGTTGTTGTTGTTGTTGTTGTTGTTGTTGTTGTTGTTGTTTTTGTTGGTGTTCTCTCAGTCACTCACTCACTCACTTACTCACTCACTCACTCACTCACTCACTCACTCACTCACTCACTCACTCACTCACTCACTCACTCACTCACTCACTCACTCACTCACTCACTCACTCACTCACTCACTCAGAACATTTCCCAATGTTGTTTTGGACCGGGTTTGGACCGTTTTGTGAAACACATTGTTATAAAACATCCCAAGTATCCTCGATTACAGGGTGTCGCTCCGGACCGGAAGCCACTAACTGGATGATTCGTCAGCAAGCGGCATCCATTGACGAAGGCACCGCATTACCATTTGGTTGTTTTTGTTCTCTCACTCAGTCACTCACTTAGTAACTCACTCACTCACTCACTCACTCACTTACTCACTCAGTCACTCAGTCACTTACTCACTCACTCACTCACTCACTCACTCACTCACTCACTCACTCACTCACTCACTCACTCACTCACTCACTCACTCACTCACTCACTCACTCACTCACTCACTCACACAGGTGCTTACAATTTTGTGTATTTTTATAGCAGCATTTTTCCCACAAAACAATCCGCAACCTTATTCCATAAAAGTAGCCAGCCCAAATAAAATCGCTGCGTTCTTTACTAAAAAACCATCTGCTATCAAAAATTTTGTCACGAGCGTGGTTGTTGAGTTTGAGTCATAACGTACACAAACACCAGTCACAATCCAGATAAACGTGCTGTATGTGTTCGTAACGCTTCGGACAAAAGTATGGTTTGTCATGTATTTTACATACAGTTTGTAACTGTTTTGACAAGTTCACTTAGTCACTCACCAACTCACAAATTCACTTCACATTCTCTCACAAATTATATACATACATACTGTAAACAACGATAAACATAATAAAATTGAATTCTTAGTCAATGAAAACATGATCAAACTCGTACATGAACCAGTCTTGTGTTCTCAAATAGCCACTTTTCTGGTTTTAGTTTTGTACGTAGCAACACCAATACACTAACTAGAATCAGAGTGGGTTTTCTTATCGAAATAATCACCGTGATTGGCAGAAAACTATCGATATCTCTTAGCTATTTTGTTTCATATCTTTGAGTTCTCATAGTGCTCAACTATTGAGTCCAAGTTCGATGAAGCAGCCAATCGTAATCGTCAGACGACATATAAGTATTTACAGAACACTTTTTCACAAAACAACAAGCTGAGAATGAAAAAGTGGTTCGCCTACATTTATATACGTGAAAACGTGATTGAACCAGATTTTTCTGTTTACCATGATGAAATCGAACATGTGCTCATATTTTGTGTGCGTTTGGAAAATACACATTTTTGAGCAAAGCACAACGCCAAATTTTATCAGTGGTTTTAGACAATAAAATTGATGGTTAACGGCGAACTACTTCATTCCAGTTTGTCTTACCACATGGTAAATGTTCGCTCACAGGGTAAAAAGTTTTAGAGAGATGTCTTTGTTTATGCAAGGATAAAACTGATATGATGATCAAACCGATAAACATGATAGCAACTGTTTCGACTTGACGGGAACACGTTGCCGCTTTTTATAATAACGTGTATTTTCCAGGTGCATATAACAGCCAATTTCCCGTTCTTGTTCTTATTAAATATAATATTCTACGCCTCCTCATGAACACCACACCATCAACTGGTATTCAGTATTTTATATCATTTTGTTGTCATATTCTGTAATATGTATCATCCGTATTTAATAAGATACAGTATTTGAACGCATTATCAATATTCGTCTATCTATGTATGTATCTGTAAGTATTTTTTGTATAAATGTAGGCTACATTACTCGCAAAAAAGCTGATCTCTATCCAACCATATTAAGGGAACGGACCTACGTCCGTCAAGTCATGTCTTCTTTGTATTTCAGGACTTTTATAGTAAAAAATAGTGTCTCTTAATGATACAAAACAGATCCATATGATAATTAAATGTGTCTCTTAACATTAAAAATGTGCCACAAAGTTTATAACACAATCAGCATTAATTCGTTCTGCTGTTGCAGAATCTTCCATACACTCGACTACGTTGGTGACATCGACCACAATGGCCAAGTCATCATCATCAAGCTCTTCGTCAGAGGACGAGAAGCACAAGGACGAGTCCAAGGAACAGAAGGAGAAGCGTAAGGCCGACAAGAAGAAGAAGAAGGGCGACAAGGATCACAAGGATAAGGATCACAAAGATAAAGATCACAAAGATAAGGATCACAAGGATAAGGATCACAAGGATAAGGACAAGGCTAGTCTTTATTGTTTGTTGGTTTAGGAATCGAGCTTGAAGAATGGTGATATACATATGAATTAGCTGGAGGTACATGAAAGTACAAAGCACCCTCACTCATTTAAAACTTGGTGTGATGTTTTTCATAATTGTTTCACCTTAATTGGTAACTTACAAAATCATGCAAGTAAAAAACTCAATTACCAAATATTTTAGGAGCACAAGAAGCACAGTGATGACGAGAAGAAAAAGGTAAGTTGAGACAAAAAATTTCAACTGTTATAAATACCGAATAAAATGATTTTATCAAAAACCAATGAAGATTAGTAACCCCTTTTCAGGAAAAGTCCCATTGAACCCCAACAATGGTTTGTTATGCATGAAATTATTTGCATGTTCTATATTTATATCGATGGCAAGCTTTTATCTTAGGATTTCCAGCTGTTGCAAATTATTGCACCCACTCAAAACTTTAGGTCTACCAGTTTTTTTTTTGCTGTACCACGCTCAGTCACGTTCCTAAATTTTACAGCTTACGTTTTTATGTAAGACCAAACCAGGCCTCCCAAATCAAAAATTTTGTTCGGCACGGAAAAATATACTTGTCCTGTCCCTTCTAATATTAAATTGTGCACCCTATATCTATTATATAAGTTTAACCGTAACCATGCATGATAACCTGTTAACATGAAGTATACAGTAGGTATCATTTCGTTTTTTGTTACCTCTCTAGCCTGCTTCAACTGATCGTATCAAAAAGCTTCGAATAACCGTGTAAAAGAGCTTCAAATAATAGTATAAAAGAGCTCCGAATAACCGTTTTAAAGAGATCCAACTAACCGTATTAAAGAGCTTCAAATAACCGTATTAAAGAGATCCAACTAACCGTATTAAAGAGCTTCAAATAACCGTATTAAAGAGATCCAACTAACCGTATTAAAGAGCTTCAAATAACCGCATTAAATAGCTTCAACTAACCTTATTAAAAAGCTTCCTGAGATTCTACTGAATTGTTGTAATTTATCTTTTCTAACCCGGAAACCAAAGTTTAACAATCGTCTTAACTTTGCTGGTTTTTTATCAAAATATGTTTGTTTCCCAAGTATTCAACCTCGGACCAATTTTCAGCACGCCAAAAAGGAGCATAAGATGAAACCGCATTCGTGAAAGTGATTTTTTCTAATTGTATATATTCATTCATGAAAGTTTTATAACGTCATACGTTTTTTGTTATTTTGGCCGTATAAAAATTTTTGTGGTTATCATTCCATATAGTCTGATAAATTTGTCATTATGTGCTTTAGCAGGATTTATTTCTGTCTCTTTTCGTGTCTCACAAGTTTGAATTTGGTCTAAAAAACAATCGCTTTTAACAGTTAAAGTTGAAGAATTTTTTATTGAGTAAAAAAGTATGTCGTATCATTGAATTGGATTCAGCAAGTTTTCTGACACGATCCAATTAAATTCCCCTCTCTAGTCATGAATTCAGTGAGATGAAAAGAATTTTTTAATTGATATACGTGCGATAAATGTCATTATTTTCAACTTGAGTTAATCAGTCTTCCCACTCCATATGATGTTCATAAACATAATTAACAAACGCACCCAATAAACTTAAGTAATCACGGTAATAATTATTGTGATACTCTGTTCGATCATCAATTTTCATTAGCCAACTTGATGCAAAACATACTGGCTCAGTTTACTGTAAGTTGTAATGAGTCAATAGTTAGTTAATTATGTATGTATAATACATTAGATAACATTAAGTATTGCGTAACTAATTAATCAATTATTCCAACACAAAACATCATAATAAAAATCATAAGTGGGTTAATTCAAATGGGTGTATGCTGAAATGCAAGGCAGAAATGCTGAACGAATAAAATGAAATGGGTTATACAAAATTTACAGCCCATTCATAACCTGGTTTCACACGAATTTTTTTTGAATCCAATATTCTTTACCGGAGTACTCATGGGCATTCAACATTCACTGAATTCAGTCAGCGAACCCAAAAATGATTGGCTTAGTCAAGACTGTTATTATTTCATCTTTGTACCAATCAGCAGTGAAACGCACCAAACTGCGACTAATGCGAATCATCATTATTTGTCACAAGATCAAATTAAAAATGTTTATGCACCAAAATTAACACGACTGCTCGTAAACCGAACACACATAATCATCATGAATATTTGGTTACAAAAATGAATCAGACAAACGTATCAATGAGTATCTACGACCTTCGACAATTTGTACAGTCGGTTATGGTAGAATGAAACATCTGTGCCCAAGCTGTGGTGAATCTGAGATTGGTACCATTCACGATTAACTAATTATGAAAATAAAAAGCTCGTTTAGCCCATTATCCTTTTTTCACAGAGACTGACTGGATGTGGTGGCATCACTCGTTTTCTGGAAACAGACGTCGTATGTCGGTGGTTGCGAAAAAGAAAAACATTTGATTTAGTTCTAGGAAAATGTGGCATATTATATGTAAGTATTTTGCAGGAATCCACCAAATCAGTACCTCACAGTTGAAGTCTGCTATGTTATTACATCAAATATCTAATTCTAAAATGTTACATACTGAATTTCCCGAAGCAACCAATTATGCAGTTTGGTGTTGTTAACGGTCGACTTGACGACAAAGACCACTTTGCCAATCCCATTCAATATTTCCTAAATGAGGATTACTCACTCGAACCAACGTCACTATTTTCGACATAAACACGGAATGAATTACAAGATATCGCATATGGCACCGAGTTTAGCAATCCAATTAAAAAGCATAACATGGACCGTGGTCACTTTTCCACAATTGCCGAACCCGTCCATCCAATCATAAACACATAAAGGCCGATCCTTTACGGCTCTAAATAATTATCATGATCATTATCACCCATTTTAATAGAAACATCCGTTTGTCTTTGCCACATTCAATTGAACCTGCAAACATGCGCAACATCTGCAAGAAGCCGATAATTAGCAAGCTCATTAAAAGTTTGAAGTGTCTCTCGATTTACATCCATGAATGCCCTGATCTATTTCAAGACCAGTATCGATGTATGTAAATATGCGCTAATTGACGGGTGTATTGATGTGTGTCCGATTGAATGCTGGCAGTGAAAGCCATCGGGTTACGGTAGCACATGTTGCACACATTCATCCAGAGGTACCGGACGATCGCGGATCGTCAACTTGACCATGTATGGGTGTAATACTGTGCAGTGGTGGATCGGGTGAACAACCTTACAATAAGGACTGTGTTTGTGTTTTGTGTCAACTGTTATGCTCAAGTTGGTGCCACATCTTAAGCAATCCTATTAAGGTGGAATCTACGACTCTAAATGTCAACTGCCTTCAAGCCCTTGCCGGTACGGCATTGATTAGCTGCACAACATACAGGGATACCGTATCCTTTGATGGTCGTGCTTCACTGATGCGGCTCGAATTTGATTGGGTTGCCGAGGGGCATCAAGGCATCAGGGTATATGGGCATCAGGGTATATGGGTATATGGGTATGGGCATATGGGGCCATGGCGTATAACGGGTTATTTTGGGAACCGATGCTGTTTGCTTAACTGGACGGTTTCAGGCTGTTTGACTGTGAACGCAAGTAACTAATTAAAGATGTAGGTGGGGATGAAGTTGAATGGCATTGAAACTCTGCTCCCCTAACTCTCTGGTTTGAAACCATTTGTAGAGGATTTGATCATCTGAAAATGGTATATATTCGATTGAGTCCGAATTTCATTAATATAGAATTCCATCCTACATATATGTAGATACGGATCAACACGGTGCTAAGAGGAAATGTTTGAGTTTTCGAGCTAATCTCCGCGCCACGGCTCTCTTCACTTTGATGATCAATTCTGACAAGCGAAGGCAGAAAATATCCGCAATAAACTTTTCTGTTTGTGACTCATCAGGGTCAACTTTAACTTCAACTTACTGTGCAAGATTCTAGCTAGAAAGTTGTATGGAGGAATAAAGGTTCATCACATGTTAAGGTCAATTCCACCTCCAACCTCAGGCTCAATTTCAATTTACTGTGCCTGATTGTAGCTTGGAAAGAATAACTAGTACATATCAGTTTCGAAGTGTATGGACGAAGGTCCGTCATGTGTCAAGGTCAACTTACCGTAACCAGCAGTTATCCAATCAATCAGACACCCTCAACGGCAGTGGCATGTCCTCAATTAGTCCCTGGGTGTTGATGCAAACGGCACCCAATTAGGCAGCACCGAGTTGTGTCGGCTTTGTTTCGCATCGCTGGCCGCACCTAATCGGGCAAGCCAAACATCGGATCTTGCATTTATTCAAAAACCCCTAAAACTAACAAGGCTACCCTCTCTGTTTCGGTGAAAGTTCCATTTCATTATGGGAGAATGTTTCGTTTGTTAACCACAGATAACCACTGATAAATATGTAGATATGAAAGCTTGCCCGCCGATGAAGTGTCCATGTTCAGTGGCCCTCCAGCAAGCATGTAGCAGTCGAAGTCGAGTCAGTTGAGGTCCCACAAATTTCAGCAATTCTCGCAATCGATCCGTAAGATTCAAATGTCTAGCCCGAATACATCCCACAGCCAGTATAAATCCCCACCAGTCCTGATCATGATCATCCGCTACGTGATCGTCAGATACCCAGGGCCCGAGATGAGATCAGCTCACACTTGACTGGCTGCCGGAACAGAGAATCGGGCCGACCTTACTTATTTGTGACTGGTCGGCTTGTTGATTACGTGCCACATCCGCATTAACTCAACTCGTACCTACTCACCTACATACATATAGACATGTACGCCGTGGTGGACGGTTGGATGATCCAATTCTTACAAACAATACCAAATTGTTATATTGCACCTTAAAATATTCAAATCAATTGGTTATAAATACAATAATGAATGGTGTTTACAAAGTGGTAATAAGCTCATTAGACTCAATCCGCGGTCATCGTGGATCGATCGGGGCCGAGTATGATAACAGGGTCGGTCATGCGTGCACCATCCATCGAATCAAGATATATCGACGCACTCACATGCATCAATCTTATGTAACTTGCATTGCATTCAACTGGGACATGGCGAGAGGCAGGTGCCGTCAAATCAGTTACACTTGTCAGGCCGTCAGATGTATACAACTTTCTTGTCTCTCACTTTCACTGATGGTGATGACAATTTTCGGAATAAGTCTTGTTATGTCTGTAGCTAATCATAATGAGTGAACAATTGTCTAATCAATCGATTAACTAATTTAGATTCGATTGACTCACACCAAATCGATCGGATTGTTCACTGAGTCGCGCTCTGCTACAAATCTACGATTCGTTGGTTCTCATCTGCGGTTGGCTGGTCTTCACGGTGATTCGGTCATTCAAGTACGACTAAACAGAACCTGCCGGTATCTGCCCGAGTCACGGAATCGTGGAATTGCTCATTCATTCGCCACCTCAAATTGTCACCATCGTCGAAGCGAACTGAAGTGAACTCTGACCTGCCTGATTCGATTCCGATTCGTTGACTAATTCGTCAGCTCGATTCCGTACGGCAGATCTGCAGTCGATACATCGGGACGAGGATACACCTTCAAACAATTGGTTGGTGGTACTACATGATTCAATGAGGAAGGGAATGGTACTTTGAATACTTGGTTACAAAATGGTTACGATTTGAAATCGGGGAAGAAAAACCTCGGTCTGTCAACACTTTGATAATGTGATAAAAACTTCACTGACTAGGTTTCGGCCGTAATCAGCTCAGGAAAGACGAATATTGATATAAAAAATTGTGCATACTGGGGTTAGTAAGTTATGCCATTGAATCATTACAGAATTATTGTCGTGTAATGGATGCCAATGTAACTTAATGAACTGTTACATGAACAAGTCAAATACCATTCAATATTGGATATCGCTGTAGCGCGTACATATGTATGTTTTTTTTCAAGCTGTTCGATCGTTTATATTTACAATATTTTTGACCATACAACACTTAATCACCAAGTAAATTATTTGGGCAAGCATAACAGGAGTTTCCGCTGAGTGAGTGAGTGAGTGAGTGAGTGAGTGAGTGAGTGAGTGAGTGAGTGAGTGAGTGAGTGAGTGAGTGAGTGAGTGAGTGAGTGAGTGAGTGAGTGAGTGAGTGAGTGAGTGAGTGAGTGAGTGAGTGAGTGAGTGAGTGAGTGAGTGAGTGAGTGAGTGAGTGAGTGAGTGAGTGAGTGAGTGAGTGAGTGAGTGAGTGAGTGAGTGAGTGAGTGAGTGAGTGAGTGAGTGAGTGAGTGAGTGAGTAAGTGAGTGAGTGAGTGAGTGAGTGAGTGAGTGAGTGAGTAAGTGAGTGAGTGAGTGAGTGAATGAGCGACGCTGATCTCATTGCATTCATACAAATGCGCATTTTCAAAAGAAAAACGGATTTTCAAGTTCAGCCTCCTAATCAATTGAGAACTTCCCCAGATTTATGCGTTTATGATGATTCTACATGGCATGGATCGCAGATTGCCTAACATGTGGCCTGATACTACCACACGTCGTAATCATATGCAAACCAGTGGCAGCTCTTGACTATATAAGGGCGGAGGTGTCAAGGGCCATCACTCACTCCTTATGCAAATCATTCAATCAGTCAACATGAATGGCGGTCGAGAAAATATTGATAAAATGGAAACAACTTCTAATGGTTTAATTGGTGAATATTCCCTCCATCTTGAATGGCTGATTTTAGCTTAGAGGTTTGAAGTTTTCTGTTTTTTTTTTCAAACGATATAAAGTCTTATACATGTGCCCCTTGAAACACAGCTATTATGGTGGGATCGGTGAATGGACCAGTGAGAGTCAATCAATCAATGCTCATAATCTTACGGATATCATTATCATAACCGACTGCTCTTCTGTTCGTTGAATTGATTTGATGCACAAAACATCATTCTTCAAAGATACAAGAGTCAATTCGGTTGGCTCCACTGATCTTGTGGGATTGTGAGTTGAAGTATTAGCGGACGAGAAGGGGTGGGAAAAGTGGAACTCCCCATTCTTTGGCGATTTCAAAAGACAGAATTTGTTCCCTATGGTGTATGTTAAAGGGCCGGAAAACTACTAAATCCCTTCTCTGACGAAATTCCCCTCGCTTAGGAATATGTTCGCCAGTGAATTGAAGTGTACGGTATGTTTACACAAGACGATTGTGTGATGCGTGATTTGGTTTACAAATTAGCGATTTCAGTTCGGTGCATGAATGTTTCGTTTTTGTTAGATTGCAGTTCAAGTTTGTCTAATACGCGTAATCTACGATTCAGTGGGTTGATTGAAGTTGATATGGTTCTAATCGTCCCATATTTGACAGTTGAGCGCCGATATCATTTACGGTTATAGTCAGAAAAGCGGTGATCAATTTGGTTGATCGAATTCATCTTTTCTTCGGGCTCATTTCGAATTCATCTTTTCTTCGGACACCAAGTTTGAGTCAGAAGTACAATAGCTTCCATCAAAGGGATTATGTTTTGATGAACATGATATCATAGTGTAGAACGAAGATAATTGCTCGTTGATTAAACTCGAAATGTACCTAAGTATGAGTAGAAAAAAGTTCGGTTAACGTGAATGTTAGTATAACATTGAGCTTAATGAATCGATCAACCATTGGAATGTACCACAACCACGTACATAATTACGTGAGCTTTTGTAACAAAATTTTAAGCCCCGAAACTGATTTGGTGAATTAAGTGACGGTTCATGAACATGATATAACAAAGGATAATTGAACCCGACAACTCGTTGTTCGAACTGTGTTTCAAAAACGTGGTATATGTAGTACTTGCCAGAGGTTAGTTGAGATTCGGTGTCCGAAGGTCCGTTCCTGATCATGTTGGAGGAACCCTTCCCGTGCGTAGATCTCAATCCCCTCTTCCTCTTATAGCTTGGTCAGGTTTTCTTGTTATCAAAAGTACATTTTGTTGGCCGGTTACTCACGTATGCAATGAATCAGGTGCAATTTTTGTATGACATCAAAATGTTATGGGAAGAAGAATTTAATTCTCGAAATTTACAAAGCGCGCCAAAAAGTTTTTGAGTAACAAGAAACCCTGGTTAGGCTATACCGTCCGTTACGTCAATTAAAAGCAGAACAACGTCAGTTCAACTGATTGCACGCTGGCTTTGTCTCATATTTGACAAAATAATGAGAGCCATATTTACGTATTATTTACTTTCATTGCTAAACAACGTCAAAACAAGTCCATTCACCGAAATCTTCCAGAAAGTTCCACGCTGGCCTTGAGGACTGAAGCAATTATTGCCAATTAGTCAAGTCGGATTCGATATTTTCACCGCTCGACGGCACACACGAATTAACCGTTGATTGGCCCACAAATTCAGGGGATCGGTTTTTATCGGCTTGATTAGATCCGGCCTTTATTCGCACCCATTCAGGCCTGATCTATTTCTATAACTGGTTGATTCCGGCTATTTATTTTTAAAGACGCGATCGTGTTTTCCATTTCACTGGCTTTCACCGGGCTTAAGTTCAGTTCGATTCAGTTCCGGAGCGAAGCGGCCGATTTTAGCACGGCTATTAGGGAGCTTGACTAAGCACTGACTGAGTCAGTCTGCCGCTTCACTGATACAATACACTCATCACCATTGAAACATTACAATTGACTACAAATGATTGTCTTAACGATCCGATCATCTAAGAAACATACGTTCCCGTTTACCGTTTGTAAGTTGCGAGACCACGCTTCAATGTTTCAGTGGTGACCACTGACCAGTGCCTTGTGCCGTACTGGTCAGTCTATGATCTTCAAGGTACAAATGAAGTCAGTCACCTTCAGATTATTAGTAATTTGTTGTTCATTTCCTGCCCGAAATACGTTGATCATAAATAGCTCCCACTGCTTGGTTTGGTACCCAATTGAATTAGTCGTTAATAATATTGTGTACTATTGGCCTGTCAACCTGAAAGTAATCTAACTAATTTAGTGTGTGTTAATTCCAATGATCCGGTCCGGATATTCAGATTACGCGCATCATCATCTATTTTATATCTAATTCGAGCCAGGTTTCTAAGAAAGCCAAGTCCCGAAAACTATCCCTATAAGCATAAGCTAACTAAAAATTTAAAACTATCCGTTAAAACTATTCTAACGAAACCCACTTTTAAATGCTTGTTGAACTAATAAATCCGATTCTACTCGTCATCTACAGTTCCATCTTATGACTGATCATACAGTCATTCTTAAATTATTTTACGAAAGTATGCAAATACTAATATGTTCTAGTGGGCCTGGACTTGAGAAGTAGTTAACGGTTAAATACACACTCATCTATTTTAGATTCGGAAGCCGTAGTGTCATTGGGAATAAAATCTAGAGGGACACAGAAACTGAAGTATGGGTTTGTTATCACTAATTCACACCGTTTTCATATTTGTATTAGTTTTTAGTCTTTAGAAAAATTTATGTCCCCAATGAAATATTGGCTTATCACACTACATATTTGTTGTGATCCGATTCTTGATTGATCAGACAAGTTGGTGTGATTGGTAGGCAGTTAGGCAGGCATTCCAGCCGACCTGGCTAATTGGATAATAACCGGGCCTCACTACACGTACATGCAATACATTTATTCTATTTATTCCGTATATCCGCATATATATTTTCATACATAGGAATCTACAGGGTTATAATATTTTATATCTTTTAATAGAAGTTATCTGTAAATCGTCATAGTTGCTAGATATGCCCGCCCTTTAGCGGTTTGTAAACTGATTGATTGAAGATATTTTAAGAATAAAAAACTATATAAGTTCAATCAATCATGTCATCCAACTAATTCCCTATCACACTCAATAACTTATCGGAAATGCACGTTAATCCTGAGATAAGTTAGTGTTTATCAGCCACCCTGTACATGTACGGATATACGTAGTATTGTGCATTGAGGGTGCACACACATTCGTGGGGGTTCGACGAGTCCCAACACACAAATGCATTTTTCGGATGGGATTACGGTAAGCGCAGATATGCATGCAGCCTTTTCAGTGGCGGATTATAAAGTGGTGTCCAGCAAAAACTTTTCCGTTATACCAACATCCCTAACATTCTACTCATTTTCTTGAAATGATCTTTGAAAGTGCTGAAAATCACTGCCGATTGGCTGTTTTCCATTTGCCCTCACAGCTTCCAGTCAAGGTAACCGAGCCATTTTGGGTGGTGGCTTTGGGGTTGGGAAATAATGTCACTACGACCACTAGATACATACATATGTACATACATACGTACTAGTTATGATGGTTGGGGCGATAATATTGACGAGTGCGATAACAATAATCATAACCATCATTGTTATATTGGATTTGAAGGGTTATGGTGAGTATTATTGGTGGGTGGAATGCGCTGATGGATTAAAAGATCGAGTAATTGGGCAGGCAATTATGGATCGTTTGTTTGAACTTGTATACCTTTTTTTCTACTTGAAAATTCCAAGTGTTTTATGACCATGGAAATTTGCTATAAACTTAGCCTTCGTAGCTGACTTGGTGAACTCGTGACTTTCAATATGTGACTGGATTGTCATCAATGTGAGTGATAGTGTAATCGTGTACTTCGTCTCCCAACCGAGAATGTACGTTTTCGAACGTCAGAAAAAAATCAATTTATCACCTGAACCTGCGCCGTAAACCATTCAACATCACGAACTTGGTTATACTTCACTACAATCAAACAGTCCACAAATAAGTTGACCATAACAAAGCGATTGATTGATTGACTCCAATCATATCCGTACCATTGATTGCTGACAGTCGGTATTAACAGTCATCTATTCAAATCAGTCAGTCAGTCAGTCAGTCAGTCATCCAGCCAGTCAGCCAGTTATATGACTGCAGGTCGGTCGTTGGACAGTCGGGCATCGAATTGCTGAAAATCAATCGACCAGTCACTAATTCAATCGATCTTGACTCGGAACAGTCAGTGACAGACTTGACTGTCAGTCAGTCATGTAATGCCACGCCCAGTTTGGTCGATGGTGTCCAATTTCAGGTTGTAATAAGTGGAGTTGAAGTTGATGACTGATTGGGTGGGGGCAATAATGAGGTTACTGAAGTTACTGTAAATAAGGACGTTTAGGACGTATGGACGTTTATACGATGTGTTGACGCTTAGGACGTATTGACAATTAGGACGTATGGACGTTTATACGATGTGTTGACGCTTAGGACGTATTGACAATTAGGACGTATGGACGTTTATACGATGTGTTGACGCTTAGGACGTATTGACAATTAGGACGTATGGACGTTTATACGATGTGTTGACGCTTAGGACGTATTGACAGTTAGGACGTATGGACGTTTATACGATGTGTTGACGCTTAGGACGTATTGACGTCTAAACTAGTATTGACTGGACCACACCAACAAAAACGTACTGCAATACCCATTGTTATTGCAAGCAAAACATTTTTTGGTTACCGCCAAAACCCAATCATTGAATAGGACCATCCGAGACAATCTTGACTTCAAAAATTTGAAAATCATAATCACGAAATCACGACATTCATCAATGAAATGGTGTTTTGTTCCCACGATGGTGATTTGAGGTTGTCTCGCGGGTGTACGTATACGTACAATACTACGATTGGAAGCATGATGATTATGATGGTGGTTATTGAGGTATTGAGGCAGCACTCGCACCTGACTGACACCGTACGATCACCGCTATCAAGGCAAGGACGCAAGAGGTGGACGAGGGAACAACGAACAAGTGCAATTCCTCCTCTCTTTGACAGTTCTTTCAACTTAAATTTTATCCTTAAGGTGAAATGATCTCAAAATTGCCGATTCCCCCTCTTTGAAGAATTTCCCTACGTTTGGAGGATTCACCCGTCCGCTAGTGCAAGGACGTACGCAGTAATCATTATTGGCCGTGTAAACGGTTATTCTATCCTCAGTTGACAACCGTTTTCGAGAATCACTTAGGATGCTAGAATTCAGCTTTCTTTGGGAATTTCAAAACTGACTATCGGCAGACATCGGCAAATTGACCCTGATTACTTTCTTTATATACAGAGATCGATGGAACATTTTTGGTGTTCGGCTAAAAATGATTCAAGAGTTGTAACGATAGAGGTTCTTTTAAACCATAACGGAATACGTTGCAGTCTGATCGTTATTTCTAAAACAAATCTGGCCAACATGTTGACTCGCTGTTTCTCATGCCGTAACATTCCCACGCGTGCCGGCCAGGAGCCAATCATTCAATTGCCACAATAAACATTCAACGATTTTGAATTAGGCATTTCTATTAGAAAATTACCTCCCAACAATCAAACAACACAAATACACATAAGAATTCAACAACATTTAGATGAGCATCCATCCCCCGATAAACGATTAGCTTGATTAGGCCGAATTATGTTGGCTAGCAAGTCAATAGGTCAATCAGTATGCCTACGCACAACCTGGCCAGTAGCCCAGGTATGTAGGCTTGGATGACCGCAGGCTGAATGATCCATGCAACAATGGGGTCTTCCTACGCAGCCCTTTAATCACGAAAAACAACGTACAAACACGGTGAATAATAGAGAGAGAGAGGGATGGACCTCCCATTGTGCGTCATGTTAGCCATGCCGTCAGACGAAAGGTCATGCCCGCAAAATAACATGCTAATTTCACTAATTATCAGTGCGATAATCTCCATTTGGGAAGCGAAAAGGCGGAAACGGGACTTTGAAGAAATGCAGTGTGGGGTTGCGTGGGGTACATACCGAAGAAGGTGACTTAATTAGCAGGCCGTGCACCTGTGGTGAAGGGATGAGCAAGTCTGACGATTCATCGGGTACTTGTGTGATGATGCAACCAATAACAGCCAATATTACGGCACTTGGATGAGAGTCCGACGAATTAGCAGACGTTGATTGCCTACTTGATTGGCTACTTACTGAGTGACTGACTGATTCACTCACTGACTGATTGACTGGTCGCGTGCCGTCAGTCAGTCTGTCATTTTCGATTGCTTACCTTACTGACTCTGGTCTGTCATTCTCAAATGAGTTTCGATTTCCGTACACTTTCTCAGTCCAACATGGAAAATTAATTCTTTTTATTGGAGTTTCTCATCCACATGGTTTGCTATCTTAACAAGCGGTTATATCATGATAACAGTATTTTCATCTCTAATCAACAGGAGCAAACATTTCAATCACTGATATTTATTTCAGTGAAAATAGGACTTTATAAAAACCTATGAAATGTCATTTTTTTCTTCGTTGTCTCAACCCTTGTAAAGCAGGGCAAAATAAATTGAGGAGAAGAGTATTGGTCTTGACTTTTGGTTCATGTACTTATTATTATGGCACGTATGCCCGTTCGTCGTTCCATTACTCGAGTCACCCAACCCACCCCGGTAGTTGGCCGTGGGTGCATCGCTTATCTTCGTCCACGAAACGCAAAGCGCCCACCATTTGTCAAACACTCGATGCTCTAGACTCTACCAGATCACTGTTTTCTGTACCACGGTACCGACTTACGGTTACAGTACGCCGAATGGCAATGGTCCTATCATGCCAGCCTTTTTAATCATTTTTTTCGGATGTACTCGGCTTCGAGAAATAAAGATATGGGTAGGAATCTGCTAAAAACCATTATATTTAAATGGAGTTGCCTGAGTAGTGAAGAACTTGATGCCGCTCAGTGGAAGTGTACCCCTCGACCACCGAATCACCCCCTATTGAGCATGTAATAATAGCGCACGCATACTTGACTATTGCGACTGTTATGAATTGACTACAGTACATGCATGCAGTGGGCGGAGCTTGTGAGCTGGGTGCTGATTGGTCCAAGGTGGATGCTGATTGGTTGAGTGAGTGCACGACACGCACTCATGCGATCAACACGGGCTTAGTACGCATGGGCACTCCTTATATGCCCGATGGACGCAATGTGTGCTCCGCGGTGCGTAAAAGTGTATTATGTTGTTTTATGCGGTTGATTTGAATTTGATGAATTTAGCCAGCCGTGTGTTGTAAGAGCTTTTTGCCGCGCCGCCTGCCTGCCCGCGTACAGTCCAGAGCCTGTGTGCCTCCCTATATATGTACCTCTGTGTGATCTGATTCACATAAGCTTACGGCCGTTACCGCTCCAGCGCACATCCATAGTTGGCCTGCTCAACAATAACACCATCATGAACAACAACAACAACAATGACATCATCAACAACAACAACAACAAAAGCGGCGAACAGCACCGGCAACAACATTGGCTAATCAACTGTAAGTGAAAGCAGCAGCACGAGTTCGCCAGGGTGTGATGATCGCATTAGCCACATTGAACAGTACTGCACTGTTGTTGTTGCTACTGTTGTTGTTGTTGTTGTGGCTGACTGGAGGCAGTGTAGCGTTAACGAATCACACTGGACTGCCACTAGCATCTGCTGCTCCTCTAGCAAACAAGATGTCAAGTTGTGTGTCGGGTCGAGGCACATATCATGTGCACACGAGTACACTTGATTACACACACTCTGATGCAGTGCATGTACATACGTACGTACATTTTGTACGACTGCACAACCACATACATATTGTATGTACGGCTGCCATTGATGCTCACGTCCACATTGACGCATTGTCCACAGTCCACAGTCCACATCCAACCCAGCAGTCGGCCATTCGATGGGCGTCAACCGATCTCAGGCTTCAGCATCCAAATCGATGAGTCTGGCTGGTACAATAATGCCATCCGAGTCAGTCAGTCAACCACCGGACGACTCACCAATCCAATTGAGCCCAACTCGGATGCAAGTCCGGTGGCATAAGTCAATGGCATGGCCGATTCAGTAGAACGGCGATACGACGGTGGGATCTGCTGATCTGGACGACCAAACAGTTGTTGGAAACAGATGGATATGGCCGTGGGTTATTGTGTGGCCAGTATGATTCTCGTTGGGTTAGTGCTTCGATCTGGCACCTTAATCACAATACTTATTAAAGCCCGTATGTTGTTTCTGCAAGCAAAACTAATGCTCAAAACGTCTGATAATGAAACATCAGACAATCAGTGTTCACACGCACATCAATCATCATCACCCTATGCTACATGCACTGTGTTAAACTATGGTGTCAACCGAGTTGAGTTGAGGCTAGTGATGTTTCATTATCAGACTTCAAGTACAACGGTGACAAGGCTGGCAGGCTGGCATGCGGCGCAATTATGTAGCTCGTTAAAGTTGCAGAGGAAGAAGATTAAATTAATTAATCTGACAAAACTAGTAAACATTTGTTATAATCACTGAAGCGTACCCCATTAATCAAGTGTTGATGCGTTGTTATTGACTTAAGTAATAGTACCATTAATATCCATCCA
Organism: Daptonema setosum; assembly: GCA_964036265.1. Classification (NCBI taxonomy): domain Eukaryota; kingdom Metazoa; phylum Nematoda; class Chromadorea; order Monhysterida; family Xyalidae; genus Daptonema; species Daptonema setosum. Next base: position 21,051,443 of record OZ038446.1, read on the forward strand.
ATTACGGCCGTGTGATTATCTCGCTCGTTAATCACTTGTTTGCTATCGTCGCGCTTTTCTTGTTTGGAAATCAAACTTTTACAAACATCCAATACAATATTATAGTTTTGCATTCCAATTCACTGAAAGTTAGTCATGTTTTCGACAAATATAAATTTAATTATTCAATATGTAAAGGTTTCATATGAATACAATTGTTTGTTTGCAGATCATCATTTTACCCCGCCCGATCCCCTGAACATCATCCATCATTGCTGCCATTATCAGTGCGCCGACGGCACTCGGCAACGGAAATATTATGCCACATAAAGGAGGTTGGTTGATACAGTCGCTCATTCAGTCACTCATTCAGTCACTCATTCAGTCACTCATTCAGTCACTCATTCAGTCACTCACTCAGTCACTCACTCAGTCACTTACTCACTTATTCAACAACAATCATTTACTTGGTTTTCATGCTCATTATTGGTCCTACGTAACAACGGTGTAGATACATTTCCATTTCTCCTTCCTCCCTTTTTGGTGTATGTAGGTCTTTTTCTTAATGAACACACATTCTAGAAAAACTCCATGAACGGTCAACGAATCATTTCAGTGAAAAAAGCTAAACAGGAAATGCGTTCATGGCTATTCTTTGTCGGGTTTCTGTTAATTTCGGCCCATGTGTGAATATTAGAGGCTCATCCAAATTAGAATGAAGTTTTTTATATACAGTTTGTTGCGGGTGATGGGGGTATTCCTGTAGTTGGTGTTCGACTGGCGATGAGTAGAATAGTGGGTTGGTAGCATGATTGATTGATTGAATTATTGATTCGATCATCGATTCGCTTCTGCGTCAACGCTTAGACTTGATACTCGTTGGGATCGCTTTCAATATAGAAGGCCCACCTTTGAGTGATCATCTTGATTTCCACCTTTATAAAAAGTATTCATAAAAAACATTCAATGTAGAGTAAACCAATCTACATATTTGGGTGTTTCAATTACATGAGTATTTCATTAACTGATATTCCCACAATCCCACCCGATTCGTATGTGATCAGACATTAGTAATCGATTGTACCATTATACGGGTAATCTTGTTTACTGGCGGGACTGAGTCATTTGCGGCGGGAAATGACTGACTGACTGTTTCTTGCTAAGTTAGTCAGTAAGTATTGACTGTATCATGTTGCGAGAAGATCTGATAATTTATTCTACGTCCACATGTAGTCGATCATCAACATCAACCGTTAATCGAACCACTCCCCTATTCCAACTAATTTTTCTGGCAGAGCGTTTTTGGAGAACGGAAATTTTAGTACAATTCATTCGTAAGATAGTTTGTAATTTTTTATTATTATTCAAACGACCAGTGAGCCAACCATTCATTCAATAAGTCATGTTACACTCCTCCCATCTTGGCTACCATTTCCCTTGTTAAGTTGGTCGCATCACGCGCTAACGTGTCACTTCCGTTCAATGTATGTACATAGTGAAGAATGAAGAGCTCATATTGAGCGGGGTGTTGATGAGTATTGGATTGAGTTGAGTGATCTGACGCGGCTGCGCTAATGGATCATGATCGGGACGCATCCATTTCCATATTTGTTCGCCGACTGACACATTGATTGATTGATTGACTGGCAGTGTGACGGCCGTTGATTGATTGATTGGATGACAGATTTAGTGATGGGGAGCGTCATCCAAATATCATGATACCCAACTTTGACTGACTGACTGACTGATAGACAGTTCGTCACCAGAATAGCTGAAAAAATTCAGCTTCCTGGTGGGACTCGAACCCACGACCCTGACTGACTGACTGACTGTCTCGTTGTGACTGACCATAAGCAGCATTCTCTGTCAGTGAGTCGCTCAGTCATCGCCTTGTATTGAGCAAGATTGAATTAACACTTGGTTATACTGCACACTCACTTAATAATGACATTAGCGGCGCTGCCAGACAATTCCAAAACTAACGAAAGTTCACCCTTACCGTGGCAATTTCTCTAGCAAAAAAAGAGTTTCATACGCTTCAAATGTTTTTTTACTGCGTCTTAGGGGAATCAAAAAGCTCCATAAACGGTATAAACAGCTTTATAAAATGTTTGTCTCAGCCGCTACTGACCACTCAAATGCACATGTCCGCGCTCCACCTGAATTATAATATTGTATGTACATATTATGTAGTGTATCGTATTGTATATAGAACTTGATGCATGCATTTTCCACAACACATGGAAGTTATTTAGTCACTTGCAGTTTTGGAAGGAACGTCACAACTCTTAGACGTTGAGTAAACAACAAACAAATGACAGAAATGATACAACGTAGTGAATGGTAGCCAATCATTTGGTGCCCCATATCTTGACAGTATCAACTACCGTAAGCCAATGTATCTGAGTTTGGTTCCAAATGTAGAAGAGTTCATTAGCCTCGTCTCCTGATCGATGGAACGTTCATAAAACGAAAGTGGACTTTGCCAGGTTGTCATTCAGTCTGTCATCGTTGGCAGCACATGTGATGTATTGACTTGGTAAATCCGTGACATCACGACACGATATTCCCGACGGTATTGGCCACATTGCGGTATGTCGGCCGCTATGGTAATGCCAGGATTAATTTGATTTACGAACTGATTATCTGGCGTAATTAGATCGTTTATGATTTTCAAACAGATCATTTGTTGTTAGATTATGATGAGTTCGGTTATCACCAAACTAAACACGGCTCGACAAAAGTGAGTGCAGTGATTGCAAAACACCATCGTAGAATTCGTTTGTATGCCGAATGGTGTAATAGTTTATCATTTAATGATTGACTATTCGGGTGTCATCACGGTTATGCCTCAACCAACATGTGATGTATTAACCCTGTAAAAGGGAAAAGGGGGAACAGTTGGATACCCCCTCTCTATGGCGAGTTTGAAAAGTGCAGGTTGTTCCTTAGGCGTGGGTGAAATGGCCTCAAAACTGCCGATTCCCCCTCTCTTTGATAGAATTCTCCTCCATTTGGAAGTTTGGCTCGTCGGCCAATGGCTGTAAATGTACAGGGTGGCTGTAAATGTACATACCGCATCGTTGTCGCAACTCCCCAAGGCATTGCCGGTTACCGGCATCTGTTTTGATTGCGATTAAAAGCCGAGCAGTATTTCGACTATTTACTTACATATGCGTACCATTTAGATGCTTGCTCGAGTAGTTTAATTAACTATGGGCTTTTGACTAGGAAACAGTATGTTGAACACACATAACATACTTGTTGGTTCAAGGTGCAAATGTTGACCATGTTTCATTGAGTAATTAACTTTCATTAATAGTGGTGTTTTAGTTGTGATGGCTTCGGCGTTATCTCTTTTCCGTAAGCTGAAACTATTTGGAGTTAAAGGATATATTTGTTGCCTGGGAAGGTCGTCCCATCAGATATACATGGATTTATGTCTATGTGCATGCATATATCGATGATTAGATCGATATCAGTCCTCATAATCACACGCATTTCCTCAATCGAGAAAAAAACAATAGACTCGAGACCGCAAAGAGGCGCATCCACATGCAACCTTGACTCGTCGATGTAGCACAATGGTTCGTCGCGTTGTTGACGCGCAGGTAGTCGAGAGTTCAATTCCTGTTTATCATCATTGGCAACCGTATTGATGACAATGTTGCGGTTGTTGTTGTTGTTGATAATGTTGTTGAGGATTAGTGAGTCAAGTCCGTTGTGATACCACTAATTACGGGTGATTATCATCTGTCAATGCCCATCTGAGTTATTGTCGTCAGAAATGTGGTTCAAACGCAAACGAACCAAATTAGTCTTGTAACTCATGGGAAACTGTTATTTTCTGTTCAGTCAATTCGTGAAAAATACGTTTGTTGGGAAAATCATAAGCTGATAAATAAAAGCACTCGACAATTGTAGAAACGGCCGTTGTCCATTTCAGAAGAAGTTTCTCGTGCATGTAGTTTTTTTACAGACATGTGAGATACACATGTAAGACGGCATCTTATAAACATATTCTCTTCTGTTCCCATATTTATGTGGACGTTCGGACATGAACCACGTAAAATGACTCACACCAAGTACTGTCATGTATGTTCGTCAGTAACGAAAAGGGGTCGATTCAAGAAAAAGATCCAGTATTTCGACCCGAATACCCTGAAACCCAACCCTACAAACATGAAGAGGGCCAATAAGACAAATGGCTTATACCCCAAACCAGGCCTAATTCCGGGTACACAATTCATCTAATGGAGTCGTCGTATGTACGCCCGGCCAATCTTAATCCTTCAAGACCAGGCACACGGCTACAAACCACGAAAAGAGCAGCAGCAGCAGTTCTGTCACTGACTGACTGACTGACTGACTGACTGACTGACTGACTGACTGACTGACTGCCTGACTCACTGATTGACTGACTGACTGACTGACTGGACTTGGACAATCATTCCTTACGTATGGCATACATACTTTCGATGTCAGTGGAAGTATTGCCACTGGCTTTTGGAATCGTCTTCGTTCATTGTAGATACAGTGATGGACTGACCGAAATGGATGATATCCAAATAGAAAGACTTTGCTCATATGGGTCTACATTTGTAAGTGCGGCCTATTGGGAAGTTACTCATGTTTATGAAACTATTATGTACATATGTGAAAGAGTTGGTTATGTGTTATCTGTTTACCGGATGCTTCAGGGTAAGTTTCTTTTTTTTTTACTTGATGTTGTTTGACCAAATAATCATGTTTTGTTGTTATGTGCAATCATCAGCCACTTGGCTCCCTCCAATTGGCGCTATCCAACAGTTAGCCATGGGGTTACGGTATGTTAGTGTGTGTACCTAGGATACATACAGTATGGTATAACGAAGACTGCTACTCACATGAACCAGTGATTAGAACGCGTATTTTACCCTCAGTTTGGGTAAACTATTTTGTTCGGAAAACTACATTGATGGGTGAAATACCCCTGTTAAATCCGCCACAATATGTACGTATGTATGTATGTTATGCATGTATGTACATTATTATCATATACCATCTGGCTAGTGGCCACAGTCAGTAGCACAGTGGTGCCCTACAATGCACCCAGTCGACCGTGCACCAATCCAAATCACTGCCGCCCCGGTGCGCACGATGGCCGAGTGGTGTAGAGTGTTGGTATGTATTGCTGGTAGTCGTCCGGGCTATAGTCAGATCGATCCCTGTTATGGCACCTGTTTAGCGTCATTGTGCGTCATATATTGGTGCAAGTATTATTAGCTCATTAGGCAAATAGTTACATACAAATATGATTATTGGACCACCGTAGTTAAAGTGGGAAAGGGACGTTTCACGATTTCGGCTGGTCAAAGTCAAAACGTGGACCACAAGCAACGGGGTTATCCAGCTTTACCCAGTAATAAAGCGCAATGAAATCAGTTGCCGCTTGAATGGATGTACCCGCTTCTGGCTCTGCCCGAGCCCAGGTCTGCTCCACCGAAATCGCGGGCGACGATTGTGCAGTGGTTTAGATTGTTGATGATAACGGCGTATACCGGGTGTGGGTGCGGCGGGTTCGATCCCCTTCCGATTGTTGGGAGGGTGTGCTAAGCCGATATATAATTACCGGTGGTGATGATGGTACACCATACAGGTTAAAAGCGGATGGGCTAGGATTTAATAGATTATAGGTTACGTTGTAGGAGATTGCCTCTTATGAGAATGAAATAAAATATGTATTTTGAATGACTTTGCCTCAGAAATAATTTGAAAATATCAATGGAAAACTTCCCAGGTGGAAAGGCTTGTGTTGCGTAGTGAATCCGCCATTTTGGGTAATTACGGGTGGTGCACGACAAATTGATTATCGGTTTATGGCATCTACACGATCGGCGACTACCGTAACCCGGTCATCATGTATCGGCAATTTGTATTGATGTACTGCTGATTTGCTGGTTAGATCATATCGACTTGCACCAGATATTTGGTCGACAATATGAACTACAGTAACCTGAAAGTCATACTGTATTTCTTACAGTTTGTGTGTAGTTACATATGGTTGCACGCGTTGCAGCAGCTGCGGACTGGTCAACGTTGCGTTACACCCTCGTGTTTCCAGCAGTTGCGTTTATAGTGATACGGTCGAGCTGTTTATAAATATTGGATTTGCGGCTTGCGCAATGCGGCTGAGTAACATTCACAATTCATTACAACACTGAATTGGAACTGAAATTTTTCCGTAAAACTTCTCCATGCGTACCAAAAAAGTTAAACATATCCTGGGACTACAATGGGTCTTTCTTTACAAAAACCAACACAATAGCAGCGAGAAAAAATTCATGCCTTCATGTTTTGTCTCGTGTTAAATGATTATTGTTTTCTAGTATCCTTAATAATGACTATTTAAATGATGCATCTTTATGTGTAGTTGCCGCCGTTGTTGCCGTTCATCTTTTTAATAGGGCACTGGTGATAGGGCACTAATATCACACTGGCGACATAAATGTCACAGTCACCATAAACATACATGTCACAGTTATATATCATAACGAAAATGCTACAATCATGTACATGTCACAGTTCTACGGTATGTGACAACGTTCAACATCTGTCAGTCGGCGCGCATCAAGAGCATCACCCACTTAACGTCTGATCGCTTGTTTGTACCCTGATTAAAACACGCCCTTGGCACCTCGAGAGCCCTAATTCAGTGTTCACCTGTAAGTCCAGTGGTAACCTCAAACAACCTGCGAAGGGTGACAAGGCGGATGCCTTAAAGCAAAAGCACAAACCTATGATTCTCATTATCACACCTAACAGAAACAGAAGGCGAAAAGCCGCAGTTAATTAGTAGGCTAATCCATGCAACCTGCACCCAGTGGGTGGTCATGGAGATGAGCAGTCGGTTAGCGCGCCTACCTTTGAGATCGGGAGGTTCGGGGATCAACACTCAGTCAGGTGCCGGTTATTTAAGTAATAAGGGAAATAACTATCCATGCCAAACCTACTATTTAATTAGGAGAAAACACATTCTGACTTACTACAGGCGTTACGTCCCGTAGAACTATTCTAATAGATGGATGACTTTATTATTTTGATCGATTTATGGTATGAAAGGAATCAAGTACGGTTGGTAAGAAGTGTCTTGTTGATAACTGAGACATGCCAGGTTTGCGACGATAAAACATGGTCTTATGTGCTAGGGTAATTGAGAGGATTCGTCAATATAAAATATACTTTAGATTATAACTATTTGAAAATATGAATATTATTTTTGTACATGTTATCAATACCAGTTATCATCACCACCGAAAAAAGCGCGCCAACGAACGGCCATTAAGTGGTTTTGCTTGCCGTGCGATTTCACTGGGTACGCATTTTTCTTTTCTTCTTTCGTGGGGCCGAAAAACGGTCGTTTGTCGTCGAGTCGTTGACATTGACAATCATCCATCTGTCATGTTATCAGTCAGTCAGTCAGTCAGTCAGTCATCTACAGATCAGTCAGTCATCATAACATAATTTAAGGGATATCACCATTGACGTTGTTTGAGATTTAGTGGAAATGATTTACCGAATGTTCTCTGGCTCGAACTTTATTGCCAGTGGCTTTTGAGTGAATGAGAACCGTTATAAAAAATATAAAAATAACGCAACTAGTTTGGTCTGGAGGAATACGGGGAAGGGAAAAAAATAATGCATCATGGGGAACTTGGTTAAATGTGCTTGGGGACTGCTCATGTTTCACCATAAATAAATAAATAAACCGAAACTCATGTTTTCGTAATAATCAAATTTACGCACTCACTCACTCACTCACTCACTCGTTTTCACTCACTCACTCACTCACTCACTCACTCACTCACTCACTCACTCACTCACTCACTCACTCACTCACTCACTCACTCACTCACTCACTCACTCACTCACTCACTCACTCACTCACTCACTCACTCACTCACTCACTCACTCACTCACTCACTCACTCACTCACCCACTCATACATTAACATGCTCAGTCGACTGGCTAACCGTCGGATATAGATTTTTCAGACTCGGGTCACACGGGTGTCAACCAACTAGGAGGTGCCTTCGTCAATGGACGCCCGTTGCCTGATTCTACTAGGGAGCGGATCATCCAATTGGCCCACTCCGGAGCCAGACCCTGTGATATATCGAGGATACTTCAAGTATCTAACGGGTTGGTTTCGGTCACCATGGCAGTTGCAGATGTATTGGTATCGGGTGCACTCGTTATTGTTTGAGCATTCACGTATTTTTAGCATCTGTTTCAAAAACATATTATTTTAAGTTTTCAATGTGTAATGTTTGAGATCCGGTAGCATATTTGGAAACTGCACCCACTTTTTGTCAGAATCCCAAATTTGACTTTTTTATTTTTGATTCAAGAAGAGGCTAAGTTAGGCTATCTCCTTTACTAACGTACAGTCTTTGTTCGGAACTAAGCCTAAGCCGTACAAACAATCAAATCGTTATTCGCTGTCGTTGGGTCGCACGAATTCTGACAAAAAGTGGGTGCAGTTTCCAAATATGCGATCCGGTAGTCGCCTGTCTAGTGTAGTGCGTAGGGCGTCAGCCTCGGAAACTGATGCTCCTAAGTTTGAAATTGTAAAATAACTTGAGACACAGATCCTGATGCGGTGTCTGCCATTGCCCGTTCCCATCAGTTGATTCAACCTCTCTGACCATTACAAAAACACCATTCTGAATGGTATTAGTGTGCCTTAATGACTTCAGTTAATAAAGAAGCCCAAGTAAAAAAAATCAGTGGCATATGTACATACTTGGATCATGTTATACTTGATGTCATACTTGATGTACCGAGTGCTAGAGAACATGATTCGATCTCTGATCACCCCAACCAGATGACACGGATCACTGGACCAACCAACTTCGGTAGTCATATCCCGAACATTGAATTAACACGATCAGCTTCAGTTCGAATAATCTGTTATCTGTAATTCGATCTCAATGATGTTCATCCGAATATATACGAATTTGTGCCACGGCACCAAGATGGATCTACTGGAACATTTGGTCAAGCCCGAATGATGATTTGAAGTAATGCGGATCACCCTATAATACTTATTCGGATGGTACTGTAGCATACACCATTGTGGCTAGGTACTTTCATTAGCCGATTCGTATTTCTAGGTACATGTAGCTTTGTTGGATATATGTATATAGTTTTCTTACTCTTATTAAGTTCTCTTCTTCATCTTCAATGTTCTCTCAATCACGTAAACGGATTAATATTTTTAAGGTAATTCATGTTTCCGACTCATTTTGAACAAGTTGAGCCGATTAATGGAAAGTTGCATGTGCATAAGCAGAGGATGAGTTGGATTAATAGCTCTTGGTTAATAATGGCTTTTGCCAATGTTGGGATCCATGACAAACGTGTTAATCGTGTTGATTTGATCATCACATTAGTTTTTAGCTGCCCACTAATCCACCACTAATCTTATAATATCACTTGATATCATCCGGCTAACTATCATCTTTCGTCACGTTCTTTTTTTTCAAACCGCAAATCAAATGTAAAGCCACGTAACAATGACTGAAACTCATATGACTGTTAAGTATTGTGAATAGGAAGTTTTCAATTAAAACTCAGAATTTTGTATTTATGATTTCAAGTACACGAATGTGTGATCTAGTACCATGGACAACCACACTCATGACGTGCTAATCGCGTTGATTGGATCATCACATTACGAGTAATCACACTTAATCCAACTGTAATCTTGCTTCACATTTGTACATCACCTCATTATTCAGTGTCAGAATCAGTCGGACAGTCACTGTCTTATGTATTAGGCTGGAGCCATGAGAGCCCAAGCCTAACCCTAACCCTAATCCTAAACCTAATCCTAACCCTAACCATAAGCCTAGCCCAAGTTTGGTTATCAGCCGGTGTGCCAGTACGCCAGTGCGTACCCACACGTCCTGAAATCGTGTTAATCGCGTTGATTTGATCATCACATTAACTTGTAATCCACTAAAATGTATTAATCTTGACATAAATGCGTACATCATCAACGTGACATCTTCGAATCAAACCGAATCACACACAATCGCACTTTTCGGTGGGTTCGCTTTCAACCGAAATCATTGTTGTTCGTGTTTTGGTGGGAAAGCTTCAACATATATTTTTGATATTCAACGTTTTACTGTTGTTGGTGTCAATTATAATGTTCAACATCCAACTTTTTCGATGACAACTGGAAGTCAAAATGTTTATTTTCAAACGATGGTTTTCTGAATCGTCCGACGTTATCATAATTCCAGTGTCGCGTCATTTGTTATAAAAAATTATGATTAAAAATTTTTATAAACCTTTTCTGTCATTCTAAGCCCTGATTTTTTTATTGAGGTGATGATATTTAGCTTGTTACTTCCTAGGCTTTTTTATTATGGGACCGTTAGAGTGTGCTGGTTGAGTAATTCATCGATACATGTACTTTTAAATGGTATTTCAATCAGATCCATAAAACTTGTGGTACTGTTCCGAAACCTGACTTGAGATACAGACACCAGACGCGTTGCTGTGGGGTTTCTGCCATTACCCGTCAGTTTATGCAACCGCTCTGGCCACTACGAAAACACCGTTCTGATATGGTATGTATTTGTGTGCCATGCTGGCTTCAGTAATGAAACATGGTCTTAGTAAAGTAATCCAATATAGTCTTAGTAAAGTAATCTAATATAGTCCCATTAAAAAGTTAAAAGTGCAACGTTTGTTTCCAGATCACTGGATGTATTCACCAGGTCATAGTGATGTGTTTGTGAAGGTGGTGGTGTGTGGTCGGTCGGCTGGTTCTGATTCTGACGTTGGTCTCTGATTTGATCATCACATCAGCATCGAGTAGCCGGCAATCGCTAATCAATTTTCGAATGCACATATCAGTGCCAGTGCGGATGAAATGAAAGTTCGGATACAAAAACTCGAAAATCGCATAAGTTGTATGTCGCACCTCGGAGTGAAAGTAGATTTGGAAATAATTTAAGTTTTAGTTCATGGGTTCTGAGAATATTGAATCGTTCAGTGAAGTGGATTCGATCGCTACTGATCTGGCAGAAAGTAATGCGGCTTTGATGTTGTTTGACACGAATTTCCGAGTACTCAGTGTCACCGTGCTTTTGCTTACGTCCAATCAACTTCTGGTTTGCCTGATCACGAATCAGTGCATTATCATGTTCGTTATCATGTTCATTATCATGTTCATTATCATGTTCATGGTTCTCCTTTTCACTTTTTCGTCAAATCGAGTTGAATCACCAAGTTTTACTTACGTTCACGCCATCCAGTTTTTTCTCCGGCGTAAGTTGTTAACAGAACATGTGTAAATCCACCGGTTTACACCTTCAAACACCGCAAAAACTTTAATGAGTAGCCTTTGAGATGATTAATAATACTAATTCATTCTAGTTTAGGAAGTATGTGATTGTAGAAAACAATTTAATCGGAAATCGTAATGACTTCGTAGTTAATTGATACGGTGTAACCTCACAAACAAGGTGATTTGAAAGTCATGAATGTGCCCGTTTCGTCCAGTCTGGTATGGCATACATACATGTTTTGTATGAATATGATGAAGTGTATAAATGATATAGGTACATAAATGTATGTATATAAGATATCTAGGCTACCGAATATAAAGAATAGGTGACTGTGATCGCACCCGTACTCAACGTCCTGTTCACATAAGCCACAGATCCGATGATGACTTTATTTTATCTTCGTATTAGCCTGAAATGCGCTATGAAATGCACTGAACCATGCACAACGGGCATCAGCAGACTGATTTGCATTACACCAAACATTGCCTTAGTTATACATTCATTCACTCACCCTTCACTTCTTGCCTTAGTTAGACATTCATTCACTCACTCTCCATTTCTTGCCTCACCATAAGGCATTCTCTTATTTATAAGAAGTTGTATTTTACAACAAAAAACTGTTATTGCTGGAAGTCTCAATTTGGTCAAGTAATATCGCAGATTAATGCCACAGTGATGGTGAGCTTGACCAGTTAAGTCTGTGGTGAAACATTTTATTGAAGAAAAGTGTCTGAGATTAAAGTAAAAATGTTAATTAATTTAAACAAATTCTAAATGCAGCCACGTAGAAACGAACACAGTGCCCTTCACTAGATAATCAGGAAAACGATATCCTTAAACATACTTTTTGTAAAATATATGTTTAGATACGTATTTATACATTTTCGCAGTACTTACTCTATATAATACTATAATGTAATTTATTTTTTAATTATTTATTGCTATTATATTTGCAGATGTGTGAGCAAGATCCTATGTCGCTACTACGAGACGGGCTCGATCCGACCACGGGCGATCGGTGGCAGCAAACCGCGGGTGGCCACGTCCAAGGTATGCGATCGTATTGCTCAGTACAAACGCGAATGTCCGTCCATCTTCGCCTGGGAGATTCGCGACAAACTACTGGCCGAGGGCGTTTGCTCGCAGGACACCATTCCCAGTGTTGGTTTAGCAACTTACTTTTTAGTTTATTTTTTTTGCTGGGTTGTCACACTCGGATCAAGACTTCGCCGGGTCCCAATCACGAATGGTGCTTGCCATAAGCATATCATGGGATCATTCAAGTCACTCCAAGGCATATTGTTTATTGACCATCAGCCAGTAGGTCACACTTCTGTTTGACTGCCATAAGGCGTGTGCCAGGCGGTTTCAGAATCTAGCACCTTAACCACTTGACCAGCGAGCCGACTATTTCGTTGGAACATTGGGTCGAGATCTTTGATTCCGTCGAAACCCGTATGTTCCTTGCCTGTTTCTTATTGTCTGATTGTATAGACTTCTTATTATTATTTACAGTAATTTTACGAGTCGGCAGTACGATGAACAGCTCACATTCAAGTTAAGATCCCCATTCATTATAGACTCCACGGCTAAAATAATCACTATAGTCTATAACACACCTACATTTAATGCAAAAATAACAAAATGACAGTCAACCACCAATTTAGTTAATAAATCGTCAATGTTTATACGGTGATTTATTATCTGTTTGATATGCCCGTTCTGGTCGTCAGTCGCACGTTCCGATGATCATGAAAACAGGTCACTGGCGGACGAGCCAAATCCCAAAGGGAGGGAAATTTTCCTATAGAGGGAGGAATTGGCAGTAATTAAGTCATTCCACCTACACCATAATGAACAAACTTTACATTTCGAAACTGCCAAAGAGGGGGTCATTCAACTTTTCCCACCCCTTCTCGTCCGCTAGTGATGATAACCGGGTGCATGAACTGCACAATAATTATATGCAGGTGCACTTCAAAGCTCGTCCCAACTTTTGACGAATAGTTTGGCTACTACTAGTTTTGAATAATCACTTGAACAACCCGTCATTTATTCCAATGTTGACTGTATGATACAGTGGTAGTTTATCATAGGAACAAATCCCTGGTTTTGTTTTTAGATTCCCTTAAAATAGTGGAGAACCTAAAAGATGACGTCTGACACATAAAAACATGAGAATTAATCGTTGAATGTTGGAATGGTGTTGTAGAATGCGAAGGTCGTCTACATGAAATGTCCCTCAGTATTGACACACGTAATTTTATTAGTCTCAAACGGCGTTTCGTTTGATGTGGGATAAGATTTGACGCCGGCAGAGATGTTTGGCGGATTAGAACAATTAGAGATATTTAATCCATTACAAGAGTTACATTATTTTTTTGCTCTCAAAGTTTGACAGATTGTATTTTTTTGTTTCTGAGCTAAATAATGAAAAACGAAATGTAATCAGGTTTTCTTTCTGAAATGCAAAAACAATCGCTAACTCGTTTGTTGATCCGCCAATGTTGATGGGACCAAGATTTTAAGATTTAGCCAGATTTGAGACTTGATTTGATGACACTCATTAAGTTGGGCATATTTATGAAATTTTCGATTGTTGTTGATTATTTGAGTGCGGTCGATTAGGCCTGGTCAATTGGTGATCTTGATAATTGGATTGTGATCTCGATAACAATGGCCATTAATGAGGATATTAGATAATGCTTCCATGATGTTGATAAAGTTCTAGTCGGGCAAAATAATCATTAAAATCAACGTTTATATTGTTATTTATTATCTGGGCTAAGCATGCAACATTAGCTATAGTTTACTGCAAGTATGTTCTAGAAACTATATTGAAAATATATGGCTAAAACTGTGTACACATGTGAAATAATCTGGGTTACGGTGAATCGATGGCAGCTCCGTGTATCACTAACACGGCATTCGACCGTAATCCGTTCATTTATACATCACATGTACGTACAATAGATAGGATACATTGAACTACATACATTCAGACAAAGCCTCGTTATTATAAAATTTACTTTGTTTATCAAAGTGTGTGTGCTTATGTCCGAACCACTAATATTTATTCGAAACATTATGTTTCAAAATATTAAGTTTCATGGTTATAGTTTGTCAGTAGTTATGAGTTTATAGAAGATGGTCCCTTGCACATGCATCCGACATGCAAGACTCGCAACCTGCATCTAGCCTTTTGTCTCTATCACAAATGTACGTACAGTAATACTGTAAATCATTGTCTCGGTTTGTAATTTGTTCTGTTTTTATAATTCAACTAAACTTGATGTGCATTGCAAAAACTTGACGAGCACATCAGTGATCGAATGAAATGTAAAGGACGGTCTTTGCTTTAGAAGTTTTTTTATCCTCTATTATCGAAAAGCAAGATGTAGCTTCATTAATGTGGTCTGCATTTAAGCTGCATCCGCTTCAATTTTTTATTTGAAAACCATTTAATCACCAAATTATCATCCACTGCTGGTGCAGAATGAAATGTTGCGATTTAGGATTTTTTTCAGTCCGTTCAAGCGCGGTAATTTCTCTACTACTTGAAAAAATTCGATAACGATTCACAACGACTCAGTTTTATGTAACAGTGAATAATAGTTATGAACAGTTAATAACAGTTAATAGTATATTATTCGCATCAAACAATTATTATGTTTTTTTTCTGCTAAATGGGTAGAAGATTCAGCAGAAACGGGCGGAGCAGTCAACCGCTGCTTATGACAACGGGCCCTATCCAAGTATCGCACTATCCCTGTATTTGGTCTACTGTAGAATCACTTTATCATTTATTTCAAATATTATATGTTTCCTTGTCAATATGATTTTTCATTTCTCCGTTTATCGCCTGAAATCTTGTGTGATCGCGGACAGGTATGAATAAAAAGGCGGGTCCCAACCACTGCGGCGGACGAGTGAATCCTCCAAAAGTAGGGGAATTTCTTCAAAAAGGGGGAATTTGCAGTTTCCAGACCATTTTAGCTACACCTTAAGGAACAAATTCAGCTTTTTTTGAAAACGTCAATGAGGGGGGAATTCCACTTTTGCCTCCCGTTTTCGTCGGCCAGTGGTCCCAACGGTGTGCCCAACTAATAAATACACGCGTCCCCCGCCCACAGCCTTCACATTCGGGCTCATTGGTCATTATTCAAATCACGTTTGCCCATAACGTGGGGAATTCCCCAGTGACCAATGCAACAAACAACACTCATTTACATATTACCTCTATAAGGATCAAGATACTCATCGTGAATCCCTCCGAGATCCATCGTTTCGTTAAATATACCGAACAATCCTACGAAGGATGACATTATTACGACAGATAACATTTACCCAAACCATTAGCGGATAAATTGGCAAGCAATGGAATATTTCGCTCGTTTTCTTACCAACTGTTGCATAAAATTGCTTCCAAGAAAGTTATGAGCGGCCATGGGATAAATGGATTACTGTACAAGTGTTGCAGTGATTAGTGCCATCGCTGCCAGTTGCGATTCAAAGATTTCGATGGACACGAGTCGATTTGTTCGATTGACAGGCCAATCTATTTATAATAAACACATGCTACATGAGCATATTTACCTCCCCAATATCATCATCATCATGCAAGATGCATGCGTCGCCCCTAGAGTATAGTCAACACTGTTTTTGGCAAATGATGATTGATCAGGAGATAGAAATGACGCGCGCGCGCACACTCATCTCATCTCCTGTCCGTCCCTGATTAGTAATACAACAAGTGACTGTCTGTCAGGTACGATTGACTTGTAGTCTGTCAATGACTGGCTGACTGACTGACTGACTGCTCCACCCTTATGCTTGGTATCTGGCTATAGGTAACCCTGACACATGACTGACAGCCGGTCGACCAGCTCTTCAGTTAGTCAGTCAGCCAGTCAGTCAGTCAGCCAGTCAGCCAGTCAGTCAGTGACTGATCAACTCGGAACTCAAACAACTGTCCCCATCTGATCACGCGACCAATTGACTGGTTAATATGTGACGGGTTATGGTATCTCGGCCGCTGCTCTCCATTACTCATGTTTGCGATGACTAATTGTGATGGATGCGTTGCACTTTGTGCGCACGGGAGCGGATGAACACGCATCGGATATGGCCACAGACATTCACAACCGCAGTCAAATGGTTACATGGTGCTCAACAAAACTCTAGCCAGGCTTAATTTCTGTGGAAGTACCTGATTGTTTAATTGGTTTTATATTTACTATATCACCCTCGAAGTTTGTGTGGTCATGGTTAGAGTGGAATCAAGTGAATCAGAGGAATGTACGGTCTAGCAGAATGAATGCAATGCACATGATTGTTAGAAAATCAAGTACACCATCTAACACAATATTATTTTTTAATCGATTCACTCCAGAAGGAGTCATATTGTCCGCCTGAAACGTGAAATGGATTTACACGTTTCATTTCAAAACAAAAACAAATATGTTCTTGAAAAAGAATGCAATAAAATTAGTAACGAGTGAGTGTGTGAGTCAACGGTGCCGTCTCGTCTGAGCGTCGTGTAACATTAAACTTACACGGTACGCAAACTTTTCTTTCTTTGTAGAACGCAATTAATCCCCCAATTTTAATTCACTTACGTGTCTGTCAATAATTTTAATTGGATCTCAGTAAAAATTTTATAAGTCTGTCACCCGAATGGATAGTAAAACGGTTCAAAATCAACAATGACCATTTGGTGACACTTTTGATGATCAGTTGAAACAACCACTTTTTATGGAATAGTTTTTAACCTATTTGTCTGTCATGTGCTACAAACGTTCATTTTAATGCTCCATAGTCCCCCATCTCCCAATCAAACGTAATGACTGGTAGTACATTCATCTACAGTATGTAGATCTTATCATTTTAATCTTTATCGCATCTATAACTCAAATAAGTTGTCATTGCAAATGTTGTACAAATTTGTTGGATTTTATATCATAGTCATAATTATTCACGTAATTGACCACCGTGAATAAACGAAAAGGATAATAAAGCCCTGTGAATTGAACCAATAATAACAACTTGTGCTTTTTTACAAGGTATTATTTATGTATATCTTTTTAACCGCAGTTGCGCAACGCAAGCTTTGACATAAACAGTTCACAATATCTGTTCAAAAAGATAAACTAACCAATGGATATGACAGGATAATTATAATAAATAAGTTTAATAAGAATTAATAAATACATACGTATATACATATGTACGTACATTAAATATGGTATTATATTTGTTCAGGTGTCGTCAATCAACCGCGTACTTCGAGGTCTGGCTGCCGAAAAGGAACAGCAGGCGGCACATGCCGATATGTTCGAGAAGTTCAGAGCCGCTTGTGGGTCGCAGGCTACCAGCTGGTTGGTCCAGAATTAAAAATGAATGATCTTCTGGATCGGCAGGTTTAAGAATTCGAAGAATGTTTAGAATAATGTATAAAACTGTTTTGGTTACACACCTATTCTCTTATACAACCTGTCGAAAATGAAAAAACTTATGTGTAAGTTATTAACCTTGGTTTGATATAAACTTTAACGTAAATGAAATCACTTTATCATAAATAAATTTTGTGGCCAACTTTGTTGAGACCAGAGAAAGGGAAGTATGTATCTGGTTAGCTTGATAAACCAATGGAGAAGAATAGAAAGCACCATGTTCGCCTCTACTGCAACACTGATAACCTACATAAGTGAATCTTAAAAGTACTTCAAGGATATAATGCGACATCATCTTAAGAATGTCTATATGAAAGTGAATATTGAACTCACCTGCAGGCAGACTTTCAGATTTAATATGACCCAAACCTATTTTTATTAACATTTAGCACAAGCTGGTATTACATGGGATGGGAAAATAAATGGCAACTATCCAATGAAACCTTCTCAATGGTTCTAGTAATAAAATAGCAGCACTTGTGTAAAAAGTAGCTGCCTGTTTCCACGAGGAGAGACGTGTTTGAAAATCTGCATTAGGATTTCGTCTTTATATGAAGAAGCCTAGAAATAAACTAAATCCAGTAATTTTTTCTTAGAATATGCAATTAAATGGTGGTATATTTTAGGTTCTACCCTCCTCCCCCAATGCCGGGAATGCCTAACCCATTCGGCCCACCGGTCGGTGCCTTCTCCCCCATGCAGCCTGCCACCGTCGCGTCCGTCGACTCAAAATCAGGTATTGCACTTTTCGAGTTGATTTTTTTCTTGGTTTTACGTGTATTTTTTGGGTTTCTAGCAATTTTGGTTTTTTATCTCATGTTGCTGTAGTTTTATTTGACCGGAGAGAGGCCAATCATCTTTCATTTTGTACTGTGCCGAGAAGCAACCACGCAGGGATAAGTTTCAGAAAACAGGATCAATGAAACGAACCCATTATACCATACTTATAAGGTAGATTAACTTCGAACAAAAAATTTATACGAACAAAACTCAACAATAGAACAATAATATACTGCTCCCACATTCGGCAGCCCAATCGTCATTGCAGTATGTTAACATTTGGACATTCGAATGTATGTGTGACATGTCATGTCGTGTCACACGATCGATATGTCACACTGATCATGTCCATGTACCTGCTTCTTATAAGGCTGTGAAGTGTGGAGCAGCGACGATCGGTCATTTCAGAGGCCAGCCCCCTCTGCCCCCCTTGGCCCCCCTTGTCTTAGTGGGACGGCCCCCTTGTTCGAGGACAACCAAGATTGTTTGCTTGTTTATAGCAGAACGGGACTACGGTAGTCAGCTACCATCTAATCTGCTAATAACCTGACCACATACCTACGTATGTATGTATGTACATGTGCTTCATCACCAAACTGGTTCGCTACACAGCCACACACATGACACAACAGACAACATATTCATGTACTTCTTATATGTACATATGTAGCTGATTGAAATCGCTTCCGTTCATGTAGAACAAAAAGTCTATATTTATTTCCAATTCCAACTCGATTGCTCATCTCGGAAACACCAACGTTGTCTGTCTGAATGTCTGGTAATAATACTGATTGTCTGTCCCGATTGTCTGGTAATACTGGTTGTCTGGTGATACTGATTGTCTGGAAATACTGATTGTCTGGTAATACTGGTTGTTTGGTAATACTGAATGTCTAGAAATACTGATTGTCTGGTAATACTGATTGTCTGGTAATACTGATTGTCTGGTAATACTGATTGTCTGAGTGTCTGTCTGGTTGTCTGATTGTTTCCCAAATAACGTGCTGGTTGGTTTTGTGAGCTTGGTCCCCGAATTGTTGGTGGTCTACTAATGTGGAATGCCCTTGGAACGCAGTGCCGTACGTACATACCTGATGCGAATGATCGTATTAAGGTGCGATCGTAATGGCATACATACCTGGCCGTATCAGCTATCGTATGTTGTATGTAATAGTGGACGATACGCCATCTCAAAGTGCCAACACGTTGTGGGAGCATTGGCACAATGTACCTGGATGACACACCAACCAATGGCTGCCTTTTATATGTACAGCAGTACTGCACACAGGCAACATTGCTGATTCGAATTAAATGGAGCTGTCAGCTCGGATAGTCGTCACCGACGCTACCGAGCCCCCATCGAGGCGCGGACCCCCGCTTGCTGCTAGCATGTATGTATGTATGTATGTATGTACATATGTAGTATATGTAGCCTACCTTTACCAGTTATATCATGTATGTATGTACATGGATTGTGTGACCACCAAAAACTTCGGGTCCGATCGTCGAACAGCACACGCGTTGAGCGTCGTCCAGGTGGGCGGAGCTTGCCGTGTCGCTCGTTGGATGCGACGCACCGACACAAACCATTGGTCAATATGAAAGACAGAGCCCAATTAGGTGTTCGATCAGTCAGTCTTCAAGTCACTCGATCAACACGATTCATCCATTTATCCGACCTTCATTCACCCTCTCTTCTCTGCACCTGAATCCACAGGTCGCCACCGCGTCTACCTGAATCATTTCAAAGCGCTGATCATCGCCTTCCCCTCATTTCGTGTTGTGTTGTCTCTCCGTTTCGATGTACTCAAGCGGCAACACACACACAACCACCGTATAAGGAGCGCCCGAAGGAGTCGTAAAATTGCAGGCGGATCCGGCTTTGAAGAGTCACTTGTGCTAAACTTGTAAATAAATATATAATTTATACTTATTTATTTATGTTTGAGTGTGAACAAAGTGGTATGATAATATGACTGGACTTGTCGATGTGAGGGGTACGGTATACTCAGTGAGCATGGACAGCACAGCACAGCGACGAGTAATTTGCTCTTGCACAGTGGCTGGTGTCGACATTGATTTGATTGGCTGTCAGTTAAGCTTGACACTCGCCTGTCAAACTGATGTGACAGCGACCGGCTGATCTGCTGGCCCGAGTGGAGCGACCTGGCCCGATACATAGACGATGCATGTATACCTGGTTGCTTGTATACATCCTGTGCGATCGTGGCTGCATTCCCACATTCGGTTCCATGCCCGCTTAACTAACTGACTATGTTAAGTATATACCTGTAATTTGAGTGTAACGCGTATCGCAGTGTGACATCGTTTATGTGTGCCGTGTAATCACTGTGCACACTAACCGTCGGTCGGTCACTGTAATTTGAAGCGGCACGCCGTGTACAGTGCTGCTGCGAGTAATGACATGGTGCTGCTGCTGCCTGCGACCACAACCAGTCATCAGTCAGTCAGTCAGTCAGTCAGCTCCACTGTTTCAAGCCATCCGTCATTCAGTCACGTCAGTCAGTCAGTCAAACAGTCAACTGACACTCGCACCGACCACTCAAACGCGTTCTTTGCGCAACGCATTTGGTTTTAGTGCAACGTGTTTTTGCGGCGACAGAGACGTATGGTGTACATCTTCTTAATGGGTGCGTGCAGTGTGTACAGTGCGTGCATTAATGCATGCAATGCCTGATTACCCGTGTACTGCATTTCATCAATGTCGGCCGGCGACAGCGCGCACATTTATTTGGCTGTCTATACAGTTAACCATGCAAGTGCTCGTGTTGCATTGTTGTATTATCATGTTTAATAACACTGGTGTTGTTGTTGTTGTACATGGTGTTGTTGTTGTTGCTAATGTACTGACCACCAGTACGGGCACCTGCCTCCCCAACCCATCAGTCAGTCATTCAGTCTGTCATTCAGTCAGTCACGCTCGCAGCAGCACTACCGCATAGCCCCATCAATCATCCAACTTGTTGACAGTCATTTAGCCAATCAATCAGTCATTAGGCGCGGCCCGCGGTTCGGCATTTACTCAGAAGTATTTGATGGTGATATGGGTAATCGAATCTTGCAATGGTCACACCGAAATGCTGATGCGATTAACACCTTACCGTCCAATGATACACGTCGTCCGTAATGCGGCTTAATTCAATCAATTCCAATCACCCCACATATCGTTTTAGCGTGCAACAATAATAAACATTCAATTATACCGCACTAATTGATATTTAATATCCTAATTGATTGCGGGTATCGCGGAGCACTCGGGACGACCACCGACGGACGACGGCACGAATCGACGACATTGGCCGTGAATCAGATACATGCATACATGGTACTGAGTCACCAACGTTAAGTAGTGATCAGTGCGGAATGTATGTGATGGCGCAGAGGATGCCAGGTACATCAATAGATCATCTTATCATCAACATTATACTCATCATTATTATATTGTTTTATAACAACCTCCGTTTATAACAACCTCCGTACCTCGTGTGTGGACCACAATTTACAGCTCCATTTAAAAGGGGGATGGATTGCTTGAAGCCAATCCACCTTACTTAAATCAGATAGCAACCATTTCTCCGTATTTCGTTGCATTTGCACAGTATTGCAACGAGTATTGGTTGACTTCCACCGTACCAATGTATGTATACCACGGGCCCGTTGCCACCGGCAACCAGTCAGCGCACCTTTCAACTGAAGAAAAAATCTACATACCAAAAATCATTTTTTTTACAAAATGCTGAAAACTGAGTTCTATTTATTCGTGAAATAAACACACGAGGAATTTTTTGGTTCTTATCTCTTATTAATAAAAGTTGAGCGGAAAATTACAACCAAACGAATTTCATCGCAAGTGCGTTAGCAAATGTAGGACAGCATGATGCGCTTTCCCTATGGTAAGTGAAAATTTGATTGAAAAGATAAAATAGACTAAAACCAACCTATTCGCAAAATCAAGTTTAGTCTAGTCTATAACTTTTATTTCAGCAGAATAATGTTTAGACTAAAATTCTCCGCCGATCAGAGACGGAGCTACATATTACATTACACAATGTAAAGAAATCAGCAGAATTAAAATACCAAAGACCATAAAATCAAGTTAATACTTTCGTTAAGTTGACCTGTAGTGAAGCCTCATTTGAAAGACACAATATGTCTTCTAGTGAACAAAAAGCATATTATTTTCCAAAACCCAAATTATCCGAGAGAACGTGATTGACCAATAACACGATTGTCAATTTTGCCTCAGTTCAGACCATTCAACAGTCTATCCCCGTAGCTCATGGCACAGTACAAAATGAAGTGGCTTACAGAGTTGAGTTTTGAGTATTTACAATGCGATGTATCTTTGTATCGTTGTATCATCATGACCACTCATAATATTGTATAGTACGTTAAGACTGTTACGAGTTATGCCGGTTTAGGGCCCTTAATGGCAGCATTGTGGTGCAGCGGTTAGCACGTCTGTAAACTAAAAAAATATCTCGTGGGTTCGAATCCCACCAGGAACTTGGTATCTTTCACTTCCTTGTTGGACTAAAAATCATCTATATCTCGCAAAAAAGCTTATCTCTATTAATCGAACCATATTAAGGGAACGGACCAACGTCCGTCCCTTGATGTCTGTAGATTGTGGCACTTATTCGTCGCAGATTATGTTCCAGATGACGACAAGGTGCCGGCGGGTGAGACGGACGAGGAGACGGCCGCCAGAATGAGACTCAAACGAAAACTGCAGCGCAACAGAACTAGTTTCTCGCAGGAGCAGATCGAAGCCCTCGAAAAAGGTCGGTAATCGTTCAGTACAGCCCGTATGTTGTTTCTGCAAGGAAAAGTAGAGCTCATAATGTCTGATAATGAAACATCAGACAATCAGTGTTAACACGCACTTCAATCATCATCATGCTATGGTGTCAACCGAATTGAGTTGAGGCTAGTGATGTTTCATTATCAGACGTGTTGGGCAATACTTTGGCTTGTAGAAACAACATACGGTCTTTATTTGGTGTAAACAGTAATAAATAAGGTTTTATAAGAGGGTAAAATGGATAAGGAGCTTAACTTAACTTAAGTGATGTTTCGGACTTAGCATAGACACCTCCTAAGTGATGACATCCAATACTAATAAGACATGTGAACTTATTGGTTTGGTGTAAACATGTGGGACAGCAAGTAATGTTTATGACCATTCTTTCGTGAATTTATTTAAAAAAAGTGCCGTCCCTCTTGTTTGATAGCAAAATGTTCAGTCACCTTAATATTGGCTGTCATTACCTAGATCAAGTTGATTGATCCATTGTTGCAGGTTTGATAATCAGTGATTTCATTTGTTTCTTAGCAATTATTTTCTACGGTTTTCCGACGATTTACATGTAATATATAACAGATAGTTGTTCCAATTAAAAACTATTAGTTTAGTGATTAGGTTCTCAGTGTAATGGAGAAGCAAGTAACTGTACTGAAAGTCATGAATTTCGTGAATATATTGTCAACTTTGTATGTTTCAACCCCACACAATACATAATTAATCAGCGTTATCTCCGACAAAAATCAGTCCATTTCAATGGATTGTTGTTCAAGTTGCACGTCGTAACACTGTGAAAACATGAGATAAAAATGTTGAATAATTACATTGATTTGAAGAACGTGATACGTAAATACACCTGATTTTCACCATTTTTTTAAATTGACGTTAAAGTTGT
This sequence comes from Daptonema setosum, assembly GCA_964036265.1. NCBI lineage: Eukaryota > Metazoa > Nematoda > Chromadorea > Monhysterida > Xyalidae > Daptonema > Daptonema setosum. Next base: position 21,075,719 of record OZ038446.1, read on the forward strand.
TTTAGAGTTCGAACGTACCCACTACCCCGATGTCTTCGCTCGTGAACGGCTGGCCGGCAAAATCGGACTGCCCGAAGCGAGAATTCAGGTTAATTCCGTCTTTCTCTAGTTGTTTTTCTCTCTCTTTTTGCTTAATCCCCCGTAAATCTTGACGTATTAATTCTGTTTTTTTATATATTCATAATAGTGCGTTGCGCAGCACGCGGTGAACATTTACGCTGAAAATGCGTGTAGTAATAGATCGTAATTTTTTCAGTAAAAATGGTTTTTCAAAAAGTTTCTACATCGTTGGAGTTGAAAAATGTGCAAAAAAGTGATTAACCGCTTTCAAAATAAAACAATTTGTAAACCATGAACACCAATTAATATAATGAAGCCTGTGAATCAGTCAATGTGGTGTTCGCAACGCAGTTTTCTCTGCCTGTTGTCTACGCAAAACCAGTATTATTGCTGTCTCAACATCAACCAACTAATCATCATGTATCATCATCATTCATTCCGTCCGTCAGTCCGTCAGTCAGTCATTCAGTCTTTCGCTCATGTCTCTGTCAATCCCAAAACCCATCATTGCGAGAAATTTTTGTCACAAATATTTCGCAAAATTTTTGCCTGTTGGCGAAATGCATATAAATATAAATAAATATTGTGCGCATTTGTGTGATGAATTTGACGAGTGTGAAGACTGACTGACTGACTGACTGACTGACTGACGGACTGTGTGACTAACTGATGGAATGACTGACTGATTGACATGCGAGCCGTCTCAACCCATTATCATCATTGCTTAGATAAGCATCTTGCTGATATATGGCGACTGGTTGTCGGCTACTTACTTCCAGTCAGCAAGTATATACACTTCGAAGTTTTCAAAATTGCTTATCTACACTCATGTCTGAAGTATACTGTGAAACATTTTGACTCGATATAACCATTTCATGAATATCAGGCCCCTTCCCAATCATCCAGGCAGTTTTTTCCTCCCACGTACGTCTACAATATAATCGACTGCATTATATGTACGTGTTTTTATTCAAATCACATACATCCTTTCATAATTTGAATCGTCTGTTTCATAATCAAATTAGTTATGCGAACATCTATTCCGGACGTTTTGCAACATCTGTGGACAGTCAATTAGTTGGTCAGTCAGTCACCGAATCAGTCATTAGATGACGACGACGCCAGTTCCCATAATCCCATCGCATCCGTCATTCCAATGTTCACACCTGCAGCCAATCCGAGCCCAAGTGTCATGAAAATGTACACACATTAATGTAAACTGCGAGCCCAATCCATCATCCATCAACCACTTAAGTCGTAGTTAAATAACTTGTAGTTGTGGTTTGGTGGTTATGGTTGTATACATAGTTGTATAGTTGCGAGTTGACAGTCATGTACAGTCGCAGTCCCCAATCACAACCGGCCAATCTGTTCTCTCTTCGGTTATAACATGCGACACGAAATTGATTTGCAATTACGGCGTCAAATCAGTGAAACAGTGGTCAGTCCAGTCAGATGTCGTCGTCATCCACTGTAACAGTACATACATAGAATGCATTATAATACTACCAACCAACCGTGTACTATCTGCCCCGCCCCATCTACACGCACCCCCTCATCCCCCCTCTTACGCACTACCGTAACTCGATCATTAATTTGATTACTGTATCATCATCCACATTACTTAAGTACGCACGTTATCTCTACTCATTACGCTGAACATTCATCTTCTCGATAATGTCATATTCAGTCATGACTCCATCATCATCCATACTATAATAATTGTACGGTGATTCTACTGTACGGTGTTTAGCTGCTGCAACCTGTAATTTATTACCATTTAAATCAGACTGACTTGACATCGACACTATTCCGACCCTCTAATGGTCGTTTTATAATCATATTATTCCTCATGGAATAAAATTATTTTAAGTTACTTTTATAAATCCCTGTTAAATCGATTGAAACTTCAGGAAATATTTCTCAACCCCTTTTACTTTCAGGTTTGGTTTTCAAATCGACGGGCGAAATGGCGTCGGGAAGAAAAGTTACGGAATCAGAAACGATTGGACGGTGGTATGGGAGCATCGTCGGCCACGGGTGGTGGCAGTCTGAGCGGGTCGAGCATGTCGGGTGGACCATCGTCCAGTAGTCCGGTCATGTCCGGTTGGTTGATCAGTGAGTGAGTGAGTGAATGAGTGTTATGTATCTTTAAAATATTTGATTATGATTAATTGTCGATTTTTTCTTTTTCTTTCAATAATTTCTTCTTGAGTCTTGACTCTGTCTCTGACACAATAAACAACCAATTTTGATGGACCAAACATTTCACCATCAACATGTACGTGTGTGTTCATAAAAGCTTTGAACAACGCAATTGATTTAATCTTGAAAGACGAAAACACAGTGGTTGAATGGTTAGACATACTGTACCTCATACCGTACCACTTATTCCTGTAGCAGAACTCGTTTCAGCGGGTGCCTCATCGCACAAGTACGAACCGTTGGGTTCGACGGCCGCCGGTGGGTTCGGTCAGCCGCAGCAGCAGAGGTTCGCCCCCGGATCGTTTGCCGCACCCAGCAGTCAGTTCTATGCCCCGTTCGCTGGTGCACCCAATACAGATCCTTATGGATATGTCGGGTTCGTCTTTCATCCGACTGTTTCACCTTAATTTAATTGCACGTAATTTTTTTCTTACCCCTATTTAGGTACTGTAAATGATAATTGGTGGTAACAGCCTGGTGGTCTGGAATTGTTTACATTAGCTATCATCAATTTTATTGGAACCCTAGAATTTATGTGATAAAGGGTTCCAATCATTCTGTCTTTCTATGGTAGGTTATTAGAGTATTAATCAACTTACCAATAAAAAATTCCGAATAACCTGATTGAAAACAAAAAAAAATTGATTTGTATTTCATACTTGATTTTGTATAAGTAGTGAAGAAATTTCGAAAGTGAGTACCGGTTAAAAACCTCGCTGAATGCAAAAACAATTAATTGTGTTTTATATTTAATTTTATATGAAAAATTCTCCTACAGGTTCGGTACATTCTCGCAACCATCGTCGTCAATGCAAATGATGCAGTCAACGGCGGATGCGTACGGTGGCATGTTTGCCTCTACCACGGCACGACCCTACGATCCGTTACCACCGTATCGTCCCACATCGCATTACCTCGGCGGCCAACAACCACTAATGTCGATGGCACCACCACCACAGTCGGCAACCCCGGTCACCGGTGTATCGGCGCCACTGCCGCCCAATACACAGCCACAGACTACCGTTGGCAGCAATTCACCCACCCACTCAGGTTCGAATATGACTATTTTGTTGGGAAAGATAGATAAATACTGGTGTTGGAAGATATTATTGTGTTAGAAGAGAGTGATACCTTTTTTGTCTATGAATGGAGAACCAATGGAACAGAAGGTCTATGAATTTGCCTGCCAATTGTACGGTTCGTACTCATGTAGCTACGAGCTGCTGATCGTTGTCGATGGTTCCACTTTGAAGTTTGTTGGATGCGAACTTATGACTTTTATTTGACTGATCGTGATAGGTATCATAATGTATATAAAGTCGGTATCTACCAATAATGGTTGAAGCTGTAGTGAGCGGCATTCTATCACCTTTTATACAATACAAAGAGCAATATACACCCACTTGGTGTGATCGTCGCCCCATAACATTAACATACCATTACGAAAAGTGCGTATACAGTTTACTTAAGTGTTTGTCAGTCAGTCAGTCAGTCACTGTCCATCTGTCAGTCAATCTTCACTCAATCTCGATCGACAGTCAATATGTCATAAAAATCACCCATAAATCCGGTCGTAAAACACAATCGAAATCACTGTGTTGTCGCGCGGCGAATATCAAAGAGTTGGTCGACGGGTAACAGTGACTGTTTGACTGTTACTTGATGACTGTCATGACAAACCCGAACTACTGAAATGACAGACCCACTAAACACTCTGCTTGTTCCGTACATAGTTGTTAAATTTAAACGCTGTTACGTCTGCGCACGGGCGTGATAGTTTGTTGGGAGAGGGTCGTAAACCCGGGCCACATTCACCCGCGGTATGCGCCCGCTTACATCACACCGTTATTTACTACAAATAATTAAAACATGCATACTGCAAATTGGGTAGTTGGGCGGGTGGGGGATCAGGTAATTGGCTACCCGATTTCAATTTTTACCGACTACGCGAACTGCCACTTCAATTATTTACCATAACTAGGGGAAATTATATATATTTTTGATAATTCAAACTAAGAGGGAAATTCCCAGCCCGTTAGCATCATTCCGCACCATGGTGTTAACGATGCCCCGGATTGGGCGGCAACTACAAAGCGCTCGCGTTTCTACTCGCCCATTTTCATGGTTTTTGGTGAAATAGCTGATATTGCGAGCGTGACAGACCAAAAAAACTAATAGCGCTCGCCAGATTGTAGTGGTACTTGCTGAGTCGGGGATGAAATTATTCGAGTTCTGATTATCATGCCAGCCGTTACACTAAGCCACGCTCACTCAGTAGAATGGAGTCATTTCACATACCGTAACTATTCTACTACAAGACATCTACCGTAACCCGATTAATATCTCTGGATTAAACTCTTAGTATCTCTCCATTAAGATGGCCAAAACAGATACATTGTACATGTAACATTCCGTGAAAAGCCCAAAGTTTTTACCCAACTGTAATTCTACTAAAATCATCCATACACATGAAGTGCACATCAAGGTGAATAATAATAACTGCCCAATTGTGATTCAAGCAAGATCATCCACACCCATGAGTTTCATATAAAGTAAATGTTTGTGTTTCAGGTCTGACGACCCTGGGCATGCCTCTACCTGGCACCCAAAGCACCGACATGTCCCAATACGGTTGGCCACCCGGTGGTGGACGTTTGCAGTAGACCAGATCACCTACCGTAATCCGAGGCCTGACGTCTGGTATCGTGGTAGATTCGGCGGATTCTGCATTCAACTTTTTCATGTACTTGGATGGATAACAGTAAACTTGGAAAAATAATATGAACTACATGATGCAGAACGCTCGAATCCATCGCCGAGTATCGGAATAATACAGCTCTATGTACCATTTACAGTGAATCGAGCTTGATAGACACACTAAGTCGCTATAACCATTCGATTATTAAACTTTTATACTTTTCACCATTGCTGAATATTATTGTGTAATGTAACGTTTTGTTTGTTACGATATGTATTCCAAGTACAGCACATTTTAAAACACCAAGTTGTTGTGAAACACCAAACTTTCAGCCAGTTGTGACATGTGAGGGAACAAACTAGGAGCCTTACATCATCATCATCATGTAGGATAGGGCAAAGTACTGTACTTAAGTACTACGTCCAAATTCAAGTTAGGTTAACCGTAATACTCAATAGTTTGTTCCCTCAAGCATTTACCTTGCCTTACTGGTGCCTGAGTCAACTGAATACGGTAACTTTAGGTACCACATATCTTGAGATATGTCAAGTCTTACGAAACTTACTTTATCAAGTTGTGTAAACGGATCACGAATCGTCGTACTCAGTTCTGACTTATTGCGCCAACCAACTCACTATGCGTTGTGAACAGTCTTTTTATTCGTTGTCGAACTTATACAATTCTATGGCACATTTTTATTTGTTTAGGATGCAATGGGAAACCGATTGTGTCCTGCTTTTGGGCTTCTTCCTAGTATTTCGTTCGGATTTATATTCGATATTGTTGACAGAGTTGCTAGTACAAAGCCTCAGTGTAAAGCAAAGCCTAAGCCTATGACTTAATCGGTGGGTTCTCATTTAGGTATTAATAAATTGTGCACACACTGATTGTTATAATAATCTCAATACCCTGCTATGAAACCATTGATGCGTTACTACACCGATGTGACTTGGTTATCATCATTGCAAGACTTTTCAATGGCTTTAACTGTTCTGAAGCGTTTTAGGTTTGTCAAAAGCATACGAATTGATGTGCTAATGGTTGAAATGACTGACAAAAAGTATTCCACAACCGGTAACCAAATGACAGAGCTGTATATTATCAGTTTTACTAATATTGCCCCATACACCAACCCAAACCACCCAATCGAGCTTACGTCCCATCGTGGCATTCTAATATTATTGATTATTATTATGAATTAATTTGTAATTATTGTTATCATGAATATTACTGCATTATTTAACGTGTTATGTGTTTATGTGTTAGTTCGCCTGTACTATTTGCACACACCGATGCGTTCCGTACTCACCAATAATACTATAAATATGAGCGTGATCATTCGCACTGCAACCACTTGTCAACGTGATGATTCGACTGCGAACACTCGAATTCTCGGGCCAATTAGTCCACTTTCACCGAACTTTGTACTCGTCTTTAACGTCTTAAAATTAAATCTCAGGCTCATAACATAAACCAACTGTAATGGCATCATTTATAGTGAGCCAATCAAACAGTACAAAGTGTCGGTTGAAGTGTTATCGGCTCCCTTTATTATAATGGAATTTGAACCCTTGCATTTGTGCAAACCGCATGAAAATTGTGATTTACTTTCCCTGATAATTATTTTTCTGTTCACCTTCATTATCTGTATTGGCCTACCATGCACCGTGTGTTCCAGTAATAATAATAATTAATAATAATTAAAAACAATAAATTGTAAAACATATTCCTAAGACAATAATCTGACACTTGTTACCTTCTTTCAATGTCAGGAATTATATTCCAGTGTTTCATTTTATCATGTAATTACAAAATCTCTTGCCTGTTTTATTTGTTTTCGAATAATATAAACGGAGATGTCTATAATTGTGAGTGTAATCATGTTTTATATTACTACTATTGTGAAGAAACCGAGCTGCATTCAAGCCGAAAATAAAAATTGAAATAGCTCATCATCTGTGGCTTTTGGAGTTTTAAAACGGTTATGATAATTGACACTTTTTTATAATTGAGAATTTATTAAATAATAAAAAGGTTCTCAAATTTTGGTTTATAGTTGCTACAAAAACAATAAAAAAGCTCGCAATCTATATTTCATCGTAGTAAATAATCAGTTAGGTTGATATTTATAAACAGTGCGTTCCCATTGACTCCGTGGGAACCATGCCAGCTGTGGGTCAAACTGAAGTGCAATCTTTGAAATTATTTTTAACACATAGTAAAGTCAGTGGTTGAAACCGAATTGACTTGTTACACAAATAAATTGTGAATAATATAATTGTAGCCAAATTATTTCAATTAAAAGATGACAAACGCAAAGTTGGTTGCAGGCATTTTTGTCCTCATCACGGTTTTCGCAGGTTAAATGAGTTAGTCTGCTTAGCGATTATTCAGTCGATATTATTCTGATGTAAGATTTTATCGGTTTGTAAAAAGTTTTTCCGTATTTAATGTTAGCTTTGTGCAATAATCTTACAATTTCTGAGAAAATGTTCCAATTAGTTGGCCTCTTTATACAATTTCAGCTGAATCGAAGATTCAATCCTACCATAAATAATCATTCTTTGGTTGAAGTCAAACGGTACCTAATTGCATTTAGAATTTCGCTCACTCCCCACCAACAAGCTCCGCCTCTGAACCTGAAGACGGGATTACGGTTATTACGGTAACCATAGCAGAATCTATACATGCACGAAGTATTCTATGAAAAATAAACTAGCGTATAAAAGTTAGCGTCTGGCCAAAAGATTTCGATAGATATAACAAATCCGATAAGTCCGTTTTTAGATTAAAATTGTTTCTGGCATCTTCATAATCAAGCTGCGTTCAGCAAACTGTATTTGAAATGGAGGGTGTCCAATGGAGCTGAAAATTCCAGTTAAAGCGAACTCATTAAATATGCCACTAACCTCTCAAATGCACAGCGAAAAACGCATTTACTTCCACAAACAAATAATAAAATAAAACGACACCTGAGCACGCAAACCGCAAGCGCATGAAATCGAGTAGTAAAACAGTCATAGTGACGGCACGACATTGATTACGGTAAATTAGTGGTCGACCGGTCGACGAGGGGTGGCATGATTCTTCGCTGCCACGAACTTGGCGGGTGGAATCTGACGGATGGCATTGCATATCTCCAGGTATTCCATGTCAGTTTGAAGTATCAATCTCAAAATGTATCGTCAAATGCACTCGTGAACAGTGTGATTCGTACCATTACCATCGACCAAGTTAACCATCCGCTCCCCATGTAGGAAACGTGATTGTTGTGGTCGTGAAACGTGAACGACGATCGACGGTCGGCGTTAACCGTGATCAGGTTAAGTGGCATCAATTTATGAATTGGTGAATCCGAGTTGGCAGTTTCCGCTAATTTACGGTCGATTGGTCGCATTGGTCGTAGATTTCAATCGACACCCATATTTCATTGGGCAACCACTCCCCGGCCGCAGCCTACAGGTGCCGCCAAAACTGTTTTTTTTTCATCGTTTCCTCATTGTTTTAATGAATTCAGTCAGTGGAGATAGTTACGGTCATTCATGCATTGTCTTTTTGTATAGATGAACGGAAATATGTGAAATTGGTCATAAAAATTAAAAAAGTTAAACCAAAATTTTTTTCAAATGTTAGTAGATTTCAATCGACACCCATATTTCATTGGGCAACCACTCCCCGGCCGCAGTCTACAGGTGCCGCCAAAACTTTTTTTTCATCGTTTCCTCATTGTTTTAATGAATTCAGTCAGTGGAGATAGTTACGGTCATTCATGCATTGTCTTTTTGTATAGATGAATGGAAATGTGTGAAATTGGTCATAAAAATTAAAAAAGTAAAACCAAGAAATTTTTTTAATTGTTAGTAGATTTCAATCGACACCCATATTTCATTGGGCAACCACTCCCCGGCCGCAGTCTACAGGTGCCGCCAAAACTTTTTTTTCTTTGTTTCCTCATTGTTTTAATGAATTCAGTCAGTGGAGAATAGTAACGGTCATTCATGCATTGTCTTTTATGTAGAAAAACGGAATGTGTGAAATTGATCATGTAAACCTACAAAGTAAAACCAAGATTTTTTTTATGTGATTCATATTAGTAGATTCGAATCGACACCCATATTTCATTGGGCAACCACTCCCCGCCGCAGTTCGAGTGCCGCCAAACTTTTTTTCTCATTGTTCTAAAGAATTCAGTCAGTGAAGATAATTCCGGTCTTTTTTTGTACGGATGAAAAAAATGTGTGAAACTGCGCTGACCTGAAATCCGGAACACAGTTTGTGAGTTAGTTGCAATTATTGTTGAGGTTTAGTACTTGGACCAGGTATACACAGAGTCAACTTTGAAGTCCGAATTCAAGAAGACAACTGTTTCTTATCTTCCTCACTGCCAATAATTGCATGGAGTGAGAATCTCTTAGGAATCACTTACAGTAGTATGGAGTATCTCGTTCTCATAGCTTACATAAAAATATCTTTTACTACAAAATAGCCGGTTATGATTAACCTGTCTGAATTTGTCATAGAATAATCTACCAACCGCACAAAAACCTGGAAATGGAATTTTCGTCGTGTTTAATTGCTGCGGCTTAAAAATTCACAAAAAAAATCTGGAGGATTTTTTCATAGAAACTGGAAACCTATCCTGGGAAACATTTTTTAATACGACTAAACAGAGCTAAAGTACCATTTCTCTATGTATCTGTACATAAAATCATGTAGACCTTTTTGGAAACGTTCATCATAACCGACTATAACTGCAATTGACGTTATTATGACTAAGAACTACCACTGCGTTCCTACAAAATATTCATGTAAGGTATAACTATTTTAAATTTAAGGTATATTCTCTATTTCAAAAGTGATTATCATATAAGACTCTAATCTCACTCGATTGCTCAGTATATATCCAAGATTCTTATAATATTAGAGGCAGTAAAAGAAAGATGCAAGTTTATTGAACCAATTTGACTGGTCTCGTCATAATTTGAAAAAATCGACTGATTTGCCACCCTCGATTCATCAATTCACTCCGAGTGACCACATTGGAATGAGATCTCATAATTCGCCGTCATGATAAAAACCCAAGTACCTGATTCTGGTAGCTGATAGACCTGAAATGTGTTCGTGTCTACCGTAATACTCTACGAGGTTTACATGCTACCGTAGCCCGAATAACCTCGAAGGCCCAATTACCTGTCGAACATTTGAGGTGGTCCGGTTGAATTCCAAGGCTGTAAAGCCGAGGAGGGGGAACATCGGGGGTAAAGTCCCCAAAGTATTCCATTTAGAGATTACGATACTACGAATTCTACGGGGAAATGCTGATTCAAGTACTTATCTCTTAGATACCGATCTAAAATACCGTAATCATTTTATGTAGTGAATATATAGTTAGTTAAGTGTTTTTAACGGTTAAGTAACTACTCGCCGTTGAAATCTATAAAACAGAAGTTTCCCCTAACTGAAACAGAATCTTATGAATATAAAGTTTCATATAATATTTTCAGCAACCAATGTACTGGCGGATCATGCACCCAATCATTACTACGTTGACATGGGAAAACCACCCGAAGTACGGTGGCTCGAGGTGCTGCAGAGTGAACGCGAATGGATAAATGACACGGCACAGGCACTTGAGTGAGTGAGTGAATGAGTGATTGAGTGAGTGAGTGAGTGAGTGAGTGAGTGAGTGAGTGAGTGAGTGAGTGAGTGAGTGAGTGAGTGAGTGAGTGAGTGAGTGAGTGAGTGAGTGAGTGAGTGAGTGAGTGAGTGAGTGAGTGAGTGAGTGAGTGAGTGAGTGAGTGAGTGAGTGAGTGAGTGAGTGAGTGAGTGAGTGAGTGAGTGAGTGAGTGAGTGAGTGAGTGAGTGAGTGAGTGAGTGAGTGAGTGAGTGAGTGAGTGAGTGAGTGAGTGAGTGAGTGAGTGAGTGAGTGAGTGAGTGAGTGAGTGAGTGAGTGAGTGAGTGAGTGAGATAGTTAGTGAGTGAGTGAGTGAGTGAGTGAGATAGTTAGTGAGTGAGTGAGTGAGTGAGTATGCTAATGCAGTGAACTGGTCCAGTCAACGGACTGTCCATGGCAGCTCAAATGGGTTTACCGTCTGATTGCCGTCTTCGAAGACTACATCATCGAACGCTTCGATCCTGACCTCCGTGCCGAGTTCACTGGTTCGTTACTTACCGGCAGGTTCCTTACTGAAATCATATGACTGCATGTTGAATAAAGCTTGTGAAAATTAAATCAAGGACTAGAAAAATATTTTCAGATAATGCAAAGATCATAGTGAATATTAAGGGTTAGGCCTAGCGGCCTACCCTTGATATCGATGATATTAGTCAATGTACAGGGTGTCCCATCCTTAACCGCCGATGTTGACGGTTTGGCATTTGAGTTGTACTGAGTCTATATAATTGAAATTTCGTTTTCAAATAAACAAGTCTTTGGCAAACTGTTTGACGCCTACCAGAAGCTGATTGGACGTTTGTAGCTAATTTTACAAGCAATTGAAAAAATGTCCATTTTCGGGCTTGTTTTCTTCCTAGGACGATGTTAGGATCTAGGAGGTACCCAAGACAAAAGTTGAGCGGGTCAACTTGCTTTTTCTGTTCCATTATGTGTTGTTATATTTTCAGTGATGCTCCGCTCTTTTCGTGCCTTTTTTATTATTTTGTTTGACAAAAATTTAGCACACAAGGAAGAAAAGAAGCCCAAAAAATGGGCATTTTTTCAATTGCTCGTGAAATTAGCTACAAACTTCTAATTAGCTTCTGGTAGGCGTCAAACAAATTGCCAAAGACTTGTTTATTTGAAAACGAAATTTCAATTATATAGACTCAATACAACTCAAACGCCAAGCCGTCAATATCGGCGGTTAAGGATGGTTAACCCTGTATATAAATATACCGTAAAATATATTTCTAGCCATTCCCATGATTACCGGTGTCCGGTTGCGAACCGTCCTCTTTTTCAACTTCATATTTGAACTGTTGGTTTCATCAGTCATTAGGTTGAGTCAGTCCTTCAATCATGCAGACACTCGTTGAGTCGGTCAGCGAATCGTTTCAGTTTACCGATCAGCGCAACCAGCTTGATCGTGAAAAACGCCGATGGATTAATATTGCAAGCAAGGAACTTTGATTTTGGCAACACTGCGATGCACAATGGAACGATTGTGGTCGACTTTGTCAACGGATCCGAGGTGACTGACTGACTGACTGACTGACTGACTGACTGACTGACTGACTACTGACTGACTGACTGACTGACTGACTGACTGACTGATAGACAGTTCGACACCAGAATAGCTGAAAAAATTCAGCTTCCTGGTGGGACTCGAACCCACGACCTTCAGCTCTAGCTGCTGACGCGCTAACCAACTACGCCAACTGACGGACTGACTGCCTGATTGACTGACTGACTGACTAACTGACTGACTGACTGACTGACTGACTGACTGACTGACTGACTGACTGACTCACTCACTGACTGACCGAATGACTGACTGACTGGGTGATTGACTGACTGACTGACTGATTGACTGACTGACTGACTGACTGATATGGGTGGGTTTCAGCCCTTATTTGCGGCTGTAACGTGGCCTATGTACTTGGGCGTATTGCAAGGTTCCAAATACAATGCATTCAGTGTGGCAGTGAATAGTAAATGTTGGTTATTTTCATGACACTGTTTGAACTACAAAGGGTCGATAAGTTGTCCTCGAGGTCTCATTCCAACCGAATTATCAAGTTGCAACCTCTGACATCGTAGACAAAAGAGATTTGAAGATTTTATTTATTTTTAGACGACCGATCTTACCGTACTATCATCAGTATCATGCTGAGTCGATTCCACCAAAATGTATTCGGCGGGTTCATGCTGCGCAACGTTAGCATTTTTTGTTGTTGTTATTGTTATTGTTGTTGTTGTTGTTGTTATTGTTATTGTTGTTGTTGTTATTGTTATTGTTGTTGTTGTTGTTGTTGTTGTTATTGTTATTGTTGTTGTTGTTGTTGTTATAAAACAAAACAGTTTAGGTGCTCACTAACGCCAAAAGCTTCTGGCATGCACTGTTCTCGATATCAACGAAATACGCCGACGCGGCCGATTACGTCACTCTAACTGGAATTCGTAGAAGACAGGTTGATTTTGTCATGATAATAATAATTATACTATTTCATTCCAATTTAGGAAGCATGCCAGAACAATTTACTTCTGTAAAAAGTCAACAAAAGGGAATTGTTGACTGCGGTTATGTACTGTGGGAAGATTTTCCAAGATCCATCGTTTTCATTGTTCATCGTAAATTTTATTGTTTTGCTCTCAATTTTTCTAGAAACAAAACCTTTCTCCTATTCGCCTCTTATATTAACGGTTACTTCTGCATTCATATTTGATTAACAGACTGAATTTGCATGCAATTTATTTTTCGTTCTTCACGAATTTATCATGCACCTCCTAAACGCAACACTAGGATAGGCGGAGAAAGTGGAATTCCCCCCTCTTCGGGGTGTTTCAAAAAGTATAGTTTGTTCCCTAAGGAGTAGGTAAAATGGCCTAAAAATTTCTGATTCCCCCTCTTTAACGAAATATCCCTCCCTTTGAACAGGAGGGTTAGCTCGTCCGCCAATGTACCGCAAAACCATTGATTGAACACAAAAAATTGAGTTTTCGGTTTCATCGGATAAGACTGTGTTGCGATCGTGAAAGGGAGGCGTAAATGGCTTGACATCTGCCCGGTTGGGTGTAGTCTTTGGGTGTCGTAGTATAACAGTATGTTACGTAACATAACATAACATAACGTAACCGTAACGTAACATAATGTTACAATAGTATTGACTAATTTCACTTTTTTATATTATGTTATGGTGCATAATTACAGGCCGTGGTCATCACCAGACAACCACACACTTTTTACGACTATCGTTTTATCACTCGCAATGGGTTAGAACTACGGATTTGATTTAGTATTTTTTTAGTTTTAGTTTAGATTCGGCATTAATCCCAATAAAAACCGCAACACTGTGGATATTGTCAAACGGTGTCTAACGTATTACGAAGTCATGTCTTGTGATATCAATTTTGTTCAGATCCGGTAGATTTGCTGAAGTTATGTACATGGTTGCAACGGGTTATATTCCGTTCATTCAAAAACACACACTTTTATTTTATGAATTAAATATTCGATTCATCAATTTAATTTAGATTTAACGAAAATCATAAGTTATATTATATATTTTAGTTGGTTCGTGCTGCAAACCAACGATAACTGGGAGCACCCGGCGGTTGATGCTCGTCGTGACGTCGTACTTGATTTCATGGATAATATTGGTGGACCTGGCAACATCACCATCAACGACACCATCCAGATCATGTCCACTGATCCCGTTTACAACATGTAAGTATTTTATTCAAAAGTTAATGTAATTAAAAATATCAATAGTTAAAGTGGCGAATTCCGGAAACGCAGTAAATTTGCAAATTCTTTTGTGCCGCACTGCCGATTTTGCGCCAACCAGACCAGCTTCCCGACGCCCACCCGCCACCGCCTATTTCATTGTTTATAAGGCTTAGGCTTAGTCATTAGCACAGACTGTTCGTTCTAAGCGAGATCGCCGAGTATGAGGCTAAGAGTTAGTTTTCAGTTTAGGCTTAGGATTAGGCTTAAGGTTTGGGAAGGGCTTGGGCGCGTAGCGCCCGAGCCCTTCTCCAAAGGCTAAGCCTAAGCCTAAGCCTACACTGAAACCTAAGTTTTATGCCCCCGCCTTGGACCGTTAGCACCGCGAAGCGGAGGTGTCCAGCGTGGTTTTCCACTCATGAAGGGCGCTTTTATAACAGTTCCGCTTTTGACGGTTCCGCTTTTGAAAATCCGCTTTTGACGTTTAAAAAAAATAAAAAATAAAAATCGGCAGTGCGGCACAAAATTAAGCCTTTTACTGCGTTTTCGACGCGTGTGTTAAAGTGGATGACATCATTTCGTTGTAAGTCATTTTATTACATCACTCCATTCATCATTCGATACGTTGGTGTAGTTGTGATGTGACGAGTTATCGAATGTAATAAGTTTTTGGTTCCAACAGTATTGAGTGGATTTTTCGAGTAAAATTGGTATAAATGATATGCAGCAGGTTGTGACATTTCAGCAACACGGCCTTCACAACCGTGATGAGTGCGATGATGTCGTCCGAGTACATGCGCCGACACACCATAGTCAGGGATCAGTGGTCACCCAACATGACCCGATCCGATACATTACTGGAAGATATGATAATCGGGAGCCAGTGGTCACCCAATATGACGCTAAGCAAAGCCGATGCTTTGCTCGAAAATATGATAATAGAGTGATCATTGTATTACTGATTGATTACCTAGTACGTGTAACTGGCAACCCTTTTTCTATTATACCTATGATGATTCTTCGTGTTTGTTTCTTTGTGGAGGAATGGTACACTCCGTAAGTTCGACGGAATATTTGTTTCCACATTTTATGTTTTTTTTGGTTTAAAATATAATTTCCAAAATGATTTAACATTGATTCATCGTCTTGCTCAATGAAACCATCGTGAACCTGGCAAACATATTCGCGTGTTACTGAAAAATATAAGGATGTTGAACAACATGGGCCTTCGCTGTACTGCCATGTTTTTAATTGTAATGGCCTACAGAATTTCTTCTAGGTAAAGTGTCACGTGTTCGATCAAAGCCAAGGTGAGTGAGTGAGTGAGTGAGTGAGTGAGTGAGTGAGTGAGTGAGTGAGTGAGTGAGTGAGTGAGTGAGTGAGTGAGTGAGTGAGTGAGTGAGTGAGTTAGTGAGTGAGTGATAGTTATATAGTGAGTGAGTGAGTGAGTGAGTGAGTGAGTGAGTGAGTGAGTGAGTGAGTGAGATGGTGATTGAGTGAGTGAGTGAGTGAGTGAGTGAGTGAGTGAGTGAGTGAGTGAGTGAGTGAGTGAGATGGTGATTGAGTGAGTGAGTTAGTGAATGAGTGAGTGAGTGAGTGAGTGAGTGAGTGAGTGAGTGAGTGAGTGAGTGAGTAAGTGAGTGAGTGAGTGAGTGACTTACTGGTTGTTTTTTCGTGGTTTGTATCAGCCGATTGAGAAATGGAGAGGCGTTAAAAGTACACTTTGATGAATCATGTTTGTCAATTTGTCACTTTAAAGAAGCTGAAAGGAGTGGTTCGTCGAATTCAATTCTAAGTTCTGAATTCTAAAATGTCATTATAATACCCACTCCACTGCATTCGTTACCCTGTCATTTAAAATTTTGGTAGTCCGTTCGTATTCGTACTACTTGACTGAGACAAGTTTGTAATACGGAGGTGTGGGTGCCACTGAAATGTGGTTACGCCTTTCTCATTAACAATGCATAAAAGTGCCATGATGACGGCAGAGGAAACTTGGACATAACATATCCTATATAAAAGCGGACGATAAGGGGTGGGAAACTTGGAAATCCCCTCTTTGGCGTTTTCAAAAAGTAGAGTTTCTTTCCAAAGGCGTAGGTAAAAAGGCCTGAAAACTGCCAATTCCTCTTCCTTTGGAGGTTTCACTCGTCAGCCAATGTCATATCCTAAAGTACGAAGCTTGCGTGAACATATAACTTCTGATCAATGCATGAAACACACGAACGCAACTTTCGCAGCCACGTAAAACTAAAAATAACCTGTTAAAAGCGATAGGTAGGATTCATAACCCCGCAATGCGGTACCAATAATCAATGGCGTTACTTGAATTCCAATGTCGGCTAAAACTTAGGCATAAATTTTAGATTAAGCCTACGCCTAAACGGATTACTAATTCATGTCGGTCTGTCACTGTGTGTCACACTCTGTCCGTTTCTATGAAAAGTTTCTGTGTTGGAAGAGGTTTAAAAAAATTTTATTCACGCACTGCGGCAGTGCGTTATTTTTTATTTACGCATTGCGGCGGTGCGCTTTCCGCCGATTAAAATAAAAAAATTAGTCTTGATCTGGATCTGACTGTTTGATTATTTTTTTCATTTGTTAAGCCCTCAAACTGAATTCATATTCTTATTTATCTTTGTAGGAATTGCTCTGCGCTCCGCGTGTGCGACGGGACGCTGTACCGACCGGATTCGATTCACGCTTTCTTCGGTCAAATCTGACACAACGGAATAAATCTGAATTAACCCCGACCAAAATTTCAACTCATCCCATCTGCTCTGCTACATCGTCAGCAGAATATACTTCGCAATTATTGCAAATGGCTACCGGACAGTCGGGCAACCCGCAGGTTTGTTTGGCCAAACGGTGTGTGATAAAAATAACCCCGCTAACCCCAATAACCCCTAACCCCAAAGTGATAAAAATAACCCCGTGGCCGGTTAACCCCGTTTTGATAAAAATAACCCCACGATTTCTAACCCCAATTTTTGTTATAAAAATAACCCCAGGATTCCTAACCCCGTGGTTAGGAGTTAAATAACGGTACGGCTTGAGTTCGTGCTTGAACAGTGAGTGAGAGTGAGTGAGTAGAAGAGGTCAGTGAGTGGAAGAGTTAGTAAGTCGATGTCGAAGTTGTTATATCGCAGCGTCTTTGCCCATTTGACCGATTCGACACTTGACCCATAAATTCTTATTTAGTCTATTCTAGAGGCATTTCCGCATGGACAAACGTACGAGCACCTCCGCTGCGCGGTGCTAACGGTCCAAGGCGGGGGCATAAAAGTTAGGTTTCGGTGTAGGCTTAGGCTTAGGCTGTGTATTTGGCAATGGCTTGAGCGCTGCGCGCCCAAGCCCATCCCAAATACAGAGCCTAAGCCTAAGCCTAAACCGAAAACTAACTCTTAGCCTCATACTAGGCGATCTCCTTTACTAACGTACAGTCTGTTTTCGGAACTAAGCCGAAGCCGTGCAAACAAATAAATGGTTCAAACTGCATCAGAATTCGAGACTTTGGAAAGCAGGCTACACCCTTTGGGATTGCCGTTCGAGCAAATAGTAATAATAACCAAACCGATTACCAATTAAATTTCATTTTTGAATGTCTTGGGGTTATTTCAATCGTATTGGGGTTAGGGTTAGGATCTGGGGTTATTTTTATCAATCTGGGGTTAACCTTTGGGGTTATTTTTATCAATCTGGGGTTAGGAGCATGGGGTTATTTTTATCACTTCGGGGTTAGCGGGGTTATTTTTATCACAGACCTGGCCAAACTGAATTCTTGGTTTGTAAAGTTCTTTCAATTAAAAAAGAGAACAGATTAGATGGAGCCCGGCATGCTGGATGATTTTCAGGTGTTTTCTAACGCTCCATGATTTAATCTTGATTCCTGGAAAGATCTCTGTGGAGATCAATCAAGTTTCCTTCCCTATTGTGTATTGAATTCAGGTGGCGGCCGTGTTGAATGAGGCCCGTCTGCTGATTACCCGTCTTCACGATCGAGACAAGACGGCCGATTCGCTTCTCGTCAACGTCACCACGCTCAATGAAAAGATAAACTGCATGCGCGAGGTTGGTTGACGTTTTGTCAGTGTTAAAATTTAGTAGATTTCTTTCTTCCACCATACCTTACCTGTAATATAATGTATGCTAGTCTAGTGGATGTTATGGGTGCCGGGTCGATCTATTTTGAGAATTCAAAATGACGGCTGAAGGCGCTTTTTATAGTCGACGTGCGATTCTCGTAAGTGAATTTCTTTAAGTCGCACAAAAGCAAAACTCAAAACTTGCTCTTTTTTTACAAATTTTTGAATGTCAATCGAATCGATACAGGGAGTTAAACTGAAAAAGAACATACGGCTGCTTCTATTTGAAATAGTGACGGCTGGCTAGCTCGATTTTTTTTCTCGAATGGCTACTGACCTCTGTTTTGTTTAAAAAAATATTGCTCCTCGTTCTTTTACAAATAAAAAAATCTAGTTATCGTTAAAATATGAATTAATTGGTGTTTTGTTAATTGCAGTACACGGAGGATATGGAGGAGCTGAGTAAGTTCACCGGCAACGACTGTATCTCTGCTGCGGTACCGCAACAGCACCCGCAACACGGCCGCTCACACCTCATACACTCGCTGCAGCAGGAGAATAGACAGATCAGGTTTGCATCTCGTATTAAATATATAAAAATATAGTAAATAATATGCGGAAAGAATAGGAGTCTCAGGTGCCCACATGCTTACCTTAAAAATGATGATTCATTCTCTCGAGTGTCTAATCTAAAATTTTGTGAAACAAGATAAAGACCCATAATAGTTTATTATGTTGGTCGCACTCACACACGTGTACTGATTGAACATTACTCGCATTCGTAATATTCGACATTTGTGTTATTCAGTGTTATTAACTACTACAAAAAATATTAGATAGATACTACAGTCAGAGGCGGGCCGCTGGGGGGGGGGGGGGGGGCAGGGGGTTTACCCCCACTTTTCAGGGTCGGCGGGTAGCCTACCCCCTCCCCCCTAGACAAAAATTTAGGTCGCCTACCCCCTCCCTACTCGAAAATTTTGAGAAAATCGGCCTCGAAACCTCGATTTTGAGGCTCATTTTTCCAAAAATTTTGGCTGTGAGATTTTTTTTCGAACAAACACGTTTTCTGGGTCAATTTTCTTGGTTAAAACCTAAAAAACCGGTATATGTGAAAATGTGATGTTTATACCCTATAGTAAAAGATTTTTTTAGCAAAAACAAACAAAAAACAATGCTTTTTTGCGAAAAAATTTTTTTCTACTCCCTACCCGCATACCTTGCCAAGTAGTGTCCCTAGGTGTCCGTAGCTGTCCGTAAGCGCGCGCGGCGCTCAGCGCCGCCGGATGGGAGCGCGCAGCGCGGCCGGAAAAATATTTGTTCTTTCTAAAAAAGGGGGAAAAAGAAGAAAAAAGAGAAAGGGGGACGTTTTTATTTGCTGCGCGCCAGGCAGTTAGATTGCTGTGCGTTTGTTTGTTTGTTTGGCCCTCAATTCACAACATTGGTGAACCACATACGGTGAGGGAGAGGTTGTTTGGGATTTGTCCTGCTCTCACCAGGATACGTCTCGCCACTCCAGCCTCAGAGTTGGCTCCAAACTCGAGCACGATTATCAGTGGTAATCGTATGTGTGCGTACCGGGCTATATCGAGTGTGTCTAGTATTGCTGTGCGTGCATCTAGATGACAGGTGTGCGCGCGCACAATGTTGTTACATTCCAGTGAGGGCACATTTGAGAATTTTGAGTACTGCGCGCGCAATTTAGTCGCTGGCTGCGATGCGCGCGCTATAGTTTTTTCATGTTATTTGTTAATTATTGTTCAAATACATAAGTGCGCGTGTCTGAATCAGACATGATTCTAATACCAATCAGTGGGCTTCAAAACGCTGAAATTCCGGCGCTGTGCGCCACTCAGCCTGACAGTTTTCAGATATCTGAGAATACTGAGATATCTGTCTGATACAAATCAGCGGGCTTTAAGACGCTGAAATTTCGGCGCTGCGCGCCACGCAGTCTTTCAGTTTTCAGATGTGTCTGATGTTGTTCAGCGGGCTTTAAAAACGCTGAAATTTCTGCGCTACGCGGAACTCGGCATGCCAGTTTTCTGATTCGGCATGCCGTTATTGTAATAACTTGTTTTGTTGTCGTTAAAGTTACGTTATTAATGAGAACACTAAAGTTGCACCACATGTTTGGATAACGAAGCAAGCGATAAGTTTATAGTAAATGCAGCAGCATAAGCAACATAATTATCCATAATACGCAGAAAACGCTGCAGAAATGTTACTCAAGCAGTACTGCATTACAAAATACAAATTGCAGTATAACAGTAATATAAAAACACGTATTCAGTAGTTCCGTTACCATTGGGCACGCGCAGCTTTTTGACCGGGAAAAAAGACGGACACCTAGGGTGGGCCTGGGCATACTTGGCAAGATATGCCTACCCGACCTTACTCCCCCCCCACTTTTCGGGGTGAGGGGGGTAATCTGAGATTTCAAAATTCTACCCCCCGCCCCCTGCAAAACGCCAAAAAATCCGGCCCACCCCTGACTACAGTAGTTTAGTATAATCCAATTCATTATAAGCTCCCTATTGACTAATTGGTTAATTTCTGTTGTTTTATATTTTAAATTTTTTTCAATTGCCACAGATTACTACAAGAGGAGAACCGACAGTTGAAACTGGCCCTGGAGGAGCACCAGGCCGCACTCGAGTTGATCATGCAGAAACACAGACGTCTGATGCTCACTATGATGAAGTTGTCCAAGTTTCAGCAGTTGTTTGAGAAACTCACTGAGGTATGTTATTCTAGTCGAGTGAGGCAACATTTAGCAAATGTTTTATTTACTAGAAAGCATGCTATGCTATTTGTACTCTCCGCGTTGTTGTACCTATATATATTTTTTTTATAAAATTTTTACAATTCTCTGAATTTCGCAATTTTTCTGCAATTTTCTAGGTCATCTATTGTCAATGTTAACCGAAACCCACTCCTGTCTTGGTATTTAATGGGTGTGTGTCTGAGTGCGCGTAATTTGTCCCTCCAATGATATCATTCTTGACCTTCACTTCGAGTCGAGGTGACTTGTTTTTTTTTCAGCTGCCAAGTGGCAGTGGCACGACGGTTGGTGGCACCGGAGGCCTTCCCGGCGGTCCCGAAGAGCAGATGCGACTGCGCCAGTTTGCCAGTGTGTTCGATGAATGCCTCAAGTTGGGCGAATCCGCCTCCAAACGCGATCAGCAGGAGCTCGCCCGTCTGACCACGGAAAACTCGGTGCTCAGACAACTGCTCAGGGTTCGATGATTTTATTTATTGTGTATTCGTGTTATTGCATTTGGGATAGACTTGTGTAAAGTGGACGGTTATCTTTACTCAGGGCAGGGTTGCATCTGATAAGGTTTTAATTAATTTTCAGGGTGGGAGAGGGAGTGAGTTGTAACGCTTTTTTGACGACAGCTTTGTCGTAGATGGTTTCAGTAACACATTCTAGATAATGATATTCACATCTCATCTCACCTTTCATCACATTCCATTCATTATATAAAGTGAGATAAATTTGTTTGAATGGCAATTAACTGCAGGTGGGTTCGATCAACGACCCGCGCATGAGCAAGCTGTTTGCCAACTTTGTCAAGGAGCAGGCATCGCGCGACGCCAATCTTCGCTGGTCGGTGGATGACGACGAAGATGAGGACGACTCTTCGACACCCGTCGAACCCGTGGCCGCTGGTGCCAATAATAACAAACAGGTTGGTACTGTTGCTAAAACTTGGTCAGCGTATTTTGTTACACATTTTCTTCTTGCGAACCTCTTAGTATACAAGTAGTGGATTGGGCTTTGTTAGTATGTTGTCCACATACAGTGTGAACAACTGAAAATGTTAGTTGTGTTCGAACGCGAACCAAATTTTGAATGTGCGCCTAAAAGGTTACGGTGAAAATTCTGGACTAACAAGAAACTCCCACCAGACTTTAAGAAGGGTTGTTTAGGTTACACGAAACCTTCGAGCTAAACGTACAATTCTTCTGTCTCTGTGTGTATGCGTTAATAACTCGGAATGAGCGTCATCATACGGCTGTTTAAGAGACCTCAACCTTACAGGACACAGATGTAAACATCGAAATCAGAGAGGAACCGCTCTCTCAGGTTTTAGGTGTCTCTGAACTTTCTGTAAAAAAGTGCGCATTGATCATCGAGTAAAACGGCGCGCATTCGAGTTCAGCCACCTAATTAATCGTCAATGCTTCATTGTCTGTAACATTTTGACTGTCAGATGACGTTACCTTTATTTTTCAGAACGATTCAACGTGTTCGGACGACGCGGAGGCCGAAGTGACTGTGATCCACGTCAACGGGCAACTGCCGTCCACACCCGAGTCACCCAACGCCGTTCCATTGGATCCACCCAGTGCCAAACAACAGGTTCATCATCTTTTCATTACATAATATTTGTTACTTTCAACTATTGGAGAATCATTATAATTATTTGAAATCTATCCACAGGTCAAATGAACTGATTTAATTTTCAGCGTTGTTAAATGCTTCGAATTAAATATAGGAGCTATGTACAGGGTGGCCCAAAAGTTAATGTACACTTTTTGGCCATCTTTTTCGCGTGTGTAAAATCATAATATTACAACGGGACAAAAATGGTCCGACTGGAAATTTCCTGAAGTTTCCAAAAATGCCCTCCGTTTTGTTCTCAGATAAGTATTTCACGAGTTATACACACAAACGTATAAAAACACGTTTTTTACTTTTTTTCGCTTATTTCCCTCTTACTCACGATTAAAATCATGTGTTATTCGTATTGACTGTGTGTATTTCAGCGTAATTACTGCAAATAAAGTAGAAAAAAATGCTAACAAGTATATAACGCTACTTCAGAATTCAGATTACCCAGATCAGGCAAAACCGTCAAAACATGAAACATTAGCGTTATGCGATACCGGCCCTGTTCAAGTGCACGTGCATTGACTACAATCGTCTTGCATCAGGGCTATTTTAGATGAAAAACTTAAAAATTATGCTATAAATTTATCCGTTGATCACTTTCAAAACTACTTTATCGGTAGTATTCACCATTTTATTGAAAATAGCCCTGATGCAAGCCGATTGCAGTGCACATGCCCTTAAGAAAGGCTGATATCGCATTTGACGCTGATGTTTCATGTTTTGACGGTCTTGCCTTATCTGGGTAATCTGAATTAGCGTGAATTACTACTTAGCAGTTATTTTTCTACTTTATTTATAGCACTTACGCTGAAATATCACAGTAAATATGAATAACACAATATTTAAATCGTGAGTGAATGGAAAACAAGCGTAAAAAGTATTAAAAAACGTGTTTTTGTACGTTCCTGTGTATAACTCGTGAAATACTCATCTGAGAACAAAACGGAGGGCATTTTTGGGAAGTTCATGTAATTTCCAGTCTGGCCATTATTGTCCCGTTGTAATTTTATGACTTCAAACACGCGAAAAAGACGGCCAAAAAGTGTACATAAACTTTTGGGCCACCCTGTATATTAACATAAGATAAGAGAACACAATGGTATCTTTTTACCGGTATTATTGGTAACATTTTTATTGTGAATGGTTAGTATTTACGTATTGTTTATGTTTCAGACGCGTCCCCCGTCCAAGCCGAGTTCGTCAGCCTCATCGAGCGGCAGTGATGGCGACTCGGCGGGCAGTGGTGGCAGTCAGCCCAGTTCACCCAACAAATCAGAATCGGGTGGCGGCGTCGGTGACACCCAAACCATTCGTCGCAACAACAACAGTAAAAAGTCGCTGAAAACCAGCAAAAAAGACTCAACAACAACGGACGTGGTCAAGCCATCACCGCAGAAACCCGCCAAATTGGCCAATTCCTCCCAACAAAATGGACCAAAAAAGGCCGGGGTACCATCGGGGACCGGCGCCCCGCCGTCGATCGTTTCGGGCACGGGTGGTGCTGGTACCGGTGGTGGGGTGGGCGGGAAGATATCGGCATTTGTGAAGACGAGCACCCCGTTTGGTAGACGTAAAGGCAGCACCACTGATGAGAATGCTGCCACCACGCCCGATAAAACTGCCACCAAATCGAATGCAAAGACGACTAAAACTGCATCGACGGGCGGTTCGGCGAATACGGCCACGGCGGCGGCGGCTAACTAGATGGATCGGCGTGTTGATATGGTTTCCAATATGGGAAAATGATCATTTGTATCATCTTGCATAGAAGTGCGAATATATTACGGATCAGCGATGTACCGCAATCATGATGCGTTGCGAACCGCACCCATGCCGATTGCACGCTTATGCAGTGGGTTGATACAGGCTGCATTGCATGCACATGGGAGCGGTACGATGCACACCCGTTCTTTGCATTAGCTAGAGATGATCATGATATGATGCTCGATAAAGAGTTCTTCTGTTTTGAGTAAAAACGTTTTCTGCTGCAAAATAAACAGATAAATTCTATATACTTGTATGAGGGAACCGTTGAAGTTTAAAGTCGTCGGTTATGTGTTTGTATAATTCGGAAGTTCTGAGAGCAACCACTGACGCGTGTGTTTGTTAATCTTATTCATTGCTTTGCTCGATTTTAATTATGTATTTTTGCATTGCAACCTATTTATTTATTGTAATTTGAATGCTGTACTTAAAAGTTTTCATGTGAATTTCTTCGTAGTACATCTGCCACGCTCAACTCGGTGTTTTCTCGGCTGGTTTTTATTCATCTGTTTTATTGCTCTATTATAGTTGTATTTTTTGATTCTTTATGGCATTATATCATTATGTTTTGCGTCATGTAAATTTTACCCACATATATGAAACAAAAGTGTAGATTTCTACAAGGTAGGCATTTCAATCGGAGTGACATTTGTTTCTTCCGTAGAATCTAGCAAAAATCGGAAACCGACATTGGATATTGAATGAATACTGCACGCTTTTGTTCATTTAATTTTAGTTTTTGATAATATTCAATATACGATACAATGTCATATTGATTAATCGTGCTGTGTCTGTGGGCATTATCATCAACGAAAGCTATCAGCAATAGGGCAACTATTTAATCTGAAAGGTTTTCTATTCCCGTATTTACTTTGTGTTTACCCACAATAATATCCATTCCATTGTGAAGCTTGGACTTGCAGTATTATTTTGTTTGAAGGTAAAAAGGTATACAAAGTTCGTATATTTGGTAAGTAGGTCGATATTGCAATGTCTTTTCGCACACATTGTCGTGCGTTTCGCTTTGCTTGTTGTAATGTAAGGTACAAAATATGCTAAGTTTCTTTCGTGCTATGCTGCAAACTTAGCGAATACCAAATTGTATCACATTTCGTTGAGTGATTAATGCAGTTTCATTGTTTTGATACTGAGGGTGCCTTCAGAGTCAGTGTATAAACAAAGTTGCAACTGTGTGACGTTCCCAGACGTTTCGTTTATAAAAATTTCTTGTTTATTGAGTTACGAAATATTCTCGGAACGTTAATAAGTGTTCCAAAAAAAGTTGCAACACGACTATAAAGGCATCCTGAACTGAAAGCGAACCTAACCTAACAATCGAAACTAAATGAAATTTGCATGTGTATATTGTTTTGCCGCCCCTCCCCATCCACCTACATATTATGTGTCCTGCTTTCATTATCTTGCTCATCATGTTATATATATATTTCAATATTTTTTTGCGAAAATGTGCGGAAACTTTTGGAAAATTTTTCCGTAATTTCGTGTAACCACGACATCCGACGATGCGGAATTTCGGTACGATACCCGAACAGAACAGCTTGATTATTCTACTGTGTTCTGAATTAACTCTGGTAATATTAATGCTTTTGTGAATCACACGGTTTGTTGTATAATTTTACACTGGTAACCCCATTTATCCCCGATTTCCTTAACTGCATTTGCACTGCACTAATGTTTTTTTAATCAATGATAATGTATTTATACCATTGTTGTGTTGACTGATAATAAGCTCTAATTTTGTGATTACCGAAGTCCAAGCTTTTATGGAGTATTACACCTGTACATGCTTGCTCTTAATGAAGTGAACGAACGTTTTACACTGATTTTGTGTCAGCTTTTCCTGATTATCTGCGTGCATATTTATAAATTTGTTTTATTTCTATTACTCACAATGTAAAAACGTATCCGCACATGTGTATTCAGTATATAAATAGTTCAAATATACACACTCAATATAATAATTGTGAAATGAAATGGCTATTATAAAGAAGACGATGGCATAGTTTGATATGATGATTGTTAGAGGTAATCTCGGATTGCCCGGCGTTGAGTCAATCAACGCTTATCACTTGTATACATGATTTTGTTGTTGAAAAACGATGAATTACACTTTTTGTTAGCGTCGAAATTTCTAGAAACGATGGGTGAACGCTACCACGTCCTCTCCCAGTTGGAGCATCTGCAGTCCAAGTACGTGGGTACGGGCCATCCCGATACGAGCAAATGGGAATGGATCAGTAATCAGCATCGCGATTCGTATGCCAGCTATATCGGTTAGTTATTTTTTCCAAGAAAGTCGGCGTCAGCAAGAAATTCCAGTTTTTGTGCATAAAGCAAATTTTTACAAAAATGATGTACTTTGAAGTATGGCTTTGAAGTATGGTATTCGTAATAAACTTGATTTGTTTATATTCTGGAAATACGCAATAGTATAATACACTAAAATGCTGACATCATTGCTATAATACACATGCTAAAACTCATTCCCATAAAGATATGAATGACTTGTTATATATGACGACGTGTTTTGCAGGTCACCCGGACATGCTGAGTGCGATGGCCATGTGTGAGAACGAGACCAGAGCCCGTGTCAAGTTCAATTACCTGCTGCGGATGGTGCAGCCGTGTGGCCCACCTCCCAAGGAGGCACTAATAACTGATCTCTGACAATCGTTTATCACTGTTTTCTGTTACTATCTTATCGAATAAACTGAAACATTTTCTACGGGTTACCGGGTTTTTCAAAACCGTTAAATTTTAAAATATGGTTTTGTAGAAAGTTTCAGCGTTTCTTTGCCTATCACATGCCTCAAGTGTATCCAGGGACCAGACCGACTGAATAATATAGCGTGATATTTGTTACGGTCGTTCTATGTAGGAGGTCGTGTAGATGATGAAGAGGTCATCTGGTTTTGAATCGTGTTTTACCTGCGTTCCAGGTTGTCGTTTAATGATAAAAAGTTTGTCAAGTCGTTTCAAAGTAAACATCACGTCACGTGAACTTTTTATTTTGGACAACTAACCTTAGTGAAGACTATTTTATGGATGGCTAGTTAATACAGTTTGCATGTGGTGGGTATCGTTAAATGTTTAATTGCGATTGCTGTCGCGACAACTTTGAATTTTATTTACCAATTTGTCAGTATACCGCATAACTTTTAGTAATATCGTTCATTCCGCATTGTTTTTTTCTCATTTTGGTTGACTATGTTTTTTATCACCAGTTATCGTATCTGTGTGCTCAGAAAAACCTGCGAAAACACCAAATAAAAAGTATTAATTTATGATCGGTATGCTCGATAACGTGATAAGTGATTGTGCAGTCGAACCAAACCTTCACACCCAGGTTGATTACCGTTGTTTTTATAGTCGATTTATCATAACCGTGTGTCACATTTATTGTAAATAAATTGTCATTTATGTCCAGCTGAAATAGTTCTCAAACCCACTATAATTTAACAACGACTAGGGGAAACCCGTTGCTTCACAACTGTGTGGTGAAGTAAAGTTACAAAGCTCAATCATCGTATTTGAACTAAAAAAACCGTTGATTAATTCATTAACCTGTATAACACACTCGTAAAACAAGCAGCAAACTGTATTAGGAAAAACTTCTATGGAATAATACTTGTTTTGTACTTCAAACTTTAGTAAAATGATAATGTTTCCAATGTTTTT
Organism: Daptonema setosum; assembly: GCA_964036265.1. Lineage (NCBI taxonomy): Eukaryota > Metazoa > Nematoda > Chromadorea > Monhysterida > Xyalidae > Daptonema > Daptonema setosum. The sequence continues at coordinate 21,104,018 of OZ038446.1, forward strand.
GTTTTATATGTAATTTTATTGTACACACCATTATTATTTAAGCGAACGACATACGTGAATTAAGTCAGCCCAGAAATGAACATTGCAAACGTTGTAATTCTATTATAACAAACCGGTTTCTAATTTTGACAAAGGGCTTTTTTGAAGTCATCTAACTTTAGTGAATAGTGTCTTCATGATTGATTTACCTCGGATTCAGATCGCATAGATTCCCACCCCATGTTATATACTGCTTGGGCTTTGTTATCCTTCCATACATTAGTTCTTGCTGTGCTGACAGAAAAAATGATTGTGTAAGCAATATTGTTTAAAGAGGTGTCTGTTTCCAGTAATCTTAGACATACTGTGGGTGATCAAATACTTGTTATCAATTTATTTGAACGGTCGTAATGGCTGGGGAAGATAGGACAGCAACCAGATAAAACCGCTTCGCAGGAGCTGATTTTTTTGGTGGTACTGTTCACGTCATGACTCATGAGGTTCAATATTTATCAATTTTATAGACCTTTTTCTTTTATCTTTACTTCGAATACAAACGGTTTTTATTCGACTAGCAATAGGTTTTGTAAATAAAGGTGACGTTTTTCTGAAAACTGATAATAAAGTGTCACAAATAGCATTACCGTAATCATTCCGATAACATGAGCACTGTTATGTTTAAAAGGAGGGATATCCGCTATATCGTTTTATTCATCGTAAATAACAAATTATTATTTGTCATGAAAATTATTAATTTTTGCATGAGCTAACACTATTTACTGTAAAAATTATTCGTATGTTTTGTAGAAAATCATTAAAGATGTCGATGCGACGTCTGTTCATGTGTGTGCCCAAGTACTTCGATGTGCTCTACAACATCAATCCATACATGAAAAATGGAGTTAAGGTATTGGAAGGTGTTTTTTGGTTATTCACCCTACACTAATTCCACTCTTTGAAAAATATTTATTCTTACTCTATCGTATATTGATGAAGTTATCGATTCGATGATCCATCATTCACATCTATCATCCAATCGCGTTACATTTATTTGTATTTTTTTGTTGTTGTAAAATATTTATTGCGAATTTGAACTAAAAATGTTTTGTATTTTATTTTTAGGTAAACGTCGAGAAGTCACATCGTCAATGGGAGGATCTGGTGTCGTTATTCCGGAAGCTGGGAGTAGAAGTGGTAAAGTACGAACCACCTAAGTCTACCAATCAACTGCCCGATATGGTATTCTCTGCGAATGCTGGTTGGTATCGTTCATATTGTTCAACTTGTTATCTTCAATCAACACCTGAATAGTATTTAATTTGTGATGGAATGGCTTGGCTTGAAATCACTCACCACTCTGTAACTGATTTTGACTTTGAAACTTCTGCGAACTCTGCGCAGATAATGGTTTGTAATGAATGTATGACATCGAAAAGTTACGAGTTTTTATCGCATTTTTTTCCACCAATCTTCTATATTATATTATATTATAAATTATTTCTACATCTACAGGCGTGGTGCGTCGGAAAACCTTCTACTCGTCACGAATGTTCAACGATGAAAGACTGGAGGAGATGAACCATTTTTGCAAGTGGTTCGAGAATCAGGGATACAAGATTGTCGTGCCAAGCGTGAAATTCGAAGGTTCGACTCGCGTTACATTACATAATTGATTTTATTTTTGACTGTATAACTTTTTATATTGAAAATTTTTACCATGTTTTCGAGTTTGGTGAAATCTGGCGTTTTGAATCTTATCTTCTCATAAACTTTCTCCCTTACTGGTAAGAGCAAGACAAAATTACGAACAATCATGTGCACCTCTCACTTCAATGTTAACGAACCTCATGTTTCTTCATCCGCAGGTGCCGCCGAGGCCGATTTCATGGGTGGATTTTCCGAAGATCTATGCATCGGATCATACGGTCAACGGACGGACATCAAAGTGTTTGATCACATGAAAAAAGTACTCAGCGCACCAGAGCATGGCGGTCCATTCGAGGTGGTGCCGTTGAAGTTGTTGAGTCCAATGTTAGTTGGTTTGATACAGTTGTGGTGTGGTCATGAATTTGGGATGGAATATGAGGGCATTAATAAGTTGAACGGGACACTGGATGGTTGTGTAAACGAGTGAGTCAGTTAGAAAGTCGGCCTGTAAACAAGTGGTTGATGACATGGCTAAGAGAGACAGGTGATTTGAGACCGTGATCAAAGACAGGAATGAGGACGCCACCGTATGCAATCATCGTACGTGTAAGAGAACTGGGACAAATCGAAGTTGTTGAGGTATTGAATGACTAATTATAAAAACTAAATTAACATAATTATTTGAATTGAGTGTTTGATTACAGGTGGTATCATCTGGACACTTGTTTCGTTTCATTAGGCGCCCGTAAAGCCTTATGGCATCCCGGTGCGTTTGAGAAAGATGCCGTCAAACAGTTGGCTGACGCCGAAGTAGAAGTTATTGATGTTGGTTTATATTTGCCGGGTTACCGTCGTTTGGTTGTGGTTTTTTTTCTCCCAAATAGTTTTGAAGGATATATGAACGTTACAACTGACTGGTCATGTTTCTTTACTGGGATTACTTTATTTACTGAAGCCATCAAGGTACACTAAGGTGCCATATCAGTATTGTGTTATCGCAGTTGTGTGTGGCATTGGCAAAAACGTGAAGCAACGCTTCAAGATCTGTTTCTCATGTTCAAGTCAGGATTCGACACACATCTGACCACTTTTTTCTAGATTTTTCTTCTTTAAAACTCGCTAGTTTGTACATGTGGTTTCAGATCGATCCATCTAACTCCTCCACATTTGCCTGCAACTCGGTGGTGGTCGATGCCAAAACGATCGTGATGCCCTTGGGCAACGACACGACCGCATCCATACTGGAGAATCGCGGATTCAGTGTACATATGACGGACATGTCCGAGTTCCAGAAGTCCGGTGGATCGGTCAAGTGTTGCACGCTCAGAATCTGATTTGAATCTCAATCGTTGATTAATTTCTTTATTTTTCTCACCATTTTCGTAAGTCATACTTCAAGTCTATGATGAGTTCTTTACTGGTTTTCTCAGAACAACACGATGAAGATTGCATGCCGTGGCCGTGGTACTCGTAAAATATCCAAATGACAGCTGAAGAGTTATAATAAACATGCTCGGGCTTAAAATTTTTGTCGGCATCTGCTTTTGGTGTTCGTTCATAAATTGTGTGTCACTCTGAAGTTAATGTGATGTTTTTCTTTTAATCAACCGCCTAACTCGAAAGTAATGATTTGATAATATAGCATTTTTTAATGCCCGGTTCTATGCTCTAATAATGAATAATGATTGTACCAAACATTTGTTATCGCCCGGTTATATATTTTGATAATATTGGTCACTTTGATTCTTATTTATTGATTTGCTCAGCTCTCTCTCTGATTGCCATGAAAATGCTTGAACTTCGACTGAATTGTTCTATTCATTGTTAAAGTCACGTCAATTTGATATCGTTCAAATCAGTCAAAAAATTTCAATTCACAAAATGATGTTATTAGGATACTTATAAAAAATATGTATTTTGCTCTACTCCAGAATTAGATATGCTTCCTTATATTTTTATAACCGCAAATTAGTCTTGCAAACAAACGCTATATCAATGTTGCACATATTGTGGTATCTCATCATTCGGTGTACATATATTGGTATTTCTTATATGTTAATTGCATCAGGGTTTCTTGAATTTCTTGCCATAATGCACTCTTTTTTATTAAAGTTTTTTTATTTCTGCTTTTTATTGCATTAAATTCGAAACCTGCCTCAGGGAAAACGTTCTTTCTCCTTCTATTTTTTTCATTCGAGCTGCTATCTCATAAATTACCTGAATAAAACAATTGTAATCAATTTACTCGGAATATGGTTGTTCAACACTAGCAAACTATTGTATCATATCAGATCTTTTGCTGGTTGCTCAGCATATTTGAAATTAAAACTGACATATTATATTTTTAAGCAGATTATTTATGTTTAATAAAAAAAAATCAAGTTAATTTGCAGCTTAGTATGAAGGTGAAGGTGATCAGTCGTAATCCAGATGATTACATGCGAGAGACCAAACGGGATATTCATAAAGGTTAGGTTAGCTGGTATTCTGATTGACATGTAACATATTTCCGAAAACAGCGACGCAGCTCGTTTTTTATCTCGATATTTCGATGTCGATGTCTTTTTTTAATGATAAGTTTAAGTAGTTTTTAGAATTGTTTGTTGAGTCTATGGGAAATTCAGTGTTTGTCTCAGTTTCCATTCATCAATGTATCATGTTTTTTCATCAGATAAATTTATCGATAAAATGAGTGTTGTCCTAATTTTCAAGTTTCTCGCAACTATGCCCCTGAACGACATCCGTTCCAAGAGGCGAGGGAGTACGTGCGCGCCCTCAATGCCACCAAACTGGAGCGCATATTCGCCAAACCGTTGCTGGCCAGTTTGGATGGACATACGGTTGGGACTTACTTGTGTTAATGTGTTAGGTTAAACATTATCACAATTGAGAGAAATTGTGGTCAGGAATTAAAAGTTACGTTTTCTTTGGAAGGAATCTCATTATTTAAAAAAATTCAACTTCGGCGACTCAAAACTCTTTTAACTAAGAGCAGTTCCATCTTCATGTTCAGTGTAAAAGCTAATACGAATGGCAAATTAGCAATTAGGTGGTTTGGAGAGCGATGTACTTGAATTATCTAGAAACATGAACAAAAAATAGTTTTCAGAGTATAAAATGATGATGTTTTTGTTTGCAGGACGGTGTATCAGTAATGGCTCACCACCCTAATCAGCTGGCCACCGTCTTTAGTGGATCGTACGACGGTGAAGTGCGTATCTGGAATCTGGCACAGAAATCTTGCAAATACCACATTCAAGCGCATCAAGGATTCGTCAGAGGTCGGTCATGTTGTTGAACAATGTTCGGTGGTTTGGTTCCAGTGAGCTATGTTTAGTATGATATATTCATGTACACTGCATTGCACAGTAGTGTAATCTTTCAATTATAATCTTGATATTCCATTAAAAAAATAATTTTCATTATGGGCTCGTGTTATTAGTCTTTCAAACAATTTCCATGATACATACAAGATGTTGTTCTCCCGATTAAATAGGTTTATTTGTGAAGGTATTTGCGTGGAGCCGACCGAGGGTCAGACTTTTCTATCAGTGGGCGACGACCAAGTGGTCAAGTTGTGGCCAGTGCCTGACGATGACGTCCAGTCGATGCTCACCAACGCGTCACATATTTATGCCAGCACTTCCAATCAGGTTCGGCCGGTTCAGTTTATCATCATAATCATCGGGTCATTGCTTTATCGATCAATTATCATACTGATGCGAGCACAAAATAATAAGATAACTCAGTTGATTACATGGTGAGGTGAACATTCATCGCCTATGAAAAATGTGAAGCGGGAAAAATGCTACACCAAATCGCTTCGTGATATAATCAATGATATTTTCTCACTTGTTTGATATGCTGTTATTAGCATATGTGTGAGTATCGATTACCGTCATCAGTAATAATCCTCGTATGTAATTAAGGTGATCGTTATTACACTATTTTTGTGATTTTGTTATATGGCATGTAAACTGAAAAGTCTGAATTTGATAGATTTTATTTTTAGGCCAACGCCACAATCACCCCGTCGAGCACGTACATCTGCAAGAGTGCCCTGCTCGATGTCTCGCATTCCTACGCAAAGATGCAGTTTGCCACAGCCGGTGATCAGGTTGGAGGATCCGTTCTGAGAAATAAATATTTATTAAGTATTGTATATCTTTTCTTATTTTATTTTAGTTTTTACATAACATTACATATGTTTATGTTTTATAATGTTTCAGGTTGACGTGTGGGATCATTCTCGTTCGACACCGATTCGGACGTACAAATGGGGTGTGGACAGTGTGCATAGGTGGGCACTTTCCATGAATCATTGATGACTTATTCGTTCACACATTATGTATTCTTTCACTTACTACATTACCTCTTCCTCTTACTTCTCAAACTTGGCTGCTCATTCCCTCACTCAAAATTCAATCAATGGTTGATTCAATCACTTATTCATTGATTCTACTCACTCATTCACTTTCTGAATAGATCACTCACTCAATGATTCAACTCACTCTTTCCTTTATTGTTTCACTCACTCATTCACTTTCTGAATAGATCACTCACTCATTGATTCACTCATTCATTGATTCCACTCACTCACCCACTTTTTGAATAGATCACTCGCTCAATGATTCACTCAGTCACTCTTCTAATAAAACATTTATTCACTAACAGATTAAAATACGCACCAGTCGAAACGGATCTTCTGGCTGGTCTGGCTGCCGATCGCAGCATCCTCGTATATGATACCAGGACCGATGCACCCTTGAAGAAGGTTGGACATATTGTCAGGTACTAACGGAAATAAATTCGTAAAATCTGAAGTTGCCAGATACTAACTGAAATAATTCCATAAAATCTGAAATACCTGTGTAGTCTTATGAGCACGGCTATACTTTTGTCACATTATGACTGTATCGGTTCGGTAAAGACTACTGGTCAAGCTAAGAAGCGCATTTCTAACATTGGATGAATGAGGTACCCGTCGTCCGTAATAACGCTGGCATTGGGTTGTTCTTCAGGTGGTGATGGCGTTGCGTTCCAACAGTCTGGCCTGGAATCCGATGGAAGCATACTCGTTCACTGTGGCCAATGAAGATTATAAGTTTGTTAATCACTGATGTTGATACATGAAATTGTATTCTCTGATTGAATTCGAGTGATTAACACTGATTTTCAGTCTGTACACCTACGATTTACGTCGACTGGACACCCCACGCACAGTGCATATGGATCACACTCAGGTTTAATCTTATTTGGTTACCCATAAAATCGAGTGGTTTATGCTCTCTCTTCAGTTTTAACGCGCTGAAAAAGATTTGAAATTTCGAAGACAAACATTCGGTTCGTTTTAAAAATAGTTTGACTTGTTTCAGGCAGTGATGGACGTGGCTTACTCACCCACCGGTCAAGAGTTCGTATCGGGCAGTTATGATCGTACTGTCAGGATATTCCCGGCTGATAAAGGCAGGAGTCGGTTAGTGTTATGTTGTTGTTGTTACTGTTGTTGTTGTTGTTGTTGTTGTTGTTGTTGTTGTTGTGGTTGTTGTTATGTTTGGTCTTCTTGGTGATCTTGTTGTTGTTGTTGTAGTTGTTGTTGTTGTTGTTGTTGTTGTTGTTGTAGTTATTGTTTTGCTCTATTTCAGGGAAGTGTACCACACCAAGCGCATGCAGCGTGTGATGAGCGTGATGTGGTCGTTGGATAACAAGTACGTGCTGAGCGGCAGTGATGAGATGAACATCCGCTTGTGGAAGTCGCACGCCGCCGAGAAACTGGAACACGTTGGTTGTCGCTAAACGTTGAACGAAACCCCATGCGGAGCAAACTTTCATAAAAATGAAGAAATAGACATTTAGTAGGCGTTCAATTTGACACAACGGGGAATCAGTTTTTAGTCCATTATGTGATCCTACGTGTGACGCATTTCTGCCATTGTCCGTCAGTTTATTCAACTCTCTGGCCACTACGAAAACAATCCGATATGGTATTAGTGTGCCTTATGGCTTCAGTTAATAAAGAATTTCAAAAAAAGGATTCAAGTTTTGGATGAATGACGTAACTTGCAGATGCGTCCCCGTGAACGTCGCGCCATGCAGCACGCCGAGGGACTCAGGAAAAAGTTTGCCGATCACCCGAGCATACGTCGGATCGCCAAGCACCGTCACGTGCCCAAATCGGTGTACAGGTGCGAACTTTGTTGTTATATGTTGAACCGCATTGGCGGACGAGAAGGGGTGAGAAAAGTGGAATTCCCCCCTCTTTGGCAGTTTCAAAAAGTAAAGTTTTTCCCTAAGGTGTAGGTATAATAGCCTGAAAATTGCCAATTCCCTCCTTTTTTACGAAATTCCTTTCTCTTTGTAAGGCTTAGTTCGTCCGCTAGTGTTGAACCATACACAAAATAATGATCACAACTTTATTATCGCATTGTTTTCTTTGGTATTGTTGGTTGAGATTGATTGTGGGTAGTAAGAGCGGAGCTGAGATCAATTCTGTAAATTTACCGTATCAGTGGATTGTTGAGGAATTGGGTGCTAAGTTAACTTTTATTTGTGTAAGTAGTAGGTGTAAGTGTAGTGTACGTGAGGTTCAGATATATAGTTTCTACATTCGTTAGTGTTCTTTTACGATTATAGTTTTTGTGTAGTCAAGTCATTCATATGCATTTCATATCAAGAAAAGTTTGCCTTTCATCACACTGCATATTTCAGTGCCTCCAAAGAGCACCGTACGATTCGGCAAGCGGACAAACGCAAGGAATCGAATCGTCGGCAGCACAGCAAGCCGGGTGCCGTGCCGTACGTGCCAGAACGGACCAGACACGTCGTCAAAGTCGATCAGTGATCGATCATCACTTTTGTTGTTATGGTTGTCACTAGCGGACGAGAAGGGGTGGGGAAAGTGGAATTTCCTCCTCTTTGTTTTCAAAAAGTAGAGTTTGGTTCACTAAGATGCAGTTTAAATGGTCTAATCTCTGCCAATTCTCCCCTCTTTGGAAAGATTCCCCTCGTTTTGGAGGTTTCGCTCATCCGCCAGTGCTTGTTTTTGTTGCTGTTATGTTTTGGTTTTAACTTTTGTTCATTATAACATTGGTTTATGAACATTATGTGTGGTTAATGTGGAAATGTTTTTCACTGACCCAGTCACCATCATCATCCCATGGCCTCGTTGTGTGAAGTGCATCAATTCAGAGTCCAGTTTGAGGCAACAGGGAAATGATCTGTCAGTTAAAAACATTTGTGTCTATAATCACCATTATGTTTACTTGTTCTGCTGGTTACCTCCTGTGAGTTTCTCTCGAATGGCTAAAAAGCGGGTCCTGTGGAACCCAGCATATTTTTCTCAAGTATGAGTAGTTATTCAAACGGACAGTGCACGATTTGTATACCTGTTGTTCGGTAGGTAACCATCCATATTTTGCTTGTAGTGTATGTTATGTACAGATTCGATCTGTTTACTTCTAACAAATTCTCAGAAAAATATTTATATGAATTATCATACGTGCGACAGAAATGAAATGAAATTAATAAAGTATGTGGTTTGTTGATCGTTGATATCATGCTTTCGGTTTGCTTCCGTCTTACTTTGATCTTTCTCTGTCATGCTTTCAGCTTGGTCTTATTTTTTTGTTTTGCTTACGTAGAAAAGTTTTAATTTTTTTAGTTAGTCATGATGTTTTTTCTCATTCTTTGTAACAAAAATTATCTGTTTTTATGTCAGTTGTGTTGCATTGCATGAGGTCCCCGTACCTACATTCCCCACTAAACCAATGGCTGTCGTTCACCGCTGATTTGCAAATTGAGTATAGTAATTCATTTCTTCTGTATCTGCTATTTGGTATTTGATTGATGTTCAACATGATATCCGATATGCGGGATATCGATTAATATGTCATGGTGATCTAGTTAACCAACCCACTTAACTGATAAACCTCTGAAGACATATCGTTACCATAAATGGAGTGTCACTGAATGTCGACTGACGAGCCAATTTTCCGAAGGGAGGGGAATTTTCCAAAGAAAGATAATTAGCTGTTGTAAAGCCATTTTACCTACACCTTGAAGGAACAAGTTCTGCTTTTTGAAACTGCCAAAGAAAGGGGAATTCCCGTTTTTTTTGTTTCTACCACGCCCGATAGTGAATGGAGTGTGCGCCCACGCTACCCCACGCAACATCGGATTAGGCACGAATACGACGACGGTAGTGCCATCAAACATTGGCATTGCCGTTGGACGCACTAGCGGACCAGAAGGGGTGGGAAAAGTGGAATCCCCCCTCTTTGGCGCTTTCAAAAAGTATAGTTTTTCCTCAAAGTGTAGGTAAAATAACCAATTTTGCCAATTTCCCCCTCTTTTGGAAAGATTTCCCTTCCTTTGGAGGTTTGACTCGTCCGCCGGTGGTTGGACGTGGTTTTGAGTGACGCCACATCTAAGGTACTACTGTTTATATTGGTTTTAACTTACCTCCGTTTAATATTTATGTGAATTTAATATCCTAATATGTCACGGTCTTTCTAAGGACAATTGGCATAGCCGAAATTTTCTACGTATACCTGCGATGCTAAACCCAGCTCAGCACAAACTACAATAGTTTCATGATGTTGGTACATGTTCGGCCGATCTAGTCTGCTTAAAGTGTGTGAATAACGTATTCAATGGATCGGGGCTCATCTCTGGTCTAACGTTCGCCGCAATTTTGAATGGTACGTTATTCGCGTGTTTACCGAAGATTTTTGTGGCTAGCAAATTGGTAGTGATTGAGTAAGACATGAATCACTGTCCTCAGTGGTCTATTGTCCGGGGTCACATTGTGCCAGAGCCATCATTGTACAGCATTAAGTTGAGCCTAAGCACATTGATCACTTAGCGTCGGTATCATGAAAGGTAGTTTGTTGAATCGGGACAATGTGGGGTTGTCAGCGTCAGCCGTAACAGCAGCAGCAGACAGCCATGACCGACCACACTGGCGAATCGATCACGTTGGGTCTGCTGGTTGGGGGCAGCGGTGCGGCGGGGGCCCCCATCGAGCATGAGATGCGGTGGGCCTGTAGTGGTGTGCCCAACCACCAGCCAACGGATACGACCTACTGCCATACGTACATGGCACTGTGGCGGATGGCATTCGCATGTGTATACCGTACTCTCATCACTTGACATGTTCGCACGGTACAAACGTTCGTGAGTAAGGTACAATCAACCGGGTGTCAACCAGCTCGTTTTCTCCTCTTTGCCACACATTTATCTCTGTTTGATGAGATTGGTCATCCGAGATTTGTTTATGCTCTGCTCATGTGCTCAGCAGCAACCAACCACCACCAACACTCATGGTCGGCGGGCTCATGCTAATCAGGTGTGCGCTCACATCACAACAGACTGAACGCAGCCCGATGTCGTTCCAATATGGGATTAAGTGGCGTGCTTAGTTTAGGCTGCTGGTTGACACTAATTGAGTGATGTGTGGTCCTGAGTGCATGTCACTTGATTGCTAATTCTTGTTACTGTTAAGTTCTTCTAATTAGTAGTAATCATCATTTCGATACGTTCTTTGGTTCATACCATACCATGGCATAACAGTGTTATGTTAAGTTAAGTAACTGTTCGGCAATCTTGATGGCTTACCTCGATGATTGTCTCTGTAATGTCAATAAATCATGTGTGTGTGCATAGATATGTACCTGCTTTTCTGGAATCAATTTGTTAAACAGTTGCGATAATCAGTTTTCAACATGACTTCTATTGAATGTGTTACTTTGTTCTTTTCGTTGCATGTGCTATTCTGTTTTGTATGTTTTTGTCTGCAGTCAATCAATTGGCCATTATCTCAAAGGCATGCTTACCATTATAAGCATCAGCATGATAATTTGGTTTTGTGTTGACTTGGACTGCCAACAACGATGACTTACATGAGTCAGTGTATTTGTGAGATGTGATCTTTTCCTAGGTGTGTCCACTCACCTCTACGGGTTAAGGTTTACGGTAGCTTAGAGTGGTGGCACAACTTACGATGGCCATGCTGGTGCCTGCACGACATCGTCTTATGTCATCGAATCGCATGCATAGACGGAGTGGGCATGAGCTCTCGACATGATGGCCTGTAGTCATGGCCTATGTCACTGCTGCGTCACCGTCGTTACGGCCGTGGCATGGTGGGCCACCAATGGCACAAGCACACATACACACGGCACACACACATTTGCATGCCCAACTCAGTTGGCGGATGACTGCCCTTAAACTGGTGCGTGCTGTCCACTTTAAACAAAACACACGAACAGTCATAGTCCTTAAGTAATTCGTAACTTAGAAAACATATTTTGGTTTATTCGCGAACCACTCTTTGGGCACAGTTTACCCGCCCGCCATCAGTCCAACTGTGCATGTACCCGTCTTGTGTGCGCATTTCCCGTTTCACACGAGCGCACGGCAGAGGCGATGTCGGTTGGGTTGGTCGGCTACTGCGATTATGTGGCTGCTGCTGCTTCGGGTCGAGTTGAGTCGGCCAGCGACAACTTGAACGCATTTACGTACTCATTCACATCATCCGATATCATTTGGGGCGTGTTGGCATAGAACGTATGGTAGTTATTGTACCAAGTTGGGCATTTGCGTTATGGCATGTAAAGATCATGGTACATGTTCACCTTTAAACTGTATGATGAACATGAACGAAAATTTAGTTTGAATAGCCTCAGCCTCAGTATTTACAACTGGATCATGTCTACGAATATGATAGTAAAACAAAATTTATCAAATTACTTAACCATTAGCAAGTGAAAACAAGGAACACGTTGTAACAATGGTACACGATAGGTAAGGTAATGCTCATTACCAGACGAGGGCACATGCGTATATAACGAGGTTCGGCGGTACAGTCGGTTTGGCGTGCTGCCCTGCCATGATGTGGATAGTGCCGGCTGGCTGCGCTGTTCAAGTGTCACGCTTTTGTCACACGTACACACATACATACGTGATGACAATCGTCCAGTCCAATGCCGAGTGTATACACCTAGCCGGTCGGACGTCTATGTAAGCATAATGCCACAACATGGGTACTACAATCAGCGATACCCATACAACTTATAAAAACCAAAGATCTTCGTTACATTAATACATGAACATAGTACTGGGTTTATCCCAATTGAGTAACACCATATACTTGTATCGCTCCATACCTGTTATCCGCGTAATCGAGTCAGTTTGTCACCCACCACTCGGAATCAGTTGGATTCATCGCTCGCCCTCGAGTCGGCAGTGACGCATCATCATCATCGTTGCGAAAACCGGCCGACGATAGCAGCATCGGTGATGGTGAGTGGTGAGCCAGCCAGCTGACTGATTGCAGTTGTTTGTGTGTGTTGATGTTGCTGTTTGGTTGGGTGCTTGTCGACTGACTGAACGCGTCGCGATCGCGAGTAGTTAGCGAGTATGCGGTCTTGGCTGGTGTCACCGCTATTGCTGTTGCTGGGTTGAACGCAGTGAGTAGCAGTAGAGTCGAGTCGAGTCGGTCGGTCGGTCGTCAGCCAGACGAGCGCCAGTCGGCTGGTGTGTCGTATGGGCGTCTCACTGCTACACGTAAACACTACTACATATGTATGTGTGTGTGTGCACGTTTGTGTGTGTGTCCGTGTTTATGGGCAATGCACCAGAGCTGCTACCAACGATGGCGATGATAACACCCGTTCAACTAACCTTGTCACATCCCCCAAATCAACTAGTTTATGTTGAACATATCATGAAATGAACAGTGCTTTGATCCACCTTCTTATATGCTTTATCAGCTTGAAACAGAATTTGATTCCACGTGATTCATAATCTTTTTACCATTAGCATAAGACCACCACAAATCGGTGCTTTCAGTTTTGGTTATAAACTTATTGATTATATGCTCATGATCATTACACTGGTGACAGTCATGTTAAGGTTATGCTACTTGTATTGCTTGTAAAGCATGATTTAACTGATGGCTAATGATGTAGATGTGTCCGAACGATCGCACGCCTGCTTATATTATGAGCAGCTACTACTGTATTTTACCTACATATACATATACAGAGCTCATGGTTGTTATTATGCGAATGTACTGTTGTTGTCTTGTGGGTGTGCTATTCGTTCAACGAATCATGTACTGCCAGGATAATAACCGTTAGATGTGTTGCATGAATCACGATTCCAAGCGGCTGCCATCGTGCTTACCGCGCATGTTGCATCAGAAGATCACCACATGCAACCAGGTTGTTTTATGAGATCTATTGGAGCGTCAATAGACCTATTCGGGACGGACCCAAACGACCGACGATGGCTTTAAGGAATCACGCGATTGCTTTTATCTATGTGTGTATATGTATGGATAGGGGAATCGGGTATGGCGGATGGGGTTGGGTCGCAGATGGAGCACGGGCACTGACTGCTGCTCTGCATTTGTGCACGGCCGGCCGGCCAGACCGAGCCTGCTGCCCTGTTTATTCGTATGTGCGTGCTTGCGGGCGGGCGAGCTACGACTGCTGCTACGTCTGCTGTTGTCGATGCTCAGTGTTGCTGTTGTTGTGCGAATCGGCCGGCTATATAACGACTAACCCCCGTTGGTTGGGTATGTGTGCGTGCATGGACAATCGATCCACATCATGAATGCATGTAGCTTCGGTCACCTAATCACTGCTCTCTGTGGTCTACACAGCCCGATGGCATAATATGCGCGCGCATTTGGTGTGCACGTTTGTGATGATGATTCGCTCTACGTTTATCAGTGTTGTTTTGATACAGTGCTACAGTGTTGCTGACTTGCAATCGTCACTGCACGTTTGTATCCATGTATATCAATATTGTCCACCGACAACTATTTAGAGTGCATGTACCTGTGTGCCCATATGATCATGCTCTGTGTTGGTTACCGATTTCACCTGTCATTACCGTCTAATACTTATCCTCAGCATTCCCGAATTGGACATATCTTTGAGAGCTTGTTACATCGACCTGTGCTCGGGATGTGCTTTCACCCAAAGCTGGTATTGTTGTCTGGTGTGGGTTGGGGGCTTACCTTGATGTGGTGGCTGACTGGTCGGAATGTGACAACCGTGAGCATCAGCGCAGTAGCGGGCTCTCGTCGCGGCCCACACTGGCTTATATGCCAGTCAGAGTGGCAACAGCACAGAGAGAGAGAGAGAGCGCGCTATAGAGTGCCCCCGTGCTCGACACACCACGGCCGGGCGCCCCCGACTACCCCCGACTATACATATGCGCGTATACGGCCATCTACTAGCCATCATCACAGTCAGTCAGGCAGCAGCAAGCATCCAATATGGGGCTGTTACAGCGCTCGCTTCGGTCCCGTCCGGTCGACGGGCGCGGTCGACCAACCCACCATCATAAACACACTGACTATCGGCTCGGTCCGTTCGTGTGTTCGATGGATACGAATACTGTATTGTATCTGTGGGCGTATCGTTCCTGGTCGATGTTGTATCTGAATTCGTAATCCGTCGTTCGGCGCCCGATCACGCCAATTAGTAGCATGCGATTTTGGATTCGTGTTGTTGGCACACAGCCCGCACTGTATTATTGTTGTCGGTTGTTTGGTCGCCAATTCAGAACTTGCCGGCTTGCTCAACGTGTATCATCGTTGACGCAACGTTCTGAAGACTGATTTCATGATTCAACTGACGATCGGTCATGAAATGTTGCTTTTTGAAATAGAAAAGTGCTTCATAGTTTTGAGAGTCATAGGTAGGTTGCATTGTAATACTTCCCTACTGAGGATATCATCGTCGTTCTCACTGATCAACGCTGACCCGTCTTTTAAGAAACTTTTTTATTGCCGAACTAGCGACCCGTCAATTGACGGTGTTGTGTTGATGTTGTTGAACTCATTGAATGGACATGAACGACTCACCTACACACGCACATGTACGTACATTGTATGTATTGTATAAACATACAGTTCATGATGTGTCGTTACCACCAGCTCACTTGCCATTCTAGACACATGTCAGTCCGCCCGTCATCATACATCAGAAGTACCTGACCTAACTCACTCAAAACACCCCTGGCATTGGGCATTGAAAAATATTCAGTTTTATAGACCTTTTTTAAGTTTTTTGTTGCACCAGTGGATACGTTGACTGACGCTTTGTTTGTGACGCTGACAGATAGGCCAGCTTTTTATATTTGTTTGCAATTTTTCGGTTTCAACAGACAAAACCATTCCTCGGTTCGTTCCCGAGTATTGATTGGTATTTTCTACTTTTTTCGATGATTGGTAATCATGTTTAGTAGACTTGTGTTGAGATGAGCTCACCATTTCAACTGTACATAAGCTCAGCCACTTTAACTTTCAATAACTTTTTGTCACTCGAATAACTTATTTGCAGGGTAACCAAACACTTGACAACAATAATACTCTGAATAAAAACAGCCGCATTACTCACCACCGCAGCTGTACAGCACACATAACACAGAATACCTGACTGGTACCGAACGACAGCCACCCGACTCGATTCGTAATGGCATCCGGTGTCAAAGCGTTCGCCACAACCTTGCCAACCAAACTCGTCGATGACTCAACGGTGGATGAGCCACAGGATCTGAGTGTGTCATCAGCGTTCAACGGTGATATGGCGGATGAGCAGTGTCTGCCGATGTGTGAGGTTTGTCTGGTGGTTAAGGGGCTGGCTTCGCAAGCCCATGGTCCTGGTTCGATTCCCGAGTTGGGATACAGCGGATTCAGAAATTTTATTTGTGATCTGGTATATGCAACTTTGCTAGTGTAGGATAATTACATGATAAATTTGATTTGAGGTTGACGAGATGATGCCGTTGGACATGCGATGTCAGCAACAAACGACCTCGTCCAATAACAACTTTGACGATGATGATGTCGATGCCGAGTCGGCCACCGACGAACAGATTGCGACGGCAGTGCGCGAGGTCACCAAGGTGTTCAGCAAACCAGACGAGGAGAAACGACGATTCGCGCAGGCCGTCACCGACGTGGTCAGCGGCACGGCCACTATTAAGGTACTGCACTTTCGGCATATCTCAGCCAATTCTGAGTTTCTTGTTACTTGAAAAGATTTTTGCGCGCATTTTGAATTCGAATTGATTCTGGTGCGCGTTCAAATTACGAGAAAAAATTGTTTTTTTCACATGACATTTGGACAACATACGAATATTGCGCTATATTCATTGCATATGGGCGTTACGATAAATGGAACTGATTTTTCATAACATGATACCTCGATCAAGCTATACTTATTGCAGTTCGGCATAGGCATAAAAAATGATGATAATTAAGCTGAAAATAAAGTTAACCTTCAATTTAACTTGTTTAAGGAAGCGTCAACCAAGTACGGGTTCGCCACGTCGACACTGCACCCGTACGTGCACAAAAGTCGCCATATGCTCGGTGACTCGGCGCCACCCATGAAAAATCAGACTCAGAAACCGGTGAGTAGTATTTGGGATTGATCGCTTAATTTACCAAAAAAATCATCAAACAGGCTTCTTTTCAAATGTTGCCAACTTTTAATATATAATGATGTAAAAAAACGTTACGTAAGGAATATTGTTATTAGGGGTTTTCCCGATCAAATCGTAATGATCATCGTTTCTGAAACAGGTTGCCACCCCCAAATGCATTCTCGATGCCATGGAACGTGAGAACAAGAAGAAACGTCTGGCTGCCCAGGCATCATCCGGTACCACTGCAACGACAACCAGTGATTCAGGTTAGAGTTATACGTATGTAAATGCAACATGTAACTTTTATAAAGTTGTGCTTCGTGGAGTCAGCTCTGCGTTTCAATCATCGTCCCTATGTATGTATTATTTTGTTATTATTGTTGACATAACCAATAACAACAACATTAACCAATAAAACTTCTTACAGGTGTGAGCGAGCCATCGACAACGAGCGCGATGACCTACGGCGATCTGATTAACTCCAGCAAGTTGAACAGCAAATCCGGAGTCAAGTCACGATCGGCGTCTAGTAGTAACATGGAGGGTGAAGATACCAGCAATCAAGCTGCCGGTAATATGGACATGAACAGTCTGGTCGCAGCTGGAATGGAAATCCTGTCATTCTTCGATCCGTCGGTGCTCGCCGCCGCAGCAGCCGCTGCCGCCGCCACCATGGCACAGCAAAATGGTGATGAACATAACAACAATAATAATCATAATAATAATGCCAACACGAGCAAAAGTAACAACAATAACGACAACAGTCGCAGCAGCAATAACAATACCAGCAACAACAACAACAACAATAACAATAGCAATGTCACAAATGACGACTGGCCGGACATGCTTGATTCGGACCTGTCAATGGACGGTAGTGCGCTCGTGATTGACGATGGCAGTAATGCTGTACAGGAGGAGAAACCAAAGGTGAGTCCGCTGGTTTGCTTCAGTGGTGTTATGGTAGCACTAACCGGACACAAAATTATGTTGTGCATGTGCTAAGTACCGATTCTAATCAAGTCTCCTTGAATTATTGGGCTTGACTTGACTGGTATAACTGGTAACATATTCAGTTCAGAATAGTATACACTTTAGGTTTTAGGCAATTTTTTCATTTTGTTCTTCTTTTAACAAAATTAAAAGTATGTTCACATTTTCAATTTTCAGTATGAATCAGTGGAGGATGCAGCCCGTGAAGCCATCGATGCCTCCAAGCTAGTAGATGAATCGCAGTCAATTGTTATGTTCATGGCCGTCGTAAAGTGCCTCAACAACGAGCTCAACTTCAGTCAAGCCGGTTGGTTCAATTTGATATCAAACTCAATGATATTTTCTTACTATAGTATTTATTTTATTGTTCGTGATTCTGCAACTGATGAAAAACGTATTTCCAGCCAACAACTACGGTCTGACGGCATCGGTGATCGAGCAAGTGGTGCATGATGCCGAAAAGCTGATGGGTCGGGCACCATCCAAACGTGAGTTCAACAACGTGTACAATGTAAATCATAGTGTTTCTTATAAAGTGCGAATTCTGTGAAACATTTTCAAAAATACAATTCTGACAACAGCAGATTTTCATTCATATTCAATCTGCCGAATGTAAATTCTTTTCACATACAAGGCATTCCATCGTCTTCAGTTTAATCGTAATTAACTGATCATCATTTTATTGTTCAGCTGCCACCAATTCGTCGTCAACGAAGAAGAGTCTCCCCTCGACGATGACCATCGAAGAGTCGGTACGTCGGATCATTACGGTCAGCCACTACACTGGCGATCGGCAGGAACGACTGTTCACCGCTGTGTTCAACACGGTCAAGGGTGAACTGCCGCTGACACAAGTGAGTGAGTGAGTGAGTGAGTGAGTTTGGAAGTGAGTGAGTGAGTGAGTGAGTGAGTGAGTGAGTGAGTGAGTGAGTGAGTGAGTGAGTGAGTGAGTGAGTGAGTGAGTGAGTGAGTGAGTGAGTGAGTGAATGAGTAAGTGAGTGAGTGCAGGGAGTGAGTGAGTTAGTGAGTGAGTCAGTCAGTCAGTCAGTCAG
Source organism: Daptonema setosum (assembly GCA_964036265.1). Lineage (NCBI taxonomy): Eukaryota > Metazoa > Nematoda > Chromadorea > Monhysterida > Xyalidae > Daptonema > Daptonema setosum. The sequence continues at coordinate 21,123,133 of OZ038446.1, forward strand.
TCAGTCAGTCAGTCAGTTAGTAAGTCAGTCAGTCAGTCAGTCAGTCAGTCAGTGAGTAAGTGAGTTGGTGAGTGAGTGAGTTGGTGAGTAAGTGACTGGGTGGGTGAGTGAGTGAGTGAGTAATATGAGGGAGTGGACTGCTTGACTTTCACTCCAAATCGTCAAATACAGGCCTCGGCAGTATACAACATACCGTTCTCCACGCTGCACCCGTATGTAAAGAAGGTACGTCAAGATCTTGGACTGGTTCCCGGTGGTACGCCTGGTACGGCACTTCGACCCAAAGCGTCGTCCAACAACAACAACAGCAGCAGCAAAAATAAACCCGCATTCAACAACAACAACAGCAAGTTCTCGGCATCACAGAAGCTGCTGACCAAAGCTGTGAATATGGCGCATAATAAATCGACGCATAATGGAGATGGGTTCGTTGCTTTTTTACTTTTAGGTGCTATATACACTCACTCACTCATTAATTTTTGTATTTACTCATTTACTCATTCAACCACGTATCCGCTCACTCATTCACTCATCACTTTATCACTGCCTTACTCAAGTTATTCAGACATTCGCACACTCACTCACTCACTCACTCACTCACTCACTGTCTTTCATTCAGTTCACTTAAACGACCAACGAACTCGCCATCAACCAACGAGCCAGCGACGAAGAAAGTGAAACGCCCGAGTACATTCCAGGGTTCGGGTTCCACCAACAGCAATGCCTTCAAACCGGTATTGATACCAGATAACTGGAAGCAGGACCCAAAAGGTGAGAAGAGGATCTCCAAGTATTTCTGCGGTTAAATTCGTTCTCTTTTCTTTGTTATGGAGCACTTAACGACCGTCAATGTCTGTGTATACCATTGTTTGACAAGTATGATAGGAATAAAATCGATTTCGATTGAGAGTAAAAGTTAGTAAATTTGTTCGTTTTTCAATGTTATAGCAAAGATAGTATTACGGTACCTGTAACTGGACACAAATGTGATTAACATTAACATATGAAATGGTAATCTCCTCACATTATCCCTGCAGCCGTGGAACTGGCCGTGACCGAAGCGGTCAAGTCGTGTCAGTACGAGGATGCCAGCAAGAAACGACGTCTGGCGTCGGCCGTCTACGAAGCCGTGTTGGGCGATAAGACGATGAAGACGGCTGCCACGGACAATAATGTGCCATTCACAACGCTGCAGACCTACTTTCATCGGACACGAGTGGCGCTGGCCAAGTATTTTGGTTGGTCAGTCAGTTGAACTGTGAATCAGTCATGCAGTTCATGTGTAATAGGTCACTCAGTCTGTCAATCAGTCTGTCTTGTCAATTAGTCAGTCATTCAGTTAATATGTATATAGTCAGTCAGTCGGTCTGTCAATCAGTCCTACAAATCATAGTCAGTCAATCAGTGGTTTAATCAATCATGCAAGTAATCAATCATTTACATAGTCAGTCTGATAGTCAATCGAAGAGGCAATTCTTCAGTTCTTTAATCTCAGGCACTTTATTCATGCAATTTAAATAGTTCAGTTCATCCCAGTGAAGACGAATGATTGATTGTAGGTGAGGATCCATTAATGCTTGATCTGCCACAACGCTGTGCACTGCCGCTCGAGCGCAAGGCATCTAACGAGTCGAATACAGCAGCAGCCATAGTTGGTTTTAATAAATTATTTTCATTGATTGGTTTCAAAACTTTAAACAGATTGGTCGTTTTCTGTATCATAAAACTGGAATATGGAGTATAATGTTTTAATGGCTTCATTTCATTTTGAAACTAGGTAACTTCTTCCGGTTTCATCTCATCCTAAAGTGAAATTTTTTGCAGAGTCACCTGCTGGTCGCCGTTAACGACTCCAACTCGAATGACGAGACCAAATCCAGTGAGTTTTTTGTATTTCTTATCTCATTTGATTTTTGGAGTTTGTTTAGGAATAGAGTTAAAAGTTTCATTTCACCTAAGAAGCAGTTTCCAATGGTGAACTACTAATAAAAATGAGTCAAACTTAAGTACTGGTCTTTAGATTCCTCCTCATCGGGTGGTTCAAGCAAACGCAAACCGGCCAAGACCTATAAGCACGGCGTGCCGTCACCCGCCGAGTCACCCCAAATCAAAGTCAACCCGTTTCTGGTTGGTCAACTGACTTTAATTAATCTTAAAAAGCGTTTTTATTTTGGCAGAATGTTGATAAATTAGTTTTTTGATTGTTCACCTGTGTTTTATTTATAGGATGAAGACTACGATATGACGGATCTGATGCAGCCGGCACCAACTGCCACAGCCACGGGCAAGGCGCTGCCCAACTGCAGTATTACTGTCAGGTTGGTTCAGGGAAGGGGGCAGGAGGATGCAGTTTTGGTTACTGTGAAGTGAATAGTCTTTAGGTCACGATAAACGTGACTATTTTGAATTTCTAAACATTTTGCTAGTTTCGAACTTCAAGTTTTTGAACTAGTTTCTGCTAGTTTGTCTAACAGGCTGTATTTAACCAAGACGGAGATGATGCATTGAAACCAAGAAAACCCATTATATGCAATATCATACTATACAGTTTGTAGCGTTTTAGTCGTACTCAACGTTTATGAATCAATTTTTTATATGTTTTGCAGCGATGCGAACCCGAGCGACGAGTGGCCGGACATGCTCGATGACTCGCCCGTTAATGAAAACGTTGGTATTACATTCCTTTACGACGATAAAATTTATTCTGCGTTCTAATATTCTATAATGTGGATTTTATTCTAGTTCTCGTTGTCGTTGTTATTGAAATTTTAATAATTGCAGTCTGAAAACCTGGACGACTGGATGTGCGAGGATGAGCAGCCACTGCCCGTTGGTGACGATGCCGGCAGTCCGGTTGGGGCTGATAATGAGGCACCCGATGACAGACCGCTGGTCAGTACTCAGTATATCTGTATTTATTATTTAAACAGACTTCATTTGAATTCGTGCTACTTTTCTATTATTTGAAAATACTTGACTTGATTTGGCGCTAATTTTATATAAGCATCAATCAAAAGCCTTCCTATGATTTCTAACGCAGAATATATCCTAGTCAGCTAGTAGTTCTGTATTTCAATCAGGTTTTCTAATCAGTATTTGAAAAACGTGCGGAGCTAAGGAAAGAACTCTGTCAAAATCGTGCAAGCAATGGAAATCATTAGATTATTGAATGACTTTGCAGCCGGCTGGTTACACATTCGAGATGATCGTGCATCAGTCCATCCGCAACACCCATTACACGGGCGAGGCTAAACAGGCCATGATCGACACACTCATCGATGCCGTGTCCGATAAAATGTCGTTAAGGGTTCGTGAATATGTAAATTAAGACTTTTTAATGTTTAAATTTTTTAGTTATTCATTTAAGATCAATTATAAGGGCATAAAGCCATTCATTATGCATTAGTTGGACGTTGCTAATTGATTGGAAATTGGTTTTGTACGGTTGTTTACATTCAAAAAAACTTATCAGTTACTATGACACAAAGTTGGATTCCAAATCACAAAATATATGTAAAAATTCACCACCCTGTTTGTAAGTTTGCTGAGCATTCATTCACTGATTACTTCACTGATTACAGGAGGCAGCCCGCGTGCACAACACCCAAGTCAATGCCCTGCACAACTACTTCAGTCGAGCACGTCAGATGTGCAAAGCCATGCGCAATGGTGAAGATCCCAAAACGGTAAGTTTTTTATTTTGTTGTTGTTGTTGTTGTTGTTGCAGCTGTTCCTGTTGTTATTGCAGTTGTTGTTTCAGTTGTTGTGTTGTTGTTGTTGTTGTTGTAGCTGATAATGTTGTTGGTGTTGCTATTCTTTTTACTGTTATTATGGTTGCTGCAGGTTTTGTCAATGACAGCCAGCGAGGCCAGTGCTCAGGCGCGACGCATCAAAGACGTGGCCAACGGACTCTTCGATGGACTTGACACTAAGAACATGCCTCTGCGTTGGTTGCACTTTGATAACGATTGTTATGTTATGTGTACTATCTCATTCTCATGCCTTATATCGTTTCCATTCCTATCAATGCGGTCAAAAGTGTCTATTTTGTAGGTTGTGACTCAGACTTAGAGTTGTAAAATTTGCAAGGTTTAGATTGAATAGTTTCTATTTTATAGTTGTAACACTGGTTTAGATCTAATAGTTTGTGTTTCATAGTTGTAACATAGGTTTAGATTGAATAGTTAGTATTTCATAGTTGTAACATTAGTTTGCATATGTAAAACTGTTGCAGAAGAGCTGCTGGACGAGGCAGTGAAGCGTGTGATCCGCACCAGCCTGTACCCACCAGAACAGAAGGACAGACTACGCAAAGCCGTCGAGAAAGTCATATCTGGTTGGTCAGGGTCGGTCGGTGACTCGGGCTCTTTTCAGTTCGGTTGTTTTGTTGCATTACTGTTTGAGATGAGGTTTCGGGATTTTCTTCATGCAGTGAAAAAAATTAAAATGAATATTTATTATATTTTTTAAAACAAAATAATTGAGTAAAATTTGCAGGCGAGTTGACGATCAATGCGGCAGCGAATATGCACCAACTGCCGTCGAGTACCGTACACCCGTACGTCCATCGGGCCCGGGCACTACTCGGTGACCGATGTCCACCTCAGGCACAGGTATGCTAGTTTATTGATTCACTGATTCACTAAAAACTCAACGTGTACGTGTCTATCACTAACTCACTGGCTTTTAACCTCAATACTCACTCAATCATTCATTTATTCGTACACTAACTCATCAACGGACTTCAATATGGACTGACATCACACTCTTCACTCTTAAACCTCTATGTACACTAATTGATGATCGATCTAATAATTAACTCACTCTTTCACTCTTACACTCTCATTTCAACTATTTAATCGAATCATTCACTCACCTGATGGTCCATTCATTCACTCATCACTCAATCACTTTAGGGACCCACGCCACTGCCACCGTCGGGTTCGATCGATTCCAAATCGATTGATTCATCGGGCAACGGCAAGTCCTCATCGTCACGATCATCGATCGGTGCCGCCCTGCCTCTGCCCCAACACGACGCCCCGTCGATGGTGCCGCAGACGTCGGTGATGCCGCTGATCGGCGGTGGCGAGTCACCGAAAACGGCTGAAGACATTGCCAATGCGCTGAGCGAATCCGATAGCAAATTGAGGTTGGCGTTGTTGATTATTGGCAATACAATTGGATTAGTTTACATGGCATTGGTTCAAAGAACAATTGTAATATATAATTTATAAATATTAATTATATTTATACGATTGGATTGGTTTACATTGGATCGTATGTTGCAGTGCCAAGGCCACACTACGTGCCGTCCGACGACTCGGTCCGGACTACGGGGCCTCGAGCTCATCCAGTGCGAGCATGGAGCGACCTGGTTAGCTGATTTTCGTATTTTTAACATTGATTGATGTGAAAGTCGATGAATAAAAATCTTTTTCAATATTAAGTTAGTCGAGTAAAATGTATTTATAAAATGTATCTGCTGCAGCCACGACCGAAATCGATCAGGAGCAGGCCGAAGCCACCATCACCGAGCTCGTCAAGAACTCGTTGTACGACGCGGCCGGCAAGAAACGACTGTTCGAAGCCGTGCTCAGTGTTGGTGGAATTGTTTGGAACTTCTATTTATAGCATATTATTATAAAACAGCTGTATATATAGCTTAGTAGAATATATAACTACCCGTTACTCATTGATCCTTTACTCCGGGGTCGCCTGATGGTCTCGCGTTAGAGATGACCAAGACATGACTAAATTCTGTTTAACTTAACTTCAATAACAGGTGGTAATGGAGCGTTCCAACACATCAGAGGCAGCCCGAGCCAATCAGGTGCCGCCGAGCACCATCCAGCCGTATGTACAGAAGACCAGAGTGGCACTCGGCATACCCATCATGGGACTCGCACCGCCAAACTCGAAGAATGTTCGTCGGATTGAGTTCCATTCATTGTAAAAATCAAATCAATTTTATTCAATTACTCTCAATAGACAAGGTAGGATACCTAATCACAAATATAGTGAAATAACGGTCCCCCTATTTACGTGTGAGGATAACTTAGTGGCCATACTCCACGTTTTGGTCAGATATTGCATATCCAGTGAGTTGGTAGTTAAATTTTGTGATCAGTTACTCAATCATTTTGTGATGTTCTAAAAGCAATTATGAATTTTTTATATGGTTTCAGCGCCACAACCAGTACACGGTGAATCGAAGTCTGTCAAACTCGAGTCCGTCAGCCACCACGTCCTCAACGTCCACCAATGCCACCAGCAAGGCCACCACCGCCAACAACACTTCGGCATCAACCATTACACCCGTACGTCGACCCAACTTTGACCAGCAGGAGTACGCCAAGCCCGGAGAGGTTGGTGGTTATTTGCTCTGATTCTTCATTGTTGTTGTTGTTGTTGTTGTTGTTTTCATTGTTGTTGTTGTTTTTGTTGTTGTTGTTGTTGTTGTTGTTGTTATTGGTAACATTAATTCGACACTGCAGGAGGCTTCGGACGATGAGATCCGTGCGGTCGTGGATGACGTGACCAAGACGTGTTCCCTAATGGGTGATCGAAGGGTGGCCCTGTGGAATGCAGTACATGATGCAGTGCACGGCATGAGGACCATTAAGGAGGCATCTAACCACTACGAGTTGTGCGGTCAGTTCAATCAGTCATTAACCAATCAATCAACCAATTGATTCACTTACAGCTAGTGCTAGAGTTTTTATACATTGATTTTGCATTTTGTAACATTAACTATCACATATGGAAACTGTCATAATAGAAAATGTGATTGTTTACAATCTCGTTGTTCGAACGTCAGTGGGCTGAATTTATTCAAGTGTTTTTAACGAATAACATAGAATTTTACTTGAATGTTTTCATATAATACATGGTTACAAATACAATGTCTGAATGTTCTATTAGAAACAACCAACATGTATTCCTGGTATTTCTTGATATGGCAAATTGGTGGTATGTCAGCAATACATTAAGAATGTGTATGATCGTCTTTAACCGTTACTGTATATCCAGGCAGTACCGTACATCCGTACGTGTCCAAGGCACGCGTTCGACTCGGCAGCAAATGTCCCCAGCCCAAGATGCCTGTAACCGGTCAGAACCAGTTCACCGTGCGTCGGGATCGCGAGCAACAGCAGTCCAATACTCAGGTTTGTTACTGATTTCGGTTGTTATCCGTAAATTATGGTTGTGAAAGTATAAAATATTCGCGATTCATTTGTTGTTTATGTTGAGTTGGTCTATTGTACGCCTAGTTTATGTAAGTCGCTGTATATAACCAATTTGTATATAATCTAAATACCTAAAAATAAAGATACACATACATAGTTCCTGAATTAATTAATAAATATATGGATATAAAAAACATGTTTCAGACGGCTAAGCAGTCACCTCTGAGCGTCAAAACGGATAATCCCATCTCTAATGGCAATAACGGCGGGTCGGCAACGCCCAGCGAATCCGGATCGGTGGATCGGTCGTCTTCAGACCGAAGATTCACCAATGGTTTGTTGTTGTTGTTGTTACGGATATTGTCTGTGATGTCATTGATTTATTTTCCAGAGCCCATTCCATGCACACCGGAAGAGCTGGACACTCCACTCGAAAAGGAGCTGCTGAGCATTCTTAGTCGGTTGGTGGTTGCAATTGAAATATTTCTGGAAAAAGTACGAGCAATTGTTATGGTATCAACTGTATCTCAGACTAATCAGCTTGGCAACATTAGAGTGGTAAAGCGAAGTCATCATCATAGCTTAATGTTCAGCCAGTTGAATCAATTTATGATTTATGAAATAATGTCTATCAGGTGTGGATTAGCGAGTAATAAAAAACGTATGATACATATTAATACTTTAGGAAGAAAATATTAGTAAAATAGACCATAATGCAGATTTACACAAAAAATAAATTTATCCTATAATGTATAAATTTGGCTGACGTATAGGAGAACTTGGAAAAAAAACCTACGAATTCTTTTCAAGATGATATCTCCTGATACAGGTACAACTTCCGTGGTGACATGAAGAAGCTCGTCCGAGCTATCACATGGGTGTTGGGTGACCATCGTACTTTGCTCGAAGTGTCCACGCAAACGGACATCGCCCAGACCACCCTGTCCACGTATGTACGGATTGCCAAACTATTTCTCAAGGAGTCGTTCCTTATTGAGCATCAGGCTTCGAAGCAGCAGACGGCAGTGCCGAGCACGTCAGCCGAACAGACGACCACCACAGCCACGGCGAGCCCACAAGTAAAGGTTGCTTTGAGTGAGTGAGTGAGTGAGTGAGTGAGCGATTGAGTGAGTGAGTCAGTCAGTCATTCCGCTCATGTCAAATGATTGTATGTTGAACACAGAAGATAATAAATATGATGACTACGGTTGTCACCAGTTTAGTTTCCATTAACTTTTTTCATAATTTCGTGTAAAGGATTGGTTTGTTGAATTATAGGGGATAACTGTTGTTTTACAGAAGGAAGAACCGGTTGCATCGTCTCCGGTGCCCAGTCCTGCCAAGCACAGTCCCAAAGGAACCATCACACCCACCAATGGTTGGTTGTCGCATGATAAAAAGTTTAGGTTTGAGGTCAGTTACATAATTAATAAAAGCGTAAGGATAAATATATATAATATATAAATATTATAAATAATATAAAATATAATATTAAAATAATATAATATATGAAGATTATGAAAACTCTCGGATATTAATATATAATATGTTGTTTGCAGTTGTGCTAACGACTGCCGCCGCCGAGCTATCCGACTACTCGCCGTACCTGGATGGCTTATGCGCTGGTGGATCTGGTTGGTTGTCGTTTCAAACCATGGTTTCTGATGAGATAGGCTTTCTCATAAATAGATTTTCCCTTTATGTATTTTTAATAGTTTAGGTTGCCTATTTTCCAGGTGATGAGGTTTCTGATTTTTCAGGTGATGTGGCCCATGAACGACGCATCAAGTCGGCTTGTACGTACTTGGTCAAGATGCAGTACCGACGATCCAGTGAAGCACAGCAGATGCTCATCGATGCTTGCGAAGATGTTGGTTACTGCTTGTTGTTAATGTTGCTGATTTTTACTGTTGTTGTTATTGTTGTGATTGTTGTTGTTGTTGTAGTTGTTGTTGTGGTTGTTGTTGTTGTTGTTGTTGTTGTTGTTGTTACTATTCATTATTTGCAGGTACTGCTCAACGGTCTCTCAGCGGAGGAGGCACACAAGTGCCACGAGGGTGTGAGCCTGCACGTGCTCAACATCTACCTCGGTCGCATCAAACAGGCCGCCGATTTGTTCGAACAGCCGCTCAATCGACTTCATAAATACACCAGAGATCTGGATGCGAAAATCTGCGATCCCGATAACGAGTCTGGTTGGTCTGATTTTCTGAACTATATAACTGCCACCAAATGCCGCTGATTTTTCGAGTGCAGCGGGAACATTAGGTTCCTGATGATGGTTGTAAAAGGCAGGCATTTTTTTCAGTTCAGTTTATCTGTAAGGTGACAGCAATGCCCGTTCATCCAGTCCAGGAAATAGGATATATAAAGAAAAACTACATATCAGTCAGAAAAATCGTTCCCTGATACATTGAAAACCAATGCTTTCCATTTCAGGTGACACGAAAACGCCCACCACCTCCTCTGCCAGTCCGGCGTTCAGTGGTCGGACATCGCGATCATCGGACAAGACATCGTCGACGACACCCAAGTCATCGGCCGTTAGTCCATCGCCGGTACGAGTGAGTCGTCGACTTCAGCAGAAACTGGAGGAGAAGAAACAGAAGGCCAAGTACGAGCACGTGTTCATGCCGCATAACATGCAGACACGATTCGTTGATTACATACAGTTGGTGGTGTGAGTGCAGTGAGTGAGTGAGTGAGTGAGTGAGTAAGTGAGTGAGTGAGTGAGTGAGTGAGTGAGTGAGTGAGTGAGTGAGTTGTGAGTGTGTGAGTGAGTGAGTGAGTAAGTAAGTGAGTGAATGAGTTAGTGAGTGAGTGAGTGAGTGAGTGAGTGAGTGAGTGAGTGAATGAGTGATTCAGTGAGTGAATGAATGAATGAATGAATGAATTAGTGAGTGAGTGAGTGAGTGCAGTGAGTGAGTGAGGGAGTGAGGGAGTGAGTGGGGAAATGAATGAGTGTAGTGAGTGACTTACACTAACAGAGTAAGGGTAAGAAATCACTGTTAATCAAGTGTTAATCACTTTCAGCAAGCTGGAAACGGCCAACTTCCCAGTGCCGGAGCGCTTTGTGGTTGGCTGTGCGCAGCATCTGATGCGCCACAACGAGGAGCTGGTCGTATATGCTGAACTGGGTGAAGAGGAGTGGCATGACTGGTACACAAACACGTTCACTGGCACCAGGAGCAAGAGGAGATCATAGAGATCATTGATTTCAGTAATCTTGAACTCACCGAGAGTTATTTCCTCCGAATGTCTACTCATCGAAATTTGGATTTGAGTTGATTTTCGGTGAGTTTAACTGGCTAAATGATTCGGATTCAGTATGTTTATGATAGTTGTTTCATTAGCTCACTTTCTGATGTTTGTGTTTGCAATTTCGATGGACCTTGACTGTGTGCTGGCTGATATATGTACATTTTATAAGTTCACTCTTGCCGCATGTAAATTAATATTATCTGTGTGTTTGTTGTCACGACTCCTGACATTGTGCTCATAGATCACTAATGATTACTATGTTGGTTATACCATTACCAATCACATATGTTTATGTTATCAATATTGCATTCATAATTGTTGTTTTCATCAACTATCATGGTATATTACCATAATAAATCTCCTGAAATTCCATCCGTTGTTTCATATCCTCATTCGCATTCTTTTGAATCGTCGTCCGAACACAAATCGAGAATTCGTTGTGATTTGCCGTTTCATAGTTTTGTATCCTTCATATATGGGTTTTTCTGTGTGTCGATTTGATTTGTTAGTTTCATAGCAGTCTAGTATTTACTAGTTTTATTTCCTAATATCTTTTGTTTTATGAAATACTGTCTACAAGTTGTGTACTGGTTAAAATATTCATGGACTGATTTAGGTTTGTGTCGTGTTAATACGTATTGCTCTACAACGTAACTAAGGTCTAATGCTGACCCTAAATATGTTCTTCCTGTTGGTCTTTTATTAATTATCATTCCAATGCTCTACTTCTATTCCGTTTTGATAGTATTTGATCCACCACAGTGCTCTAATCCTCTTTGTAAATATTTCTAGTCATGTGCCCTAATAATATCCTGTTAACTGTTTTGATACATAAATACAGAGTTACGATGTTGCATCGCATATTTTCTTCTAATACTCCTGTTATTTACTGATACTGATGCAGTTTTTGTGTTGCTGCGGAATAAAATTTATACTGTCGACTAGATTTGTCGGATAATTTTGAACAAATATTGTTTTTTTTAAATGCTCGAAAACAAGTTTAGATAAAGTGAGCGCAGATTTTCAGTACGAGTAAAGTTAATATTAAACTCGTGTAACGGTTACCAATGAGAATCCAGCTCAATCAACTACATTGCTGGTTGATTGTTAACAGAGCCCGGTTGCGCAGAATAAACAATACTTAATATAAATAAATGCTAGCAAACTTATTATATACATAACTGTTGGATATAATGCTACGCGTAGAAGATATGATTTTGTAAATGTTGAGCAAACAATAATCTTTATGTACCGCTTCGGTGAGATAAAATCAGTAGTCTGTGAGAGATTTTCTACGGTTAGCTGGTATTTATGTATCTGTAATGTTGTATGTACTAAGCTGGTTCGTTATGGATTTATGCATTTGCAGTAAGTGGGTTAGTTTTTCAATCTGATCGGGTGCTGGACAAACCTGTTTCTAACCAGGGAAGGTAATCACAAACGCACTAGCTCTCAGCAATCTGACATCATATACCTAAATCATTTTCATTTTGTTGCGGTATTTTGTCAAGTATTTTCATTTTGTAGCGGTCTCCAATAATGAATGACTGTAGCCGCGACCGAACCTTGATTATCAATCTGTCATTAGGACGGGCGACTTTTCATGTCATTTTGTCACGAAGCAGCCGTGTCACCTCGTGTTGGGCACGGGAACAATAATGTCATTAATGTTTTTTGTTGTTGTTATTAATTTTGCGGGTTAATGTTGTTGTGATTGTTGTTGTTGTTGATGTTGTTGTGATTGTTGTTGTTGTATTAGTTGTTGTTGTTGTTGTTGTTGTTTTCGTTGTTGTTGTTGCTGTTGTTGTTGATGTTGTTGTTGTTGTTGTTGTTGTTGTTGTTGTTGTTGTTGTTGTTGTTGTTGTTGTTGTGATTAACTCACACGCATTCGGCTTAACGTGATTGATTCCTGCGTGCACTGTGGCCATATTGTATTATACGAATGCTAATTTGGTATACCGGATCCATGCATTAGTTAGAAGCAGTACGTGTTATACCACTAGCGGACGACAGGGGCTGAAACAAGAGATTTCCCCCCTCTATGGCGCTTTCTAAAAATTGAAATTGTTTTCTGAGGTGTTGGTAAAATGGCCCGAAAACTGTCAATTCCCCCTCTTTGACGAAATTTCCCTTCCTTTGAAGGATTAACTTGTCCGCCAGTTTATACAGCTGTAGTATAATGCATGACAGCAGAATCAAGAGCAGGTCACATTTACATGCCTGAACCTCACTGTGTCGCATCACTGTACAAACCATAAAACCCAATCACTTAACGAACATGTCTTATAAAAGAAATTTATTTTTTTTCAGTTACCATTTCTGCATTTGCATTGAACGTTTGCAATCTTTTTAAAACGTTAAAATTTTGTTAGAATCACTCAATATCCGTAACTATATGGTTAGGCAGGTTAACTCTGTCTGAAACGTTGAAAACCAGCTATTGATTACGAGTGCTAATACTTCCTACACTAATACACCCGAACATGTTGTGCCCGTTGTACATTTGCCCGCCCCATATGCCTGCCGGTCCCACACTCCATGATCGCACCCGTTCACAGTCAGGTGCGCTGCGTTTTTCAAAATGTGGAGTTTTCCCATAAAGGGATATTTTCTATTGCATCCTTTCTCTGCTTAAATTTTTCATAAACGTGTGTCGTAAGAAATCATACAGACAATTAACTTCCAGCTTCAAATCGTTCAATTTTTTTGTGCTTTGCTTCTAAAACTCCGATCATTCAAAAGCAATAAGCGAATATATTTAGACTCGTAGCCGATAAAAGCTCCCGACTCATCATTTTTGTGTGTTAAAAAGTTTCACGGTTACATTTCATGAAATAGCGCATAATCGTGGTTGACTGTGATCAGTAAGTGTCATGTACGACTCAACGCAGTGCCATCGACGACTCACGCATACTAATTATACCGGATATACGCACTGTCTGACGAGCGAATCCTCCAAAGGTAGGGGAGTTTTTCATAAGAGGGGGAATCGGTCGTTTTGAAGCTTTTTTCAGTTCTTTTGAGTTAACCTTGAGGAACAAAGTTAACTCAAAAACTGTCAAAGAGGGGGGAATTCCACTTTTTCGTGCTTCCCTCGTCCGCTAGTGGATATACGGGCACAACCATCCAGACGTGGAACAGTGAACCAATCGTTCGGACACTCTAGTCGGATGTACATCCATAGCACGCTGCATTTCTTGTACTGTATGTACTTTTGCGGAATCGAGTTCTTGAAGGTGTTTTAACACCTTAAATTTCTGCTATCAGCTAATTTATGCCTCACACCCATAAATGCCATTATCAGAGCTGATTTAGGCTTGCTATTCACTTGTTTGGTGGTAAATTATACGGGTGTGTTTGATACTCTCTAGGATTTCAATGACTGCATTGACTATCCACCAAATCAAACATGGATTGTGAAATAGGAACTATTGTAATTCCCACGTACTTGCCATGATTAACTTTCCATGATTAGTGAATCATCGTTATTTGCAACGTGGCACATGTATTACCAGATGTACCCATCGTATGTAAACTGACGCCCGGAGGTCTCTGAGACCCGTTTGACGCTGACTCATTCAAGCTGGAGTGGGAGACCAAGAAACAGGGATTCCATACATTTCATTCATTTACATATCTAACTAATTATGTAGCTCATTATTGCATTTCATTTCCAGAAAGTGATTGCCATGGGTGCAATGAATCGCACGGTCCACATGTATGTACCCGTCGAGTTTTTTGCCCGAGAGATTTTGAGAAGTTTTTTAATAGGTATATTGACTTCAACGGTGAAATCACCATCATAAATCATAGTAGCCGGGTTTGACGAAAGGTAAAACTGGCTTGGTTAACATTTGTGACTGCGTCCAGAATATGTAAGTCATTGGTCAAACCATGACACATTACATTACATCTGAGTACATATCCGTCTAAGAACATGTTTTGCTATGAAACAGCATGTGCCATGTTACATGATAGCGGTATCGACAAGAATGTAGCGTGATTTCACTATCAGTATTTCTTATTGTTTGATAGTTTGCCAGGATACGAGCCGTGACGCCACGAAAACTATGAGAAACTATGGAAAATGTGATTTTTAACTGCATACATCGTTGTGGTTGTATATGAGAATATGTATGTGACTAAACAACCGTATACATGTACACAAACACAAACACCAGCTCGACGGTATGTTTGCACAAATATGTTAGCATGCCATTGATAATTGTTTGATTGGCTCTCGACGAACTTGAGTCTGCGATGGTGGTAGCCTCAGAGCCACAGACCGCAAATTTGCATGTTTGCCTGTTTGCATTCGAATTTGTACTCTTCTTACCCCCTCTGTTTGTGCCTCACTTAAACATTGTATTTACACGCCCCGAATTCCGTCGATAGCAGCCAGTTCATCATTGACGGGATATGGCAGTATGATAACTTATATATGCATGGTTTGACTGAGCGAAAATCATTTTTTGCTCGTCCATTAACTCACTCACTCACTCACTCACTCACTCACTCACTCACTCACTCACTCACTCACTCACTCACTCACTCACTCACTCACTCACTCACTCACTCACTCACTCACTCACTCACTCACTCACTCACTCACTCACTCACTCACTCACTCACTCACTCACTCACTCACTCACTCACTCACTCACTCACTCACTCACTCACTCACTCACTCACTCACTCACTAACTCATTTACTCACTCACTCACTCACTCACTCACTCACTTACTCACTCACTCACTCACTCACTCACTCACTCACTCACTCACTCACTCACTCACTCACTCACTCACACACTCACTCACTCACTCACTCACTCACAAACTCACTCACTCACTCACTCACTCACTCAATCACTCGCTAGCTCACTGTGAATATTACGAGTTGAGGGTGCTAATGTGCCATTTGAAGTATGGTGCGTGCAGCAGATAGGGTGAAGACTACTATGTACTATCCTTTCAGATATAAAGGTCGTGCTCATCGACTATCTTGTAGACTAGCGTTCCAAATGTTCACAATTATCACGAATCATAATGTCCTTACGTTTTCTCGTTTTGTTATGGCACTTTTCTCTACATTCCTCATTCATTCATGAAGATGCTGAGAACGATTGAATCACTAACTCCGTCCCGTCATTCGCTGACTAACTCGCTCATGTTCAAAAAATAACTGTGGTCAGTTTCCAGCCCAACGACAGCCACCCATTATTTGCTAATGGTATAATCATGTTTCATCAGAATAACATAAGTTTAAGTTATTCAAAAAGTTATTGGGCTGCTCAAGGGCTTGCTTGATCGCAGCTCAAGTTAGAAGGAACTATAGCAGTCGAACGGGGTAACGACAGCCATTGTAAAACAGAAGCTGTTTTTACGCTCATGTTTCACACCTGTTAATAGATAAAAAAAGGCATTGTCTAAACTATATTCTATCGGGCGTCAGCCGAGCCTGGAGCGGTCGATCACTTCGATCCCTCCCGACTATTAAAATAATATTATATATTTTTGAAGACTTTAGAAATAAAATTGATAAAATTATACATTTACTGAATAAAATCTAATTGGTTTCTTGTAATGCCAATAGTTTTAGCAGTAGAGAATTTCCTAAAAGCTTCCGACATACAATCTCTTTTGAATTATTTCGAAGTTGAGATTACTCTCGCATTTCACTTCTCCGTTTTTCTACTAATGTACACTCACTCACTCACTCACTCACTTACTCACTCATTCACTCACTCACTCACTCACTCACTCACTCACTCACTCACTCACTCACTCACTCACTCACTCACTCACTCACTCACTCACTCACTCACTCACTCACTCACTCACTCACCCACTGCCTGGTAGTGACCGAGCCAAGAATATGCGTGGCACACGTGAATGTACGTCTGACCTGTCACGATATCATTCATACAATGCGTGGTCGTAATAACCGAGTGTGTTGGTCCACGTGAGTGTGCCGGTCATGAGCCGCCTTTTTTATAGTGACCAATCGACTACCAGTATTCTTGATATATGTATAGTTGTATACATATGGAGGTACATATGGACATACATACAGGGTGGGCCAAAAAAAACCATACGATTTTGAACGTTAATAACTCGATCTGTGATCAACCGATTCAATCGTTTTTGCTCTTATTTAAAAGCCAATATTTCAACTTAAATTCTCTTAGATTTTAGTTGTGTTTTATGGAGTTACCCAGAAGTTACAGAAGAAACTTTGAAAAATCGTGTATTTTTAGCGAAAAAATCATCGAAATGCATGGACTATTGTGTTTCAAAAACTGTAAACAGAGTTTTTCAATTTAATAATAAATGAAATACATCAAATAACAACTAGTTAAACCTTTTTGATCAAAGATAAATGAATGGTACACTCAATTTGACCATTTTCCTGAACCACCAAAGCCCGAGCTCCGGGTTAATTTTGTCAATGGCGGCTATGACATTCACCATGAATTTTTCTTCCAAGCCCTAAATATGGTTCTCCAGAGTTTCCAAGTTAGAATTGAGCTCAGCAAACTCTATTTCCCTTATTGAACTTTTCAAATTTAGAAATTCGTTGCCCAAAAGGAACATTTTGCCAAACCAAAAAAAATTCCGGTTTTTCTCGTCCAAAAACACGATTTTTAGGGGTTTCTTCTATAACTTCAGGACATCTCTATTAAACATAACTAAAATCGGAGGGATTTTAAGTTAAAGTATTGGCTTTCAAATGAAAACAAGAACGACTGAATCGGTTGTTCATAGCTTGAGTTATTAACGTTCAAAATCGTATGGTTTTTTTTGGCCCACCCTGTAGATGTGGTACATATACCATGCGTGTGTATGTAGTTTTGCACTTCAATCTGGTTCATGGTACATATACTACGGGATGTGTAACGTAATGGCACCTCATTCGTCATTCGGCTCTCTCATTCAATCCACGTCACTTCTATACTTTAGTGTGAAAAATATTGTACCATCAGTAGTCATTTATTGGATTCGCTTCATGACTAAAACTAGTACATCAGGGGACCACATGTTTTTTTTCACATGTGTAGTGTACATAAACCTGCATTGAATCGTATAATTGCAACATCATTAAACGTATGTTAGTAGTGGATCACTTGCTCATAAACAGTATAGCATCAACAACTTATGACTTGATTCACTGGCGGACGAGCTACAGTACATAACTCTCCAAAAGAAAGGTGAATTTCGTCAAAAAGGGGGGAATATGCAGTTTTGAGATCATTTACCCACAACTTATGGAACAAATTGTTCCTTTCAAACTCGCCAAAGAGAGGTAATTCTAGAATACTTTCCCCTCCTCTTCTCGTCCGCTAGTGGCTTGATTGAAATAGCATGTATTTTACATATCATGTTTTGGGAGTGCACACTAAACGGTATCGCAGTTCATTGACGGTACTTTGAAAAATATTTACGTGATTGCATGAAAAACCATATAGTGATTTTTATTTAATTGAAGTAAGAAATCAGTCTGTAAACATTTTATTCGTAAGTCTTGATTGCAGTTGTGATGTTTATCGTTCAATCATCCATGTGTCCGAACCATGTATCCCAGTCATATTAGTACGTACCGAAAAGTCGTAATAGTCGGTCTCATGCACTGGCGGACGAGCCAAACCTTAAAGGGAGGGGAATTTCGTCGAAAAGGGGAATTGGCGATTTTCAAGCATTTTTACCTTCACCTTAGAGAACAAATTCTGCCTTTTAAAAACGCCAAAGAGGAAGGAATTCCACGTTTCCCACATCTTCTCGTCTGCTACATAATTGTCTCATGGAACGGCACCAAAAACGACAAAGTATATACATGCGTATGTACGATGTTGGTGTGCCATACGAACATAAGGCATGATGGGTTTATGATCACGGACTTACCACTTTTACCCCCACTTCGGGATAATTCCCATCATTCATGCAAAATTCATAGACAAACATAAAAAAGGTGCGTACTCGAAAACATTCTGGTAATGAATTGTGATTGGTGTACTGAGTCAGAGCACTAGCGGACGAAAAGGGGGGGGAAGTGGAATTCCCCCTCATTGGCGGTTTTGAAAAGTTGAGTTTTTTCCTTAAGGTGTAGGTAAAATGGTATATAAACTGCTGATCCCCTCTTTGCGACGAAATTCCCTTCCCTTCGGAGGATTAGGTCGTCCGCCAGCGAGTCAGAGCAGCCGTGTTCATGTAAACCACGACTGGACAGCGAGCTTTCTGACCTGACTATATACGCTGTTTTCGAGCCGCACATTTCAGGGTGTTGTATTACTCCAGTACTTTTCCTGTTCAATGTCACATAAACCATTTGATCACTTGTTCTACTCTCATTTTATGTCAAAACTGTTTTTGAGATGCTCTCTTTATGTTTTATTGCCATACATTGTTGCAATGGCACATAAGTAGCCATGAGCTCATAAACCGACGGCCCGGGCCACCAACACCAAATGGCACATAATGGCATTATGATGGGTTGGGGCACATGCATGACAGTCATTTGGGAAATTACTCGCATCTATTAGGCCATATAACCCGGACCCAGTCAGCAACATCTTATATACCATACATTGGCGGACGAGCCACTTCACCGAAGAAAGGGGAATTCCTTTAAGAAGGGGTGAATTGGCATATTTGAGACCATTTTACCTCCACTGTAAGTAACGAATTAAACTTCTTAGAACGGCCAAAGAGGGAAAAATTCCACTTTTCCTTTCTTCACTCGTCCGCTTGAATGTGGGGCCGGATATCGGCCAATCCAATTATATTGACAGCTCCCGAATGGTTGTCAGTCTGTGAGCTATGTGGTCATCCGGTCAGAGAGTCTGTCGCTCACTCACTGAATCACTCACTCACAAACTGACTCACTCACTAACTCACTCACTCACTAAATCGCTCACTCACTCAATCACACACTAAATCACTTAATTATACTCATTATATCACTCATTCACTCACTCAATCTAAAAAAAAAGAGTTGTTTCCAAGCTTCTCATTGTCTAAATTGTGGTACAGTATGAGTGAATAAGAAAATAAATTGACGTTATGAGTGATTCCAGCCATTCACTCACTCACTCACTCACTCACTCACTCACTCACTCACTCACTCACTCACTCACTCACTCACTCACTCACTCACTCACTCACTCACACACTAGCCATTACTCGTTCAATGCATCACATTCTACTCATTCATCGCATAAGTTATTCATTTATTCACTGTGAATTCTGTTTGAACACCAGACAAACCAATTACATCACCGAATATGGCGCCCAATGTGCCCGATGTCATTTCCGTGTATTTATCCGGTTTGATATTCTATGTGGTTTGCTTAGTCGAACAACAAGGTTTCGTTTCCGACTCCATACGCATTGGACTTTGGCAATGCAACAACATTCAAGTAAATTGTTCATAATTTAAATACTTCAAAACACTCTTCACTATATTATTTAAGTCGTTATAGTTTTTAACTGTTCAAACTGATTGTTCTAATGAGCTCAATCCGTCATTATTACATACATCAGTTGGTCATTATAAATTGAAACATCGTTCACAGACAGCACACATAACTTCATAGCTTATAGCATCATGCGCCTTCTAATTCGTATAAATAGTCCTAAAATATAAGGCTACATAAAATGTTGCATTTGTAACTCATCTACTACACCATCGTGGCTGTCTCTGTGTTGGTCATAAAAGCAAATGGTAATTCAAACCAGATAAGCCATCCACTATTTGGCTGATTGAGCCAACTGCCGGCAGCCAAATGAAACTTGCATCCAAAATAAATGCATCGGGAAATGGAATCGGATTCGGGTTGGGCTGCCAGTGAGTGCATTGGCAATTGGCCACACTGAATCATCATCATACGCAGCATGCATGTCTGGTCACAGTCATTTACTACTTGTTTATAAAGTCGGTAAGTTGTTTCTGCAAGCAAAAATACTGCCCAAAAATCTAGCCTCAACTCAACTCGGTTGAAACCTTAGTTTGAAACAGTATAGCATGGGGTTACAATGATGGATGTGCGTGTTAAAAACTGATTGTCTGATGTTTCATTATCGGACGTTTTGGGCAAGATTTTTGCTTGCAGAAACATACGGGCTTTACAACTGTTTTATTAACTGTTATTAACTGTTCTACTAACTGTTTTATAACTGTTTTATTAACAGTTATTTTAATTGTTTCATCAACTGCTGTTAACAGTTTCAATAACGGATGTTAATTGTTATATGAAACTTACAATTTCTGTCACAAACAGCCTAGAAAGAATATGAATCTACGTATTTTTCATGTCGTTTTGAAAAAAATACTCAGAAAAGTTTTCTCTCTGAGTGTAATAATACCAGTTTTCCCAAATCCCACAACGGTAGCAGATGAGTTGAGAGAGATAGAGTTCCTTTGGAACATAAAATAATCGTAAACTGTTCGTAAGGTCAGCCCAGCTGTTCGAAAATGTGATACTTCCATATATTCTAAATATAAAATGGGCGAAGTTTCCACCTGCCAGTTTTACTCGGGCTAAAACAAAATTTTCAAGCCACCTTATTTTTCATAATGTCAGAATACTGTAGATCAATGGTATGTACATCTACGCACTGGCGGACAAGCCAAACCTCGAAAAGGAGGGGAATTTCGTCAAAGAGGGGGTAATTGACAATGTAGGGAACAAATTCCACTTTTAGATAACGCCGAAGAGGGGGAATTCCATTTTTCCCACCCCTTCTCGTCCGCTTGTGAATCGACATACGTAGAATCTGGCCCATACATTGTGAACAGCATTGTATCGTACAATCATGAACCGTATAGAACAATCGGACCCACCGACCAAAAGACCATCACATTTTATGCCCTTTACTGGACATAAGCCAATGGCACTCTACTGTTTATGCACCACGGCTAAATGCCATCCAACGTACCATTAAAGATGCTGTTGCCGAGTGAGGAAAGCAGTTGGGCTCCATAAAGTTTTGTCGGTTGATTTCCCCATCAACTTACAGTATGTCCGATCACCAGCGGACGAGAAAGGGAGGGAAAAATGGAATTTCCCCCTCTTTGGCATTTTCATGGTGTAAATTTTGATGCCTAAAGTAAAGGGAAATGGCTTGAAAACTGCCAATTCTCCCTCTTTGACGAAATTCTCCTCCTTTTAGAGGATTAGGTCGTCCGCTAATGGTATGTCCGATGTATCATTATAAAGTTCCCCATTGACTGAGAGATAAATTGAATGCGCTTGTTTATTTAGGTGGTTTAAGAACTTGGGATACTTTTTCATGCGCCCACAACGATGCGTAAAAGGTCATTTTTATCATCATGTACTAAACCAAGAACCTACGTCTGTAAATTAATAGCAAACTTCAAGTATTTTCAAAGGTGTCTTTTTGTCTCACATTTGCACATCGTTGAAATGAAACCAAAATTCAAATCGGCAGTTAACTTTGTCTGTGTCCCATGTAAAAAATTATGTGTGCGTGTTTTGGCAAACTGTGCCAACAACCCAAACCAAAGCGCATGCCAGCGTTCATGTTCCTTTGTTCATGTTCCTGTCCACTGGCGGAGAGACCAATCTTCCAATAGGATGTTAATTTTTCTAAAGACGGATAAATCAGCAACTTTCATGACGTTTTACCTACACCTTAAGGAAACAAGTGGACTTTTTGGGACTACCAAAGAAGGGGTGATTCCACTTTTCTGTTGTCACCTCGTCCGCTAGTGTTCCTGGCTGCCAATACCAATACCAACACTATGGTCAAGCCGTGTCTGGCTGAATCATCCATTCGTGATGGTACATAAAAATGGTGCTTCCAAATGCATGTTGAGTGCGCCTTATATTGGTTGGGCATGATGACTCACACTAGCGGACGAGGGGAGAACTAAAAAGTGGAGTTCCCCCCTCTTTGGAAGATCCAAAGAGTAGAATTTGTTCCTTAAGGTGTAGGTAAAATGGCCTATGTAAGTTCTGCCAAATTTCCCCCTCTTTGGAAAAATTCCCTTCGATCTGGAGGTTTGGCTCGTAGCCGGTGACTCACTACGCCATGACAAGGCGCTGATGTTCCGGCCTTATTATATTTTACTACAGAATAGCTTTTTGTCTGACTAGTGTTGACTTAATCAGGTTAACAAAAACATACGAAATTATTTGTATGATCAGGAAAAGGTACCAAATAACACGTTTTGCAAGAACATTCATCTCATCGATATGGCCCATAAAAATTCAGTATCTATTTATCATGGTCGTGTTGGACGTCAGGCCTCACGTAGTGCGTCAATCCGAGCTTCTTCGCCAGATTCAGAATTCTTATGAATGACTCATTCCTAGCATTGGGTTATGAAAACACGTCCACGAAATCGCTGTCTATTCATGGTTCGCTGTTATAAAGTTTCGGATGTAATAATCTGTACAACTCTACTTGTAACAGTCACAAAACTGTATTTCTCAAGTTTTTTCATACCAAAAATGATTATTGGTGTTGGTGTGTCAATGTCACTTCATTGATTCGATCCTGTAATGCTCTATGATTCCTTCGCTGCGTGCTAGCCGTAGGTACGCACCCACTTTTTATGATGTCCGGTTGTAAACCTGAAATACATACAGTACATGGTCTTGTTTGATGATTTCCTGGAAGCCATCTACATATCAGAGAACCTGGGTTCTGTCATGGAAACCTGGAAGGCCCATGCTCTTTTTTGATCATGGTTCATGTTACGCTGATGAAAGTTGATTTCTATGCTTTGTGACCATCTAGCGGATTATAGAAGGGGAGGAAAAAGTCGAATTCCCCTTCTTTAGTAGTTCCAACAAGTAGAATTTGTTCCATGAGGTGTAGGTGAATAAAATTGAAAACTGTCAATTCCCCCCTCTTTGAAAAAATTCGCCTCCCTTTGAAGGATTGAGTCGTCCGCCAGTGGTGTGACCGTGCCACCCATCCTTTTATGTTCGATGCATGTGCCATTTCCTGTGTTGGTCACGCCTCGCAAACTGACTGACCGACTGACAGACAAACAGCAAA
Source organism: Daptonema setosum (assembly GCA_964036265.1). Lineage (NCBI taxonomy): Eukaryota > Metazoa > Nematoda > Chromadorea > Monhysterida > Xyalidae > Daptonema > Daptonema setosum. The sequence continues at coordinate 21,146,609 of OZ038446.1, forward strand.
CTGGACCGTACTTCCTTTGTTCCTGATTATGATTACGTTAATGTTTCAAAAGTACCAAGAGAAAATGACGCACTTACTCTAACTTCTTAAAGAAGAACTTCTTCTTTAAAAAGAAGAACGTAAACTTTTCCACGCTTGCTAGTCTAGTGGTCAAGGTGGCAACCCTGGGAACTGTTGGTCCTGGGTTCGAAACCTGGCTGGTGGCACTCATAGCCACCGTTGCTCCGGTGTTTCTGCGATAACCATCAGTCAAACATACTTCCTCTCTACATTGTTGATTTTCGTGATAATTTTTTTTTGAAAAAAGCACCATAGTTAGATTTAAAACATTTTTTAAGTAAAAAACGTATCTTTCCTCGCTACCAACGTACATAAATTATTCACGAAAATCCAGCAGTTTTAAGCGAGCGAAATCTGTTTGGGATTCAGTTCAGACGGGAAATTGGGAGAATACCGGATTCATGACTTCATCATCTTCACCACCTTTATAGTTATTACAGCCAAAAGTGCACTATAACAACTTTGATGTTTTCATTGAAATTTCTGCTGGACTGAAGGTTATTCGTTTCAAATAGCGTTAATAATAATGTTGTAACCCTAGATGAGTTAACATTTTATGATCCACGTAAAAAACAACCATTATCGTGATTCTTTTATCTCTCAGTGTGTACGGTATTGGTAATGGTATTATAACACCCCGTCATGCCAAGGTGCCTGCACTTCCCAGTAAAGTACCAACACAACCAGAATGTCACTTATAAGAGCCAGTTGCTGTGTTATGTGTTTTCATGCTTTAATATGGTTGGGTTGTCTAATATGCCACCGGGCACACGATGGCACACGTTCCTGGTACCCGTCAGTGAGCGCCCTGCAACACAGCGGACGAGAAGTGGGGAAAAAATAAACCATTCTTAGCGGGTTTAAAAAGTGCATTTCGTTCCCTAAGGTGTAGATTAAATTGCCTCAAAATGCCAGTTCCCCCTCTTGGAGAAAATTCCTCTCCCTTTGGAAGTTTGGCTGGTCCGCCAATGCCCTACAATGTGCCATCTAATCCTCTTCATCAGTGACTGGTAAAAAATTACCGTCGCTACGTGGCGTATGTACCAAGTCCGTGCGTCATGGAAGAAACAAACATATAAGTGGGAAACATGGCGATTCTCGGCTTCATCGTCTGTTCGTTATGAAGAACTGAACACGTTTCTGTGCAACATTACTGTACTGTTACATACATTCAAACTCAAAAAATAGATTGAATGCTTCCCATTGTGTCTGGCCATAGTATTCATCGCTTGTTGTCTTATAAAGTGTTTGCGTTAAAGTCTGTTTTTTTTCAACACTTTTAAATTCCGTCTCCGCAGACCAATAATAAATAATGTGAAGAAATGATAACATTGTGACGTTATAATAACAAATACAGTACATATCGTAATGTATTGTGAATACCATGTCACATACAAATGCCGTGTTCGGCTTCCACTGGGGCGTACACTCCACCCACCGACCGTACATTTGTTTTGATACGGTACTTGGGCAGACTGAAATACGTTCGTAGTATCATGGATATACAATATGATTATGATTCTAGTCAAACATACGTTGACAATCTTTTTTTAAGAACATGTACTCTTGTCACATACCTTGCTGATTATCGCTTGCAGGCTGTGAAACTTTAACCGTTTCTTCTACATTCAAGATACATACGACTGCCCGTATAAAAAGTTTCCTCCAACCACTGCAATAATATTCAGGATCATCAAAAGATAAATATGTTCACTTGGAACGCAATGACATGAACGATGTTGTGGTTCGTGCGCCACGGGTATCGGCATGTCCCAACGTACCCGACATGCGCCCTCCCGTCCCACAGGATACGCGTGCACTTTTTTGTGGTGGCACACATTTACTGCATCATCTTGCTGGTTACACGCATAGTTAACGTTGACATGATATGGATCTGACTTGATAGAACAAAACGAGAACAGTAGCCCTTCATGTTTTCCGTGGCCAACGATGGTGAAATGAGAGTAACAGGCTGAAGTTGGTATCGTGCCGTATCACGGTATCGTCATGACCTGACGTAATGGCGTGGCACACCACATAACCCCAGAGGACGTCCGTTTCTTCGCTACTGGCAGACGGCGTGCCGTGAGCAGTTTTGTGATTATACGCCAGTCACGTGTCGAAAACTGTTCCCTGTTCTGTTCCATGATAATCAAGGGAGCTCCCTTGAATTGTATTAGTTTTACATATCACATGAAACAAATGACTTCGTAAAACTATTTGTTTGAAACATGAAACAGTTAACAAATGCAAATATGTATCTTTGCAATGATCTAATGAACTTGCTTAGCCGTTTACCGCTCAATTGAATAGGAGACCCACGAGTACACAAACACAGTCGAAGCGTTCTGAGTACACGTTAACTTTGGATCTATCATCAAAAATATACGCGAAAATATGTTCATATGTATATCTTTATAATGTGGTGCTCAGCATCCTGAAAAAATCATCAAGAGCCATGCAGTCTGTTAATGAACCATCACAAAGTCCAAAGCCACCCGAAGTCTGTTTGGCTGATGGTTTTGACTGTATGCATTTGATATACGCATTACGTAATAGCATGCAGGCAGATGCGTGCGTGCATGCCTCGTATTCTAGATAAGCGCAATACTTGCACGCTGCATGCACAATACGCGTGCTAATCCGTCATGGCCTACATCCTTGCCCATACGACGAATGCGGTCTATAAAAGCCGACCGTCAGTCCTGTTGCGTTTCCATTTGTCCTATCATTCAAGTTAGGCAACATAAAGTTCGATCGTATATTAGAGTTATACGCTTATAACAAAAATAGAATGTTAGCAAAAATTTAGTATCCCTAATTTTATTTGTCATTTCAATCGATATATTTTTTTAGTGGATGCCATCCCGAAATGATATTTAATCAATCATCATTTTTTACTAAAATTTCATTATTGCATTAAATAAGATTACTTCTTCCACTGCGCAATGTTATGCTTTACGTCATAAAACTATATTAGCTCAAATTATACATTATTGTTTGCGTTTCCGGGTCCGATAAATGACCGGATGTGATCAATCCCAGAGCTTTTATATATACGATCATTATTCAATGCGCGCCGTTCTCGCGGTACCCGAAAGCCGGCAAACTGAACACAAAAACCGGCAACCTAATCCAATGGCGGACGAGCTAAATTCCCAAAGGGAGGGGAATTTCGTCAAAGAGGGGGAATCAGCAGAAACAGGGTAATTTTACCTACACTTAAGAGAACAAATTCTACTTTTTGGAACCCCAAAAAGGGGGAGTTTCACTTTTCCCACCCCTTCTCGTCTGCTAGTGACCCAACCAAAACAGAAATGTTGATTAACGCGTTGCGGGATATTTTTGGCCGTTCGCTCGCTCTCCAAATGTGATAACTAGATTATAATACGAAATTCGATTCAGTTCGAGTTCGGTACCGCCAATAGCATGGTAATATCATTTGGCTTTACATAATTTTGTATGACAATAATGACATTAAAATATCATTTTTTCCAAGACCATATTTTTTACTTGCTTGCTGGTTCTCAACATGTTATTGGTTTTTTAATTCAATTTTTCACAAAGCACCACCAGAGGACGAGAAGTGGCGGGAAAAGTATAAATCCCCTATCCTTGTGGTTTCCAAAAAGTGGAATCTGTCCCTTAAGTTGTAGGTAAAATGGGTACGGAGAATTTTCACCCCGCGGAACTTTCACCCCGATTTTTTGAGGGCTTTTCACCCCGCGAAAAAATTTAAATTTTGCGGGGTGAAAAGACACCGCCAAAATTATGAAATTCGGCACCCCGAGTGATGTGTCTTTTCACCCCGCGTGATTAACCTACCGTAACCCGATTTTCAGTTCCTTGACTGATCGACTAAGATATGTATCATATCGACGATGATTGAGTGAGTCAGTGGGTAAGTGTCAATTTCAATTTCGACTGTCGTTTTGTGCTTTAAAGTACGAAATTAACAGTTTTGAAAACTTTCTATATTGGTTCGATTCACATGAAAATCACTCTACAGACTAAACCGGACCGTCTGATCACGATGGTTAAGTCAGAATAGACGTGGTGTGAACGCTGCAAAATGTAGTAAACATCCATGCCACCAAAAATTTTCAGATTAATGTTTATCTTGAAGTCGATATCCAAATATCATCATTTAGTACGGTTGGTGGTTGCATTTGGTTGTGAAATAATACTAATACAAACTCTCAAGCACGACCTCACATGTGAGTTATCGGCTCATCCAAATGATTTCCTAAGAACTATGAACATTTTCAAAACATATGCTGCCATTTATTTTTTAGCTTCCTCGAAAGTGTTAGTTTCATCATATGTATATAGTTGGTTCTGCGTTCTTTGTTCTCAATCAACAGTAACCATGTCAACTGTTGAAACTGTTATTATACGCTTTTTATTCTCTTCCTCGTTCACTGAAACCATACTATTTCAATGATCTACTTGATTGTCAATGCACTCCTTTCAAGTTTAGCTTCTCCAACTCAATGTTGAATTTGTTGAGTTGAATTTTTGACTTCGTCTTTCTTTTTTTTACCTTGACTTATTTATTAATTGAAGCCATAAGGCACACTAATACCATATCAGAATGGTGTTTTTCGTAGTGGCCAGAGAGTTGAATAAACTGACGGGCAATGGCAGAAACCCCAGAGCAACGCGTCAGGATCTGTGTCTCAAGTCAGGTTTCCAACTTAGGACCGCCGGTTTTCGAGGCCGGCGCCCTACGCACTAGACCAGACAGGCGACAATGTCATTTTTGTAGAATGGAATTTTGTTACATCGTGCAGCGTTCGCACCACGTCTATTCTGACTTCACCATCGTGATCAGATGGTCCGGTTTAGTCTGCAGAATGATTTTCATGTGAATCGAACCAATATAGAACGTTATCGAAAAAGTTGATTTCGTATTTTGAAGCACAAAATGACTGGTGAAATTGAAATTGACACTCACTCACTGACTCACTCACTCATCGTCAACATGATACATATCTTAGTCGATCAGCCAATGAACTGGAAATCGGGTCATTGTAGGTGAATCACGCGGGGTGAAAAGACACAGCGCTCGGGGTGCCAAATTTCATAATTTTGCGCGGTGTCTTTTCACCCCTCGGAAATTCAACTTTTTACGCGGGGTGAAAAGCCCTTGAAAACGCGGGGTGAAAGTTCCGCGGGGTGAAAAGACACGGAACCGTAAAATGGCCTGAAAACTGCTAATACCCCCTCTTTGACGAAATTTCCCTCCCTTTGAAGGATTAAGATTAAGATCGTCCGTCTGTAAACACCCACACAATTATGTTTAAATTTTTTTCATTAATTCATTTTTTCTGACTATAATAGGAACATTTTGCAGCGGACGACCGTTTTCATTATTGTCATAGAACAGGAGACTTTCGAAGAGCTATAGATTTTTTGGCTGTTCAAAAAAGTATTACATTAGCCATTGTCATAGCGGAGGAGGAGGGGTGGGAAAAGCGGACTTACTCCCTCTTTGGCGTTTTCAAATAGTAGAATTTGTTCCTCAATGTGTGGGTAAAATAACTTCCAATTCTCCCTCTTTGAGGAAAGTCCCCTCCCTTTGGAGGATTAGCTCGTCCGCCAGTGATTGTCATAGTATTACAATGCCACACACACTTCTGTTCAGTCACTTCTGGGTGACTGAATTGATAATAATTATTCACCCTTGAATACGTCATTCTTAATTGCATCTGATTTTCACTCAATCAATCAATCAATCAATCAATCAATCAGTCAGTAAGTCAGTCAGTCAGTCTCACTGGAGGACGAACAAAACCTCGAAAGGGAAGGGAATTTCTCCAAAGAGGGGGGAATCGGCAATTGTTATGCCATTTTACCTACACCTTAAGGAACGAAAACCACTTTTTGAAATCTCCAAAGAGGGGGAATTCCACGTTTCCCTCCCCTTCTCATCCGCCAGTGGTCAGTCAGTCAGTCAGTCAGTCAGTCAGTCAGTCAGTCAGTCAGTCAGTCAGTCAGTTGTTCAGTCAGTCAGTAAGTCAATCAGTTATGTTGTTAAGCAGTTTAATGGAATTCAATTTCAAATCAATGCGCTCAAAAGTCAAAGAGGTAAAACAGTGTAGAGCCCCAGGCGTTCAGTACCACCAACAGCTGGAACAAATTGAGAGCGCTGCGGCTGATGCCCGGAGGCTTGAATAATCGGGCAGACGTGCCACTTGAGCACGACATACAATGACTGACTGACTGACTGACTGACTTTAGTTTTTTTCTGACAGTTGATAAGCTTGTCGATCAAAAGGTATGAATCCGGAATATCAATTCATTCCAGTTCACCCATAAGTATATTTCCTATGTTTTCGGAAGACGAGCGGTGAAAAAAACGACGAAAAAACCGAGAACCCATCCCCTGAAAAAAAACAGACCACTCCAAAAAAACATGTACGCGCGCGTTCGCAGACTCAAAATGTTGGTCGGCTTATTTCATCTGGTTTGTATTACGTTTTGTGCCATCGCGTTTTTGGTTGACGTTCTGGCGTCACTAGCGGACGAGAAGGGGTGGGAAAAGTGGAACTCCCCCCTCTTTGGCGTTTTCAAAAGTAGAATTTGTTCCTTAAGGTGTAGGTAAAACAACCTTATTTCTGCCGATTCCCCCCCTCTTTAAAGAGATTCCCCTCCCTTTGGAAGTTCGGCTCTTCTGCCAGTGTATGGCGTTCGTTCTCTTGGAGCCGTGTGGTTTTGGTAGTGGGCCAATCCATCCTCCAAAGGGAGGAAATTTCCTCAAAGTTGGGGTATTATCAGTTTTGAGGCCATTTTATCTACACCGTAGAGAACAAATTCTATTTTTCTGGAACTGTTAAAGAGGGGGAAGTCCATTTTTGGTTCTTCCCTCGTCCGCTAGTGCTGTGTGGTATTCGTATAGGCCCAATCATTAGCGGACGAGAAGGGGTGGGAAAAGTGGAATTCCCCCCTCTTTGGCGTTTTCAAAACGTACAATTTGTTCCCTAAGGTGTAGGTAAAATTACCTGAAAACTGCCAATTCCCCCCTCTTTGGCAAAATTCCCCTCTCTTTGGAAAATACACTCGTCCGCCAGTGGGCCCAATGATATTCCATGCCGGCTCATATCATAACTCAGCTCTCATAAAAAGCAGGTAATCCAGCCAAATATACTTGTACTTGCGTGTAGATCATCCATGAAGCTGGCCATGAAATATTTCTATATTACAGGCTCAATTTATCTGATTCATACTGATTATTTTGTCTGCCTCGAAGTATAAAGCAACGTTGAACTACTATATTAATATAAAAACATACTATACAATTTTTAGCATCTCTACGGACAAATCATTCCTCGGCTCTCACGTTCGAAAAATAGATGACAGCGACTTTATGACATACCTAGGACTAGGATTAGCCTATTTCTGCGTATGACGCAATCTCGGCACAAAGCTCAGACTTAGCACCTGACTCATCTTAGCCGAAGACTTAGCCTCACCATCCCGACCACTCTACAAGCACACTCAGCGTCCTCTCCACACACAGATGGTGGAACATAACGTAATAATTGTATGGTTACATGTATCCTACATAAGCATAGCTGCATTCCGTGCCGTGGCTAACAGATGCTCGCTGTCAATACAATCGGGAAGGGAACGCCTCTCGTTTAATGGTGTATGGGGTATACATACATACATATACATACATACATTGGCAGAGTTCGCATTCACAGTTCGCCTGTTTACCATAAATTCTTGGTAAAATTTTTTACCCTTTCACTGAAAGTTGGTAATGTCAGCAGAATTGCTGTTCGATTCAATCTACGGGATGGAATTGTAATGAAAATGGACATCTCGTGCTGATAGTCTTCTCCTCTTCTAACAACATTTTTAATATGATTTTCAACTCTGTCGAAATGCTCGGTTGATATCATAATTTTTCAACTTGTATATTGCAACATGCATAATAGATGCAAGTTGCACTGCAACAATGAATGTCATCTAAATACACATAGCCCTTATGCCAGTTGCCCTTATCTTCCGTGTCGCTGTGTTGTGTGCCCTCCCCCCCCCCCATTAGCCTGTCGCCTTGGTTTTGGCCCGGCTTATCAAGTGGCACATTTGGTGTCTTTGTGGGCTCTTAAAACATTTTTTGGGGTTCTGATGACCTAAGATGGGATCAGCAAAAAATGGGTCAAAAGTGCCCTTTTTGAAAAACTCAAAGTGCTTACTGGAAATCTGGAAATCTGATGTAAGGATTTATTGTTGATAATAGTTTTGATGAGCCAATCAAGAGATATTTTTTTGTTATCGTTGAAACGAATTTTATGCGAGTTTTAGCTTACTTTCTGATATCAACTATTATCAGATCAGATTGCTAGTTCGCATTTTAGAGACTCTAGGCCGTCACATAAGTCATCTTCTCCTCTTTTCGGATTGTCCGAAAAAATTACTTGTCTCAGTGAGAAAAAAACAATTCCCAACACACATTTGCGTTGCCAAATGTTGTACGCCATGGCGATGTGTGTACTTAGATTAGGACCCGCCAGATGTGTTGTTATTATAGATACATAGCACACATTTTGATGGAATCCCATTGATATCGTGCCAAATGTGTGACCATCGTTCGGATATCATACCAAATCATAGTATGTAGCCCAGATGTTGATGTCCAGAAAATAATCTACAAATCAGCATTGAAATCACCTGATTTAGTACGCAGAGTATACCGATTTGTTTGTTACTTCAACAAACCTTGACTGCCATATTATTTTACTCTTGTGGAATTCCCCCTTTTTTTGGTGGTTTAAAAAATTTAGTTTATTCTACTAGGTGTAAGTAAAATGGCCTAGTTCCTGCTTATATCCCTCTCTTGGAGCTTGGATTAGAAACGCCGCCCTAATCCAAAATGGAATTATCTGTATGAAAATGATCCGATATATGTTATTTATTTATTTATTTATTTATTCTCACTTCAAAACAATGTACAGAAAATTGAGAGAGGACGATAATAAATGAGTGAATAAGTACTGATTTTGGAGTGGATGGAAAAAAACATTAGCCAAGAATTAGATAAAAAAACAATGATATGAGATTAGAGAGCAATTAGTTAAAGAACGAACAATCAATGGATTCCAAGAAATTAATAAGAGTACGGCGGTTGGGTGTAGTTTCATGAGGAATCCTTTCATAGAGATTAATGACTCTATTAGACCAAAAACGAGAGAATAACGTAGTATTACATCTATGTTTGAAAAGAGTACTACGGGTATTAGATTGATTTGGTGTGAATGGATTGATATTAAGGTATAAAGAGCCTTTAAAAAAATTTCTGACAGCAAAAATGTCACTACACAGAATCCTAGTTTCAATGCTTGGAAGGTTAATGTAGCGAAGCCTGTCAGCGTAAGGGATGTCATAAAGGTTGAGAGTATAGAGACAAAATTTTCGCTGAATAGATTCAAGATTTTTGATTTGTTTCTTAGTAGAGTACATGATTGCTGGGGAGCAGTAGTCAATAAGCGGGATAATGAAAGTTTTGAATAATTGGATATGAAAATTGTGGTCTTTAGAGAAGAAGGCATTACGAAGTATACCAATTTTTTGATTAGCCTTATGGGTAAGGTTAGATATGTGTTCATCAAAGGATAGTTTGTTGAACCTTTGATGTAGATCCTTTTCAGATTATCTATCCAAGTATTCTATTATTAATCTATACTTAATAGCGTTTCCTACCTTGGCATCTGTTCAGTATTATATATCTTGATTCCCAAATGTGGATTATTAAGAAAGCCATCACACCTCAAGGACACTCGGTCTCCCTTTTTATGAAGGCTACGTTGTTTTATGATTGGTGTAAAATCTGACGCTCGCCATTCATTGGGGCGGATAAGTTTACTGTAACCGATAAAGTATACACATACTACGCACATCAAGGGCTTCGTTTTTTTGCAAGAAAACCATCCATCCAATAAAGTGATAATGCTCAAATCATAAAAAAGTTCTTTTAGTCCTTTTATCCGCCACTGCTGGTCGGATGATCCAATTATTTATCTAGCATTTTTTTCATCCATCATCTCATCAGACTGGCCATCATGGAATGCTGCTCTTTTTTTACCACGGAAAACATAATACAAAACAAAGCGAATGTTTGTTTTACATATTCAGAGAATGTGTTATTTTGCATTTGGTCTTTGAGTTTTATAAAACAGGTGTTTTTCATGTTATCCATGTCATGTTTTCGATTGAGATAACTTACATAACTGGACTCGGGTCAGCTCAGTTGACGTATAAATTTATGACGAAAATTTTTTTCACCCACCTGCCCACAGATTTCACAGTTTTGTAACAATTTCCCTGTCACCCGATTCCCCGTGAAGACGAAATACGAATTCGGCTGCTATTCCCTATTAATAGCTCTTCATTTAAGTCGAGATATGACCAAAATCATTCTGAGTTTTGATGATAACGCGTATATTTTGACACCATACTCACACTAAATCCCACAAACTTATATTCTTTTAATATTGTAATACAAACTATTTGTAATCAATCAATCTGCCCCATCCATTCAATAAACTGTCAGTCACCGAAATGACTTTGCAACTCAATTATCTTATAACATCAAGTATCCCAATTTGCCAGTGGCATGTATTCGCCCTGACATGCCAATTGGCACCAGTAAATCAACGTTTGTTACCACTCGTAGCTGTTCACCATTAAACAACACAAATCCGAAACATAGCATTGACTCCATGCCACAACTATTGGGGAAAGTTTTTTTTGATTTAAAGTGATATTTTATATTTCACAACACCACCACACTTTTCTTCAACGGAAAACTTGGGTTTCTTGAATATGGTCTTTTTCTCATCCGACACGGGTGCAGGTCATTATAGTGGCACCAGTGAGTATACGCCGGTTGAATTGTTGCATCGTTACGTGTCACGAATGGCGTAACAACAGTATAACACATTGAGCACCAGAACGTAGAGCGTAACATACCTTTGAGTAACACGAACATAGCGTGTAACAGCAGCGCATTACAACGCGCGTATATGCCCTTTTTCGGCGGACACTGAGTAGCGTTATGGTACAACACTCTCTACACTGCGCTCTACACGTGCAACAGCAAATCGCAAACCAATTGTGTTTGTGAGTTTGTATTGGCAGGCTTTACTTTAGTGTGTTGTGAATAATTATGGGAATATTAAGTGGAATGTATGCGTACGTTCACAGCGTATCTGACTGGGAAGCGCTGAATCATTTACAGCAACATTTGTTTTTTTGCCAAGGGTATGTTATTGTAACCTAGAGAAAGAAGGAAAATAACATACATCGTAGTTTTTCGCTATTCATTTATCTTACATTTTTTTAAATATTGCACAATATTTATGTAAAAGATGAATTATGGCGGCGAAGCCAAACTTTTGCCAAGGTTATGTTTGTGCATTTAACCACATATGGTCGGTACTAAATCATATGTTACGCGCAATTTTGTTACACTCGTAGTTTTACTACGAAATACTTGGCGTAACAGATGTTACTCCACTGTTGGTCGTATATTATCGTTACGTTACGCCAGAGCGGAAGTCAGAGGTTCGCCCGCAGTTGGACTTGGCAGGGAAGAAATTGCACTGGTAATTCACTTTTGGCGTAGTAGAGTAGAGCTTATGAACTTTGTTGATGTACACATAACTCATCTTGACAAAAAAAGTTATGAAGCCTTTAATTCAAAAAAGATTAATATAGAATAGCTTACCCTTTTTAATAGAAGTTATTTCTGTTAGAACTATTGTATTACTTTAGTCAGACTTACATCAATAATGTAACTTTTTTTATGTAACTCGCCCAATAAACTGTTTTCTCTACTGCTGATACAGCTAAAACAATAACAAAAGTCTGAGATTTTTATGAATGAATGCCTAATTTTAAATATTTTAATTTTGTCGCCCTGTAACTGTATATTTTTTTAAATAGACTTTATTATTTGTACCCCCATTCAAATCAGATATAGCCCAGCAAAATGTACATGTATAAGTTGAGCATCACAGCCACCAATCTGGTTAAAAGCTTGGGTCAATGAAACAAATCAATTATAATCTGTCACTAACATAACCAGCAATTAATCACGATATAGTGATTAATTAGCTACATTTTAAAACTAGGCATTCAGTCATTCACTGACTAGCTTGAAAATGCTAACTTGTATTGTTAGTCGATAACTTACGTTTCTTTAATTCAGTTTTTAAACTTAGAACAAAGTAATTAATAATCTCTTTGCAGAGTTCCACAACACCATGTTATATAAATTTCAACAAAAATAACAGCGAACATTGGCAAACGACAAATAAAGCAATGCCGACCCAACAACAATATTCAACCAGGACACGATTTTCATCAACGATTTATTATGCAATGACTTGACAGCAGACGATTAATTTGTTTACTAACAACAACAACAACAACAACAACTTCAAAATGGCTTGTCTTTATCAATCCCGACTAAACCACCTGTGGTCGTTATGGTACTGCGTACTAGTCGTTTTATTACATGCCTACCTCATCTATTTGGGTATCGAACGCTATAAACTTTACTCATCACTTCAGGTTAACAAAATTATAGAACATGTTTCACCAGTGATATTCAGCTTCAAATGTCAGAAAATACGAAACTGTAAAAAAAATTCAACTATGTGAGTTTACAAAAATGTTACAAAGTATGTAAAACTACTACTGTAGAAGTACTTTTGGTTCAGACACTGAAATATAGCAAACCACCTAATGAACCTGAACTTCTAAATTCCTTGTTGGTTTTTTGAATTTTTTCGCCCTGTAGGATCATCTACTTACAATTTTCGCATCGGTGCCATTTTTGGAGTAGTAATTGTCAAGGAATCAAGAGTTACCATACATCTTGGGATCTTTACAAATGAATGGCATTGACACTCCTTTATAAATAATAGTACTGTATATCCCCGTTTCCTCATTGTAAAGAAGCTGATGCACACATAATTTTGTACGTACGATTAACTTTACCGACATCTTTCATCTTTTGTCATTCCAGTGGCCACGCGGTCGCGAGCCCTCGCAACTTTGGTTGACGGTGTACGGGGTGTTGCATGCAGTTACCGTATGTCTTATACCCACATTCATTGCCACTTCTGCCTTCAAAACCGGCAATCTCGGATCGGATAACGAACGACTCGGCGATCGGCCGGAACGCACGATAGCTACCACCGCAGGTGAGTGAGTGAGTGAGTGAGTGAGTGAGTGAGTGAGTGAGTGAGTGAGTGAGTGAGTGAGTGAGTGAGTGAGTGAGTGAGTGAGTGAGTGAGTGAGTGAGTGAGTGAGTGAGTGAGTGAGTGAGTGAGTGAGTGAGTGAGTGAGTGAGTGAGTGAGTGAGTGAGTGAGTGAGTGAGTGAGTGAGTGAGTGAGTGTAGTGAATGTAGTTTAAACGACGCTTTTATTATCTATCAACAAGTGTGAAACCTGGACGCTAAAACAGCTTCTGGTTCACCATGGCTGTCGTTACCCCGTCCAACTGCTATAGTTCCTCTTAACAGGTGTTGCGACCAGATCACCCGAACACCCAAAATATTTCGCCAAATTTGAATCTATTTCTTATTAATGAAACATAAACAGTATGTTAGCAACTGATTGGGTGGCTGTCGTTGGGCATCAAACTGACTAGAGCTTCGCTCTTGGTCGTGCAGGATCTTTCAATACGTAGATCAGGTAGTATCATAAAACGTGAACGATTTCATACCTTCTCGTATCAATATTAATCATGATGGTTGTCGGTAAACGGTAAATGATTTAACGATGTTGGTATATTGAGTGAACGAGTTGTTGTGAGTGAGTGAGTGCGAGAGCTAACCAGTTAGTTGAATACGGAACCACAGGCTGAACCCGTGAGTGAGTGAGTGAGTGAGTGAGTGAGTTAGTGAGTGAGTGAGTGAGTGAGTGAGTGAGTGAGTGAGTGAGTGAGTGAGTGAGTGAGTGAGTGAGTGAGTGAGTGAGTGAGTGAGTGAGTGAGTGAGTGAGTGAGTGAGTGAGTGAGTGAGTGAGTGAGTGAGTGAGTGAGTGAGTGAGTGAGTGAGTGAGTGAGTGAGTGAGTGAGTGAGTGAGTGAGTGAGTGAGTGAGTGAGTGAGTGAGTGAGTGAGTGAGTGAGTGAGTGAGTGAGTGAGTGAGTGAGTGAGTGAGTGAGTGAGTGAGTG
>OZ038446.1:21161064-21178564 GCA_964036265.1 Daptonema setosum
ATGAGGCTGCTTTACTCAAGCATATTCCGACATTCTTTAGTTTCAGAAGTGTGTGAAACACAATTGCAAGAAGAAACTCAGTTTATGATTCTACCAAACTGTTTTACACAGCCCAATTTGGTGCCACACTACGTACGATTAAACTCAAATATTCAAATAAGAGTAACATTAAAACCTTTTTTAGCAAGAATTAAGTTTGCGTAATTTTTTTCTACAAAATTTGCAGCAAATAATTTGTTTCCATTATGTTTAAAAAATGTTTTGAAATTATTTACCCACATTAATCTATTGCTAGTCCACGCAACAATGAAAACCGCGTCAAGCTATTTTACATAACACCATTTGGCGGCAAAAAATAAATATGAATCGATAAAAATAGCATTAGAAGCATACGAAGTATGGGGGGACGTTACGTTCTGGAAATACACGTGAAACATCCATGATTGCGTTCGTGGTTCCATTGAATTTAACATGCTGAAAATTTGTTTACAAGAACACTGCAGACGCTTCTGCATGTCTGATAAGTGCATTGAAACATCTAATTCTAACAAAATATGTTTATAAAGCCATAAAGCAAATTATTAATGGCTTAATTTTTGAAAAAGAAAAAAATTACCAACCGCGAGTCAATATAAACACGTTAGGTGGTCTTTTTGAAACATTACAAACAGTTTTGAAACATTAAATTTCCATTTTGAAACACCTGTTTTTTTTTCGAAAGATTTCAACTGTGGGTGTTTTAGTAATTTTCCCGGGCCAAGACGAGAAAACTCGAAATACACTTTAAACATCAATGGTTGCGCTCGTGGTTCCATTTAATTAAACATGCAGAAAATTTGTTTACAAGAACACTGCAGACGCTTCTGCATGTCTGATAAGTGCATTGAAACATCTAATTCTAACAAAATATGTTTATAAAGCCATAAAGCGAATTATTAATGGCTTAATTTTTGAAAAAGAAAAAAATTACCAACCGCGAGTCAATATAAACACGTTAGGTGGTCTTTTTGAAACATTACAAACAGTTTTGAAACATTAGATTTCCATTTTGAAACACCTGTTTTTTTTCGAAAGATTTCAACTGTGGGTGTTTTAGTAATTTTCCCGGGCCAAGACGAGAAAACTCGAAATACACTTTAAACATCAATGGTTGCGCTCGTGGTTCCATTTAATTAAACATGCAGAAAATTTGTTTACAAAAACACTGCAGACGCTGCTGCATGTCTGATAACTGCATTGAAACATCTAATTCTAACCAAATGTCGTTAAAAAACCATAAAATGACATTATTGGCTTAATTTTGAAAAAAAGAATAAATTACCGACCGCGAGTTAATACAAGCACGTTAGTTGGTCTTTTTGAAACATTAGAAAAAGTTTTGAAACATTAGGTTTTCATTTTGAAACATCTTGTTTTTTTTGAAAATTTTCAAAAGTGGGTGTTTTAGTAATTTTCCCGGGCCGGGCCGGGACTTTAGTAAAAAAACCCCCACTTTTTTTCCAACCCTGCCCGGGAAAAACCCGGCCTAGCAACGTAAAATAATAATCCCGGCCTATTCGGTGTGGGTGTTTTAGTAATGACGTCATGAAAACCCCGGGTGACGTCATACTTTTACCCTGATCTTAAAGGAACAGTGGGTGTTTTAGTAATTTTCCCGGTCCCGGGCCGGTGTTTTAGAAAAAAAAAATTTTTTTGTTGTGCCCGGGTGTGGGTGTTTTAGAAATTTTCCCGGCCTGTGTGGGTGTTTTAGAAATGCTGTTTCCCGGCCCGGGCAGTGGGTGTTTTAGTAGCACCCTAAGTCCTCTACAGTGTTCCATAAGTCCCCTACAGTAAATTATAGGTTACGGTAGGTTACTGTATTTTGAAGTTATTTTCTGTTTTCATGACATTTAACTTAGCTCGAAAACAAGAATCATGAATAAGGGGTTTTCGAGGGCGCTGAATCCGAATATCATAATCATTTTTGTATCAGACGTCTTGTTGATTGTCAAACTGGATTTATTTAGAAATCTTTGAGTCTCCAGAATACCTAATGCAGACTAATAGCTTGAAAACGTGGACTACAATGTTTCCAAAACTTCTGAGTCTAACTATGACACTATTTGTAGAGAGCTTTGTATCTATGAGGCTCAATTCTCAAGTGAAAACTCTCTGCCTCAATCTTATGGAAACTGAAAGTCATGCTTAAGTGTTAAATAATTACATTTGCTGCTCGAAAAAAACATTCTTAGATTGAAAATGTGTAGATGGAGAGCATAGCTTATTTTCTTTGATCAGAAAGAGAAGCTCCAATAATTGTCAAAAATTAAATCACTATATAGAACGACTCTTTAACTCACCATATACTAAATAAAACTAATTGTATTTTATTAACCTTAGTGATATCATCTGAACTTGATGACTGCATGTCATACCATAATCGAACAGCCGGACGTCCAGAATCACCTTTCCGAACATTTGGTTTATAAGGCAAATTTCAGTGAGCTTTTCATTTAATTCATAAAAAAACTCTCTTTCAATGACTCATGAAGAAAGTGTTACGGGGTGTCTTACTTAGACTGCTGACACCCGTCGTAACATATTTTGCTATCTTAACCTTAATAGTTAGCTTAACTTAATTGCCTAAATCCTATGCGTGAGTTGCATTACAAATAATCGGAATACCAAAAGAATATTATAGAGGGGCCTTCGAAAAGGCTTTATATCTCGAATGCGCAACGGTTCCACACAATTATTATATTTATGAATAATGGATGATTATCAAAATATAAGGCAAAGTAGTAAAATGGATTTAAGTATGAAGTTATTGGTTAAATTGTTAAAATTAAGAATTATAATATAGAAAATGTTAGACGTAGATTAAGAGACAATAGGGTGATTAACAATATGCCTATACTGTGCTGTGCAGTTATATGCTATACATATACCATCATACTTGCCTTGTTTGCTAAGCGTTCCCTGTTTACTATGCCTATGTATCTGCCTGCTGTGTTATGCACTCGGTATGTATGCATGTACATGCGCGACTGGAACTGCAACTGAATATGTAACGTGAATGCTGTTGCAACTTAACTATAAAGGGCGTTGCTGCTGGTTTTTATGTTTATGTGCCATACTTGCTGATTGGTGGGGCTGTGTGAATGCTCCGCCTACTAATTGATTACGGTATTCGATGCCAGATGGCTACCGTAAACCTAATAATACTTGCTTAATACTTGCTTAAGATAATGCCCGTATCACTTGCTTGCTCCTGGTTGCTCATTCCAATGCCCGAAGTTATCTTATCAAATTTTTCGAGAAACTCGTTGATCGATGCGCCTTGTTCACCTGTGAATATGTCAATTTGTTGCAATGGGGTAATTAGTGCTTGTTGCATCATTATTTGCGTGCTTGTAGGTTGTATCAATTGCACGTGATCCGGTTGGTCGACCATCTGACGCCTTAAGTCACGATTTTCTGCTCTTAAACTGCGGTTTTCTTGCTGCTTGCTCCTAAGATCGTCGAATGCTTGTTTTAAACTGCGGTTTAACTCACTAATTTGATTCTCGTGTGCTCTAGTGATCATACAAAATCAAATAGGTAACTGCGTACAATGCTTTAGATGCGAGGGTAGTGAGTGAATGACGATAAAAACCTGCGAGAAAAAAAAAGTATTTACTTTTATCGTCTGCGAATAAAATGCATTAACCTTTTATCTTCTGCAAGTTTGTGCTGGATTGTGAAGGTGGCGCTCGGTGTCAACTTGGCGACCGATTGGTGGTTGGTGAGTGAGAATCGGTAGTATGCGCGAGAAACGAGATTAAGAAGCTGAAAACAAAATTTGAAAATAGTATGCACTATGTTATGCTACCGTTATTGAAAAATGGGAGAGCGAGGAAATAAAGTTGACCAAGATGAGTGCATAAACAACTTATGTTAAATTGAAAAGATTGTGTTTCCGTCTAAAACACAATTATGTGGTATAAACCAAATAAAATGAGTGGTTTGAAATACTAGTAGCTTATTGTGCAAACAAACGTGAGATATTTTTGCATTAAGTGAAAAACAACAAGATTCAAGTATGTGCTATGCCAATGAAGATGCAAGTTTGTTCTTGAAATGTGAGTGAAAATCTAAATAGTGAACTGGTGTGGCGGTGTTGCAAGTGCAATGGTGGCTTGCGTGAATAAAAAAGTAGTTGAGTACATTTAATATGTATGTTCAACTATGAAATTGTTGTTGCACCACTTTAACCTTTGAAAAGATAGACAAAGGGTGATTTGAAAATGTTTATTTACCAGAATGTGATGGGAAAAACTTAATCTGCAAATCGGTTAAAGCAAAATTTTAAATGTCGGCGCGTTCTCTGTGCTATTTTATTTTCCCATGTGAAGATCAAACGATCAAATGCAATAACAAATTTAAATCGCTGTTATCGGTGCTCTTAAAAAAATTCCCAGCGGTTTTCAAAATGCAATAGGTTAGTGAATTTAAAATATCACTAACTGTTGGTTGAAGGGGAAAAATCAGATATCATGTGCTGAGAATGAACTTTTAAAATCATAGCTGGTGGGCTGACATGAAAAAATCTGAGCGATTGAATACGGTACTTGAAGAGCAGTATGGTGCAATGCTGTTATCGATATTTTCCCTGCCTTTAGTTGCCATTTGATAATAGGTATGGAATATACAGTTCGTATAGGATGCGCCGATGTTGTGACTGGCTATCTGATGCCCTATGGAATGATGGTGCTGAGTGCTGACTGTTGCCGAAAATGTTATTTTTGCCCAATTAAAAACATTTGATAGCGGTGGGAATGCTGGGTTCGTATTGTAATTGGATACTGTAAGTTGCTTGGGGGGTCGAAGGGGTTGGATGCTTGTTTCGAATCTGGGCGTTATGTATAGCTTGTTAATGCCAGGGTTTTTATATGCCTGTTCATCGTGAAGTGTCTAGTGGTCATTGAGACCCAATGTAGCCAATATGGCTCAACGGCTAAGTTCGGGTGCACGACCGGAGGTCCAGGGGCGGCCGGCCTCCTTACCCTCGCTCCTGCTTATATCGCGCGCTTTTCAAATAAAAACTTTTTCTCTCTATCCTTTGCGTGAAAAGTGAAAAAACGTGTTTCACTGCTGATTACCGTGCTGCAGACACGGAATCGTGCATAAGTGCCAAAATTATACCTGTGTGGGTGTTTAAGGGGAGAGCGTGAGCTAACTATACAAAATAGACATCATCTTGATCAGGGATGATGAATACAAAGTAAAAATCCGATGGGCTGTTGTACTGACTGTTTACGCATATCTGCTGGGTTGTGTGATGCGTCTCGAAAGCGGATGATTGCAAAACGTGGGGAAACTGAAATATCAATAGTTGCAGATTTTTAATTTGCGTTTCAGAATGAGTGCTATTTTAGCGTATTTGTGCCTCTGTAGGTCGATACGATAGGTCTTGAATTCATCGGTGGCTGTTCATCCGCGTTCATCGGCATATGATGCTGATATCTGCTGAATAGTATAATGTAACGTTACATATCGGTGCCGGGGAAAAACTCTGTGTGTGTGTAGTGTGACTGGTACATGTAAAAATAACTATAATTGCTAATTAAGTGCACCGGGATGTTTGAAAAAAAATCGATGCCAAACTGAATTTTGATTATTAAAATAAATAATCGTTTGCAATGGTTCATAAATGCATGCCATGTAAATGAAAGTTGTTTTATATTACGGTCAAATGCTTATCCGCTCGTACTCGATCATTGCTACATATGTAATATGTGTGCGATGGGACTGGTTGATGGTGTGGAGGGATGTATGTAAATGCGAAATGAAGGGGTTGTTTGAGGAATCTGCATAGAGGGTTGTAATAATAGAATAGTTGTTAATGTATGTGCTAATCAATTGAATGCTAACTATAATTGTTAGTCTGCAATAGAAATGTTGTTTTTGCCAATCTGAAATATTATCAATATGATATGCATGTATCTTGCTGTTTTTCTCTTCTGCCGATCTGGTCTGCGAGTTCGTACTTCCATTGCATGTATTTGCCTGAATGGAAGCTCGATCGGAGCCTCCATTATGTTACGGGGTGTCTTACTTAGACTGCTGACACCCGTCGTAACATATTTTGCTATCTTAACCTTAATAGTTAGCTTAACTTAATTGCCTAAATCCTATGCGTGAGTTGCATTACAAATAATCGGAATACCAAAAGAATATTATAGAGGGGCCTTCGAAAAGGCTTTATATCTCGAATGCGCAACGGTTCCACACAATTATTATATTTATGAATAATGGATGATTATCAAAATATAAGGCAAAGTAGTAAAATGGATTTAAGTATGAAGTTATTGGTTAAATTGTTAAAATTAAGAATTATAATATAGAAAATGTTAGACGTAGATTAAGAGACAATAGGGTGATTAACAATATGCCTATACTGTGCTGTGCAGTTATATGCTATACATATACCATCATACTTGCCTTGTTTGCTAAGCGTTCCCTGTTTACTATGCCTATGTATCTGCCTGCTGTGTTATGCACTCGGTATGTATGCATGTACATGCGCGACTGGAACTGCAACTGAATATGTAACGTGAATGCTGTTGCAACTTAACTATAAAGGGCGTTGCTGCTGGTTTTTATGTTTATGTGCCATACTTGCTGATTGGTGGGGCTGTGTGAATGCTCCGCCTACTAATTGATTACGGTATTCGATGCCAGATGGCTACCGTAAACCTAATAATACTTGCTTAATACTTGCTTAAGATAATGCCCGTATCAAAAGTATGAGGTTATTAATAAAGTTTTAACACAAGCAGAAAGGTTGAAATAAGTTTAAGTTCAACAAGTTCTTCCACTTCTCTGATAGATAAACATTTCGGGTTTTGGATACTGTTGAAAGCGCTCTTATTTGCCTCTGATTGCCCTAGATTTCCTGTCTCACCTAAGAGTAAAAGCTTATATAGTTAGCTTAATAATCCTTGCAACGTCGGAGCGAGTTTCGAGTACACAGAATAAGACAATAGCATAGAAGTTTTTAAAGTGTTTCACTACAAAAAATCCTGGATAGGCAGCTAAACTGTAACAAATTTTGGCTTTTGGTACGGCTTGCGTTGACGTTATTGGCACTGAACACTTCACAATCGTTATCTCCTAGTTCACAGCTAAGAATAAAATGTTCCTATGTTGCCAAATGGTTTTTTCACTAAATTTTCTTAATCAAAAGTTTAACAATCAGAGATTGTGAAGAATACCGTAATTAACATAAAAATAACATATAATTTTATATACCGTAACCAATACCGTAATCGATACCGTAACCAATACCCTAAACTTGATTACGGTAGAGGACTTATGGATTAATGCGTTATCCGCATGCCGGTGTGAGCATCAAAATTAGGTTTCTGTGTAGGCTTAGGCTTAAGGCTTAGGTTTTTGTATGGGCTCGGGCGCGTAGCGCTCGAGCCTATCGCAAAAACCTAAGCTTAAGCCTAAGCCTACACAGAAACCTAATTTTGATGCTCATGCCTAGCCTTCTAAACCTATCCAGCTATGTAGGCAGCCTAAAAACCTCCAAATGGCCGGTCGACCGATCTCGGTCGACGGGTCGACGGGTCGCGATTACCGTATTATTCGAGTATTTCCGGTTTAATTCAATGAAAAAAATATAGAAAAATTGTCGGTTTGTTATTACAAAATGTATTGCCGTTATTCATTGAAGGTTCACATTCGCAATCCAAATTGATTGTACAGCAGAAATTGAGTGGAGAACTTCAAAACTGAAAGTCGTTCAGAAAATCTTTTAACAATTAATCTTCTCGTGTCGTGTCGTGTTATAAGATAAAGTATAAATAAATGATAATAATGTTTATTGTTTCTAATTCAGCAAAACAAAGATGGCAATGGGTGAAGCCTAAGCCGTGGTCACCCATCGCCGTCCGAGCCCCATCCTGTCTGTCGTCCAATCGTAAACTTTGTCGAATGGACCAGCCCTGTTCGTCAACAACCTCAATTTCGCACGAATCCTCGGAGGCTGAACGTTGTTGTTCCACGACCACTTCTTCGTCTTTTGCCATGTCGCCGCCATGTGCCAATGAAAGTTCGGTGAAAACGCCGACCAACGAGGTGGCCAATTTCCATCTGAACAACTGCGATGATGAGGATGAAGAAAGTCGGGTTGATGACGGCACCACAACCGTTGACGAGTCGTCCAGTCGTGGACGTGATGCCAATACCGAGACAACTGTTAGGAGGATTATTATGCTATATGGTGATATGGTCCACTTACTCCCCACTTGTCACTCTCTCAATCACTCTCACTCACTCACTCACTCACTCACTCACTCACTACTCAGTCACTACTCAATCACTTACGTCACCTCACCACTCACTCGCTCACACTTTCACTCAATCATCAACTCACCCAGCCACTCACTCATTCACTCACTCGCTCAGTAAGTCGTTCCTTTACTCGCTCAGTTGACTTACTAACACTCATTCACTCACTCAGTCATTCACTTCTCACTCACTCCCTCACTCACTCACGCACTCACTCACTCACTCACTCACTCACTACTCAGTCACTACTCAATCACTTACTCACGTCACCTCACTCACTCGCTCACACTTTCACTCAATCATCAACTCACCCAGTCACTCACTCATTCACTCACTCACTCACTCGCTCAGTAAGTCGTTCCTTTACTCGCTCAGTTTACTTATTAACACTCATTCACTCACTCAGTCGTTCACTTACTCACTCACTCCCTCATTCACTCATTTCACTCCGCATATTTATAGGTTACAAACGGGGTTCTCAGCGAAGACACGTCGTCATCGGATCTGCTGTTAGACGATGACGTAATCGATGTGAATGCCACGCACTCAACCGGCACCACCAGAATGGAGTCGTCCGCGTGTTCATCTGGTCTCTGCTGTTCCTCTTCGCCCACGATCGCAGCGCAGAGACGCCTGCGCACCTATTCCATTGCCAATCCACGTTGGTGCAATACACTAGCAATCGAGCAGGGGTGGGAAAAATGGAATTACCCCCTCTTTGACGGTCCAAAAATATAATTTGTTCCCTAAGGTGTAGTTAATTGGCTCGACACCTGTAAATTCCTGATTTTTTGACGGTATTCCTTTCTTTTTGGGTTTTGAGGTTTAGCTCGTCCGCCAGTGGTGCAATATCATTCAGTTCATTGAGTTCATTTCAGATATAAGGAAGCTTAAATGTGTTTAATCGGATGATACCGCTTTCATGGTCGACCCACATTTTTTCATCCATTCACTAAGTTATTTTGCATTCCTTGAGCAAGTTATACATTCATTCTTTTCTTCCTCATGTATTACTTTCAATGCTTATTTGAAAAATCATCTGTCTTATGTAGGAATAAACGAGACACGTTACTATTTACTGAAACGAGAAACTATTTACTGAAAGATAGGAAGAGTCATGATGGTCGTTTTCATGCAAAGTTTGGAAGATAATAGATGTTTCAGCGATGCCGTGGTTTGGCATCGATGTGGGTGGCACCCTGACCAAGCTCGTCTACTTTGAACCCACTGATCAAATGGACTTTGCTGACGGCGGACTCGATCCGGGAGAGCCTGAAAGGTTCGATTACCAAATTCATTTTACTTATGTCTTTCTTGTTATTCTTATTCAATTCGAGAATCATAAGTTTCATTTTATTGTCATTGTATGAAATTTCAAACCGTAGGTGTCACTAGTTTTTTTTCATCAAATGTCCAGTTCAATGAATGTAGACTGTAGATTTATATTTCTCAAACTGCTAAAATTTCATGAATTTTTTTGCACACTTTGGTTTGTATGTATACTTCTCCTGTAAATACCCGTTGTATCACATACATTTGTGTCTTGTAAGTTGTAAATATAATAACTTATCATGTCATTTTAAGGTTATCGGTGGTGCGCAAGTACCTAATGTCAAGACGTACATACGGGGAGACCGGTGTGCGAGATCATCATCTTGAGCTAACTGAAATGCCAATCAACGTTGGTTATAGTGTTGAACGCGTCTTTGTTATTGGGTTTATTAATTAATAATATATGGCTTTTTTATACTCAAACTTTCAATTTCAAATACGTTTTCGAGTTAGTTGTTGTTGTAGAGACTGTTTTGTTGGAGTTTTTCTGCAATGCTTATAATTCTGATGAACGTCATGTCGCAGTTGAAACGGAGAATACTTTGACTAGTCAATTTAGAGATATGTCCCCGTTTTGACTGCAGCATAAACAACAGTTACACTTTTAATAGGGAGGGATTATAAGTGAATCTTGAGGATCTGCATAGTATCAATCAATGGCGGACGAGCCAATCCTCCAAAGGGAGGGGAATTTCATCAATGAGGGGAATCGGCAATTTTGTAGGCCTCTTTACCTCCACCTCAGGAATCAAATTGTACGTTTGGAACCGCCAAAGAGGGGGAATTCCACTTTTTCCACCCCTTCATGTCCGCTAGTGGTATTAATATTACATATATTATTACGAAATGTTCAGTGTCGTTCCGGCAACATTCACTTCATCAACTTTCCGACCAGCCGCGTTCTCGCCTTCATCAGTCTGGTTAAATCAAAAGGTTGTGTTATAAGTTTTAAAATTAGTTTTATATAAGATTTTACAATAAACGTATTGTATTCTTATCATGATTTAGTTTAAAACATTTATTGCTTTTGAATTCCCATTTTCTAGGTTTTGCTCAGCTGACCACGACCGCTTGCGCCACGGGCGGCGGGGCTCAGAAGTTTGCGGGTGATATTGAAAGAGTTGGTTTTAGAGATATTTACCAGTGTTGTTCCATTACTGATGATAGCATAATAACACTCTTTATTTAATTTGAACGATAAATTTTTGAAATAAAAAATAATTTTACTTTGTATTAAGTCGAAGTCTGATGTCTGAACGCCCAATCTGTCAATGGAATAATTTGTCCTTAAACGGCTAATCTAACAATGAATCAGTTTGTCATTTCAATCATATTTGTAAGTCGAAAAATCGGTTTTTTCATCGACCGATCAATCAATTATACATGGTTAATTCATACGACCAATCAATAAGATTGTCGTTTAACACAACTAACCAATCAATCTATCATTGTCTATCATGGAATTAAGAACCAATCAGTCTGCCGTCTAAGCAATAAAGATAATCAGGGTGTAACATTAACAATAACCAAAATCAATCAATCATTATTCAATCAATCAATTAAGCGATCATTCAATCAATCTATCATTGAATCAATCAGTCAATATCCAATTCAGGATCTCGACCTGACACTCCACAAGTTCGACGAGCTCGAAACGCTGATCGTCGGCATCCGCTACGTCGTCGACCACAATCCCACCGAATGCTACTTTTGGGAAAACCCGATTGACGATCAATTATGTAAACAGGTTGGCTTGGCCCTTAGATTATTGAAATCAGTTTCACGATTTATCGTCTTTTCTGCTTCATAGTTTAGGGCATATGCAATGGGAGAGGGAGATACTGTGTTGTTTGAAACTTACTTGATGGTTCGTTGTTTGGTTCTCGAGGTTATTAGAATACCCGATTATCAATATCGACGAACCACACACGTGGTGTAGTAGGCAGATGGGCACCCTATGTGATATTTGATCGCCCTTCTCCACGTTCATTAATTAAATTGATTATCGTTTCACCCACCGTATTTTTGTGTCAGATCGCGTATCGTTCCAACGGCGAGGACTGTGCCCTGCAGTACCCGTACCTGATCGTCAACATCGGATCCGGCGTGTCCATACTGGCGGTGCGCGGCGATGGCAACTTTAAGCGAGTTTCTGGTAGCAGGTTAATTGTAAATGATTTATTGTAAAAAAATCTTAATTTGAAAATTATGCAGTGAGTAAGAGTGCAATCTATTGTTTTTTTTCATGGCTGACTGACTGACGGACTGACTGGCTGACTGACTGACTGGCTAACTGCCTGACTGACTGGCTGACTGCCTGACTGACTGACTGCCTGACTGACTGACTTACTGACTGACTGACGAATAATGTGCATAACACTTTGTATTCCGCTTCACGTTTCAGTATCGGTGGTGGATTCTTTGCGGGTCTGTGCAGCCTGCTGACCGGGTGCCAGACGTTCGAAGAGGCCATCGAACTGGCCACTCATGGACAAAGTGACAAGGTGACGTCCTTCTTTTCCACTATTTACTTCAGTGAAAACTCTTAGCAGGTCCCTGTAAGTAATCATTTTCTCACTTCTTGTTTCGTGGAAGCATATTGAGTTAGCCACGTCACGTTGTGTTCATCCTTTTTTATTGTGCAGTAAAATTAGTTGTTTCTCACGCCAAATTTACTTAATGTAATGTAAGTTGGAGTACGGAAATCATAGTGTCGACTGTCGATGCAACTGCGGTTTGCTTCGCAATAAGAACATGCGATGTTGTGTGATAGATAGATGATGGGTTATGGTGAAACAGGTGCAACACGAATACCTTTCTAGTTTCCAGTGCATGTCATATACATACAGTGCTTTCCTTTCTATTGCAATATGTTATAATGGTGTTGCAGGTGGACAAGCTGGTGCGTGACATCTACGGCGGTGACTACTCGTTTGTCGGTCTACCGGGCGATGCGGTCGCTGCCTCGTTCGGGCACATGATATGTCCGGAGAAACGGTTGGTTTTTGTTGTTGTTTTTGTGGTTGTTACTTTTGTTATTACTCATGTTGTTGTGGTTGTTGTTACTGTTGTTGTGGTTTTTTATTACTGTTGTTGTTGTTTATGTTGTTACTGTTGTTGTCGTTGTTGTTGCTGCTGCTGTTGTTGCATCTACTGAATCGTAGTAATATTGCAGGAAACTGGCCACACCGGCTGACTTGGCCCGTGCCGCACTGGACACGGTCACCAACAACATCGGTTCGATCGCACTTAACGCGGCACGTAATGAAGACATTCAACGCATTGTGTTTGTAGGTAAGTGACAAATCCTGTATGGTCGGATGTTGAGGAATGATGAATTTTATTATGAGGTTCTTCTAGAAACGCGTATACAGCTCTTATGTTAATAAAAAATTGATAGCTAGTAAGAGATATTAGTAGTAAAATATTTAGTTTCTCATTTCATCCAACATGATGTTTCAGGCAACTTTTTACGTGTGAACCCGATCGCCAGCCGTCGTCTAGCTTACGCCATGGACTTTTGGTCGCACGGCCACGTCAAGGCGCTCTTCCTCAAGCACGAGGTTAGTGTGCCAATTAATGTATTCCTCGTATTCATATGTATTATAATTTTTCACTTGAATCGGCTTATTATAAAAACTGAACATAGGTATAGGTTTTATTCGTGGTCGGATGATGACATCAATTTTGTACGTTTACGTGTTGCAAATTATGTGAAACAGGACCAGAGATTAAGCTGAAGCTAGTTAGTCGAAGCTGTTAGATATTCAAGTATATAAACAAACAAACAAACACGAACAACATAAAAAGTTACAACTATGAATGAATGGCAAATACGTCGAGTAATAATACAATGAAAAATATGATTTGAATTGCAGGGCTATTTCGGCGCCGTGGGCTGCCTGCTCAAGTTGACCGAAGTGCAGCACATTCGACGTCAGCGCGAACGAGACAGTCGATCGCAGTCACATTCCGATTCGTCGTCCAATTTATCGGGCAGATCCTCCATTACCTGATCCATCCATCGATCGTCACTCATTTACATTCTTTATTGCAAAGTTATATAGTCGAAAATTAATGACTGTTCCAGCCAGTAGTGGACGAGAAGGGGAGGGAAAAGTAGAATTCCCCCTCTTTGGCTGTTTCAAAACGTATAATTTGTTTATTGGCGTAAGTTAAATGGCCTCAAAGTTGACGTTTCTCTCCTCTTGGACGGAATTCCCCTCGCTTTGAGGTTCAGCTCGTCCGTGTCCGTCCGATGCATTCTTCGTTTCTTGAATTTCTCGTGCTGTACTGAATGAGTAGAAACTTGACAGCAAATAAAAGAGAAATGGTATGAATTTGTTACGGTCAGCCTTGAAATTATTGAGAAACGAAATGTGTATCCACAAAATTGTGCGCTTTTCCTGGAATAGTAATTCATTCTCGGGTATGGCTTAGGTTTGTGAATTCAATTTTACTGATTTGAATACAATGATGGTAAACTTAAGGTTTAATTGGGCAAGTTAGCACTCGACCCGGCTCATATATATGATTATTAGGTTGTGAGTCAACCCATGAACATTTTTGCGCTTATCGATGTCAGATTGACTGGAGGAATTTGCAATGGTTTGATTTCTGCATTAGATATCTAAGTAAGATTGACTTATATTAGTTGTATATATGTATTTAGCGTTTTAATAACGTGTATCCAACAAATTCACTACTCTGCTGAGAGGATTAAAGCCAATTTTTCGGGACTTAAAAAGCTGGCTGACTGACCACTGGGCGTTGACGCATGCGGAGCTGAAAGTTGTTTTTCAAACGTGATTGTTTTGAGATGAATAACATGAAACATAGTAAACTGGCACAATAACAGCAGTTATGATAATGATGAATGTGACTGGCGTAGTAATTTGTTGGTCCCACGATTAGACAATCGTTATGTTCTAGTTACTGGTATGCCGTTGTTGTCTGTTCAGTTCATAATATAATAAATACCATATAACTATTATTCCGGAGAATTTCACTCATTGTGATCGCACTTGTTTTGTTGTTTCTCATCAAGTTGGTTTATTTTTTAGATAATGTATTTTATGAAATATTTGTTACTTGAGTTGTTTATTCAGAATCTATTGGAAGTTTGGATGAATAGTTGTGCTTTTAACTTCAATTAGGAATCCGAAGTTTAGATGTTCCCGGTGTTCGTAAGGTTGCGGTGCGTAATTTCGTTCAGCGTTCTGGAAAGCTGGGTATTTTTGTGTCTCCAGTCCAGGACCAGGCTAATTAAATACTGATTGGGTTCGATTGTTTGAGTAGTGATGTGTGTCCAGACGTATGTCCTTTAATCATTACTGTTCGTCTGTAATCTTCAGAGAATATAATTCTTGTAGAAAGTATGGTTGATATATTTTTTGTGAACATTCAAATCCATTGTAATAAACTTTATGTGCCTAGTTTCACAGTTAAGCGGAAGTTATACTTCGGCGCACGCGCACGCCCTGTGTGCGTGACGTACGCCAAAATCGTTGTACTTCCGGCACCAGCCGCGCACCAGCCTGCCTTCTATAGAAAGGTGCGCTGCGCACGTGCGCCGAAATTGGTGCAGAGCACGCGTGCTCCGTGCGCCGTGCGCTGAAGTATAACTCCCGCTTTAAATGAATGATATTCTTCTATATGATACACGATCAATAATATTGTAATATAACAACAAGTAAGGTTCATGATTTATCTAATGAATATATGCATTATTTAATGTTAGCGTTGAGTTTCAACCTCCTGTTGGGTTGAAAGTCTGGTAGTTTCTTGTTCTTATATCCGGAAGATTTTGTTTCCATATTTATATTTCCCATAAATTAAGCTACCCATAATTTGTGGGGAGGGGCAGACAAAATTGTCGTCTTGGAAGCCGGGATTAGTTTTTCTTCAACCCAATATGGAGTTTGAAATGTTTTGTTTGTTCACTAGATCGACCAACAAAAACTCAGTAACATACTCTTAATTATCGTATGAACTGTGTGAAGCAAAAACTAGAGCGCACCGATATTTTCACTTTGGCACCAGCACATGTCCTAAGTCTGAATATCACTTTTTTGTTTAAATTTTGGTCCATAGCCGTAATGTACATTTTATATTAAAATTGAAAATGAATAGATTTTTTTGAATATTCAAAGTAACTAATGTACTTTAGAAGTAGACGACATGATGATAATACATGATTTTGTGATCACAATATATTAATTGATATTTTTTATCATAACATAATTTATAAATTTGCTTAGCATTCACATCACTGGATTCGTTCTTTTATTATTCCGTATTTGAACATTGTTCGTCGTTTCTATATTCCTGTTTCTACTATTATTTCTTTGTATTTTTTTACTATTGTTGTGTCCTTACGTTGCTTGCCTAGGCGCGTGTGTGCTTTCTTCTGCATTGTGAAAATGGAAATAAATCATTTTTTCACTTGAATCTCCAGAAGCTCTTTAGATGGTTATGGAAAACTATGACGGCACCCTAAAATAATGAAAGTTGCCAACCTTAGTCAATGTATCATGACATTGTCGTGGCATACCATTGCTTTACACATTGAACAATGCCGACATGTAGTAATAGTTTATTAAAATAGTAAAACGTTGTGCAAATATAGGTTGATGAGCAAATCTATGCGTAATATACTCAAACAATTAGTAGTAACAAGATTCGTAGATCGAGCGTGAATAAAGGTTAGCGGTACGGGTGTTGAAAGTCTTGCTGTGTATGTAGAAGTAATATTCTACTTCATGTGACCGATAGACGGTAAAAACATACAGGGTGCTCCAAAAAAGCGATCAAACCAACGCCATTTACTATAACTATTGAGTTGGTTAGAATGTGATATATTGGTCAACGTTGAGGGTTAATCCTAGCATGAAGGTAATAACAACTCAATTGTACTTGCAAGTTCGAAATCTGAAGGCTGAAAAAATTGTTAAAGTATGGTTTTCATGATAGTTGAGTATTATTTCCAAATATTCTCCATGACAACATGATTGAATGACGGTTTACTGTACAATGTTCAATACCATGTTACATCAGTTACCAGTTGTATCAGTAATCTTCACTGACGGACGAGCCAATCCTCCAATGGGAGGGGAAATTCGTCAAAGAGCGGAAATCAGCAGTTTTGAGACTATTTAACTTACATCTAGAGAACAAACTGCTGTTTTGGAATGTCCGAAACGGGGGGGATTCCCCTTTTCACACCCCTACTCGTCCGCTAGTGGTTATCATCACATACATACATACCAACCCAACCAGTATGAGTTGGGGTTCACAAGTAAAATGATTACGGCTGCATGCAGCTCAAGTTCACGTCGGTTTCATCTGACTACACAAATGGTCAGATCTCACAAGATAAAAAAATTCAGATTTCTTGATTGTTTGGATTTCGCTGACACATTTAATCGTCTTAAGAAATTCGCAAAAACTTTGTGACCCCAAAGACGGATTACAAGAAATGAGATTTACCTTTGAGGACGGTGGGTCAAGCATATAAAAGTTATTTAGAGAATGCATATAAGACCTGAATGAAGAGAGATGAGGTGAACCAAACCCAGCTTGCAATCTGACATCGAGGTCGGTTTTCAGGTCTGCAGAAAGATGCTGAACTAATCTAACTATGGACCCTTCCTGAAAAGACGATGAATCAATGATTTACACGAGATGTTATCGAATATTTATATGACAGCAAATGGGTGAGAGCTCGATTACACGACAACCAGAAGTATTTATAAAACAAATTTATGTAAACAGTGAAATGGTAAAGGGTTTCTACTAATCAAACGAATCATGTGCAAAAAGGTCGTAAGGTTAAAAGCGTCAAACACGT
>OZ038446.1:21186064-21231064 GCA_964036265.1 Daptonema setosum
CAGATAGCATTCGCATTCGACTCAGGTTGCGGCGGAACCCAAGTTTAGGCAGACCCTCTCCGAGGTGAGGCAACGACTGTGACCGTTGGAAGTGCACTTGTTTGATGCCGTCCTGAAAAACTCTTTCAATACAAAATTAGTAAAAAAATCCGTTATCAGCTCGTCATATATATTCTACACTATTTATAACCATTCACCTGGTAGAATGTTTTTTTTGTAAATGCGCATAGTTCCATGAATCTTTCAGAACTGCTGAAACATTAGTGGTTTGAATATTGCAGAAAATGTTATAGCTTGGTCAGAGTATCTTGTTATCAAAAGTATTTTAATGAGCCACTTATCACAAAGAATCAGGCAAAAAATTTTATGTTTCCAGTTACTGATCAAAAAATTCTAAAACTTCCTGAAAATTTTAACACGTGTCTAACTACATTTTATTATTTATGGCCTGGTCAAAAACTTTCCCATGTAACAAGAAACTCTGAATAGGGCCATATCACCAACATCATCATCATGGTCCTTGATGTGCTCGTAGTTGGCATGTACGGTGGCCGTGTACATCGGGTCTGCGTCCGTGTACGGGTCGTTGAACTCCGAATCATCGAACGCGGATCGCGGCGTCTTCGGCGATACCTAATCCATATTTTTTAATTTCACTAAAACTAATTTGTAAAAGGTAACATCTAAAACTTATTGTGTTAGCTACATAGGTTATCGGAGAAGTCTCGTAAAAACAAAATTTTGAAATTGATAACTTTCTGATAAATTATGTACATACCTTTCTTTAATGACTCTGGTCTAAACATATACTTGGTTCGTCTGCTTCCTATCAACTACTAAGTGGTTTGATGTGAATCCTTGCCATCTACCTCACTCAGTGCCTGCTTCTGTTGCTGTATAAACATTAAATGACGAGTACGTAAATAATAAATACTAATCATAAATTTTAATAATAAAAAATAACTCACCTTATACGAGTTGGGACTGGCTACGGGTTCACCGCCGGTCAAGGGCGCGTGTTCCAGGGCCGTCGGCTCATCCGGCTCTTCGATCTGCAACAATAGCTTGAATTTATAGTTGTTGAGGTTCTTATATAGTTAGCTAAATTAATAGATAGTTAGTTAAATTGTTAGATAGTTTATTAAATTGTTAGATAGTTTATTAAATTGTTAGATAGTTTATCAAATACAGTAGTTAGGCATTTTGTTAAGTTGTTAGTTAATTTTCAACGGAACTGTCATAAATTTTTAAGGTTAGTGGACACCGTTAGAATATTGTTTTTTTTAAACCTATTAACATGTTAATTAACTCGTGAATTACATACCTGAAATCGACCCTGCATAAATTGCTGAAAATCAATATCGGCTAATATACTGCGCTTGATGCAAATTGCAATTGATAAAGATAAACAAATACTTTATAGGAAATTTTTTATGACTAAAAAGTACCAACCCGTCTGAGCTCGAATCTGTCATTGTCCCTTGCAGCAGGTACCGTATTATTTGACATAGTTTTGGAGAATATTTAATACAAATTATACATTTATTATATTATAATAAAATAAATAAATTACCAATGTTTTATTTGGTGATTGGTTTTCTGAAAACAAATGAAATATAAAAAAATAAACCACATATATTTTCAGTTATACACAACGACAACCAGAACACCAATAATAATGGTGGTATTTTAAAATAACAGGTACACAAAATGATCAAGCATCAAGTGAACAGGTGCAAAGCGAATTAATGCCATTGAGAACAAACCGGTACTCAATGCGAAACGACATGGCACTAAATAATCAAGTGCATACCTACATCACTGGTGGACGAGCTAATTTTCTAGGAAGTGAGTTTCGTCAAAGAGGGGGGAATCGGCAGTATTCATGCTATTTTACCTACACCTTAGGGAACAAATTCTCCTTTTTGAAAACGCCAAAATGGGGGGAATTCCACTTTTCCCACCCCTGCTGGTCCGCTAGTGACCTACAACATATATGTACGTACATACATAGTTGGTTGATACATACATACGATACCTGGCATTAGTTGTGCAAGGATGTATTGGCCAAAAGTGCTAGTAGCCGGGTATATATTTATGAGGGGCGTATGTGGCAAGCGTTGTTAGCACAGGCGCACCTGCCGCCCATTCACTGGCGGACGAGCTAAATTCCCAAAGGGAGGGAAATTTCGTCAAAGAAGGGGAATCCGGAGTTTTCAGGCCACTTTGCCTACACCTCATGGAACAAATTCAACTTTTTGATAACGCCAAAGAGGGGGGAATTTCATTTTTCTCACTTCTTCTCGTCCGCTAGGGCGCCCATTGCATGTACACGGTGTGCCATCATTACAATATTGCCATTGTCCTCTACAATATGCAATAGGCAACGCAATTAATGCATTACTCTTATGTTTTATAAAAAGAATTTTTTTCTTATCTGAACGTTATCTGAGAAAAGGCTGTTATGAGCAGCAGTCACTGAGCATGACGAAATTTATGAGCCCTAGCGGAAGTTCCATTTTTCTAAGTTCAGAGAAAGTGCAACGCCGAGGAGAAAGTTCAGAGAAATCTATAAACGTTCCGTGAAGGGTATTCACATTGCCAGTATGTTCTGTAAGAAATACCGGCACGATTACGGTCATGGACTTGACAAACATCTTCCTATAATTTGTGGCACGGAATTGCCAATTGTGTTGATCCATTCAGTCATGTTTATAGTGTTGACAAAAGAGATAATTCATGCCCAAAAAATCTCCACAATATTGTGAAGACTAATTTCAAATTTCAAGTAAAAAATACGTAGTATACTGAGTTTACGGATACACTAAAATCACGAGATACACTAAAAATACGAAACGGTATTGGAACACCGTGTGTCTGGGGGTGTATACATTAAGTACCACGCTAATACAAGTTAGGACAATGCAGGCCAACAATTCAACACGATCCGGTT
Organism: Daptonema setosum; assembly: GCA_964036265.1. Classification (NCBI taxonomy): domain Eukaryota; kingdom Metazoa; phylum Nematoda; class Chromadorea; order Monhysterida; family Xyalidae; genus Daptonema; species Daptonema setosum. The sequence goes on from OZ038446.1 coordinate 21,189,018, forward strand.
ATAATCGGTTGAATAAGCCCGTCGTGATCGTAAAACACGACCTGTGCATGGAAACAAATCATTTGGCCAAAGTTAACCTTTAATATGCATACATAAACATATTGGGCTTATGATCACTATGGCTGTTGTTATTAACAAATCCCGTCATTGAATCCCGTTAACACGGTCACGTCACGCGAGCTGACTAGCGGACGTGAAAGGGTGGGAAAAGTGGAATTCCCCCCTTTTTGGCAGTTTCAAAACGTAGAGTTTGTTTCTCGAGGTGTAGGTGAAATGGCATAATTTCCCTTGATTCCCCCTCTTTAGAAATGTTCCCCTCCCTTTGGAGGTTTGGCTCGTCCGCCAGTGCGCGATCTGTAATTCTAATGAGAAAAAACTCGAAAAAAATTCCTTTATCAAGTTTCTAGAGTTCTGAATGTGAATTAGACCCATTTTAATGATAAACAGATACAATATGTATAGGACTCATAATTTATTATAAGACATGGTTTAAAACTTTGAAAACCCTTGGCATGGCCAGAACTAGATTCTCAAGTCCAGAACCGGATTCTCAAGTGATTAATTTTCTGTGCCACGTTTTAGCCCCGTTTTAAATTTTTTAGAACCAGATTCTCAAGTCTAGAACTGGATTCTCAAGTAAGGAATTTTCTGTGCCACGTTTGGGAATTTCTTATAACCGATTACGAGGCCTATACCTTGTTTTTGCAACAGAGTAACAGTCATAAACAGCTTTTATAATACACAGAAAACTTTCGGAAGACAACTTGAATAAGATATTTATGACGTCGGCCCCTGTTGAGCTTGTTGAACCTTCTTTCTTGCCTCATAAATAGCCGCTTTGCTGAGCTGCGTTTATGTTGACAACTTCTTTAACGAAAACTGGTAATCTCTCGAAACCTACGACACAATTTGGCACAGTTAACATGACGTTTATTGGAGATCATCGGAGACACATTCATTACTTACAGCTAATGGATGTATGTAGTTAATCGTATGTAGTTTGCTTCCTCGTTCGATAACAGAGTTCTTCAGTATATGTTTTGGTCAACAACTACATCATTCAAATTGAAGAAAACATAGTTATACATATCCTGAAAAACTAACACAGCATAACAGTTTAGCTGTTGGCAGAGAAATGCGGTTGTGACCTAGTTGACGAGTACAAGAAGACGACCTGGAAGTCTACTTCGAACCGGATATAATGCCAGGTACATATATACGTATAAGGCATATATACTACGCACATCGCAGGTATGTGTCACAACTGAACGTCATATGTCACAATGTCGTAGACGGTGGCAGTCTGGTGGTCACCATAGACATGTGAGTGTCAGATGTCACAATGAAGGTGGGCCAGGTATGACAGCCAATCAATGAGAGAGATTCCGAACTTTCTTTTCCTTTCCATATTCCTTTCCTATTTCGCAATACAGAACGTAATATCCACATGGTTCCTGATTGATTTGGGATGGTGTTATGGTATGCGGGCGGCATAAAATGAGACTTTTACACACGCAGCACAAAGTTTTGTGAAAAACTGTGAAACAAAAATTCACATAGTTTCTCACCTGAAATCATAGTGTCAGATAAGAATTATTCGTTAATTGGAAACGTTAGTCGAGTACGACATCTCAATTAGCGCTCAACCAAACGAGAAGAACCGGATTCACTTCCTGAATCAACAACACCCGATTGAATGAATGGATGACGCGGGATGAATGAATGAAATGGAAAGATGACTCGACGAAAAAGCCGCAGCCGTACATAAATAGCGTTAGGCATTAGTCATGACGTTAACAACGGCCCACACACAATCTGGTGCCAACCGGTTAGCTTACATGTGCCGTACACATGCCCGTGTGCCAGGGCTACATGTCGGGCACCTCTGCGGACGAGTCAATCCTCCAGAGGGAGGGAAATTTTCCTCAAGAGGGGGGAAGTGGCAGTTTTCAGAACATTATACCTACATTTTAAGGAATTAATTATAGTTCTTGGAACTGCCAAAAAGGGGGAATTTCACTTTTTTGTTCTCATCTTGTCCGCTAGTGCCCGGCACACACACCACGGTCACTTCCAATGGCACATCATCATTTTGTTTAATAGGAAGGGAATTAGTTCAAAGGCGGGGAATGTTCCCATTAGAGGGCATAACTGTGCCTGCCAGGTTGAAATCACATTGGGGAAAAAGCGGTTACTCGACTGCCTGCTTTTTTCGTCCACCACTGGTCACTTCCGATTTGGTGTGAATCATTGAGCCAAGTTGCGGTAATGGATACAAATGAGCGTGAGCGCGTGTTGTTGGGATCACTAGCGCATAAGAGGGGAGGGAGTGGAATTTCCTTCAATTTGGCGGTTTCAAAAAAGTATAGTTTGTCCATAATGTGTAGGTAAAACGGCCTTAAAACTGCCTATTCAACCTTCTTGGGCAAAATTCTCCTTACTCTGGAGGTTTGACTCGTCCGCCAGTGGCTGCTGGACAAGATACACGAATGATATACGTACAGAGTATACAGTTATCATAATCGGAATGTCCGTTATTTCACATGTGAATTGTGAGTTTTCTAGCTGCCATCACGCGGGAACCTGAACTTCAGGAGAGATTGGATGGTTGCATAACCATGTGTTTAGCAATCATCAAAAAGCTGGCTCACGCAAAAAAATTTCAATAAAAGTGCTATATTTTATATTTTCGTGAACAATGCATTTCTTTTCGAAGGCTCACAGTGGTTCTAAGCCTTATATCAAGCGATATTACATGATAACAAAACGAACGGAGCATAATGCAGGCTGCGTTAAATGAGCCACGTTGATTGCATTTTTGAGCCTTGCATGTACAGGGTGTCCCATCCTTAACCGCCGATGTTGACGGCTTGGCGTTTGAGCTGTACTGAGTATATATAATTGAAATTTCGTTTTCAAATAAACAAGTCTTTGGCAATTTGTTTGACACCTACCAGAAGCTAATTGGACGTTTGTAGCTAATTTTACAAGCAATTGAAAAAATGCCCATTTTCGGGCTTGTTTTCTTCCTTGTGTGCTAAATTTTTTGTCAAAAAAAACTAATAGAAAGGCATTTAAAGAGCGAAGCATCACAGAAAATATAACAACACATAATGGAACAGTAAAACGGAAACTGACCCGCTCAACTTTTGACTTGGGTACCTCCAAGATCCTAATTCCTAACATCGTTCCCAACAACAAGGCACGGCTTCATAATCTGTGCCCATGCCATTTGCACCCTTCTTTTCAAGGATAAAAAGACGTGACTGGTCCGTATTTTCAGAGCTCCTCAGTTATACGTGTTCTCTCAAATCACCTTAGAGCCAGGAGTCCAGAGGGATCAGGTCTGGCAACCTGACAGGCCACATAAGTTGTCCTTCTCTGCCGATAAAGGAACCGGGAAAGGTCTCATTGGACCAATCTCGGGTGATACTGGCATAATGAGTCGTTGCACCGTACTGTTGCAACAACAAGTACCTTCATAATTTCAGTCGAAGCAACAGAAATAAGTCGAAATAACAGAAGTTTTTGCTAAAGAGCCAGGATGGTTCTGTAGCACGTTGTGCCAGCATCACCTCAGAGATTGGCCCAATGAGACCTTTCCGGGTTGTTGGGAACGATGTTAGGATCTAGGAGGTACCCAAGTCAAAAGTTGAGCGGGTCAGTTTCCGTTTTACTGTTCCATTATGTGTTGTTACATTTTCTGTGATGCTTCGCTCTTTTAGTGCCTCTTTATAACTTTTTTTTGACTAAAAATTTAGCACACAAGAAAGAAAAGAAGCCAAAAAAATGGGCATTTTTTCAGTTGCTTGTAAAATTAGCTACAAACGTCCAATTAGCTTCTGGTAGGCGTCAAACAAATTGCCAAAGACTTGTTTATTTGAAAACGAAATTTCAAATATATAGATTCAATACAACTCAAACTCCAAGCCGTCAACATCGGCGGTTAAGGATGGGACACCCTGTACATGTATATGAGCCAAGCGTGTGCCGTACATATAAGGTACATACATAGGGTATTATAAATATCACTATATTATCGGTTGTCAGTGAAATGCGTGCAATTCCGTTTTTACGTTTGCAGTAGGACACGTTATATGATTTTATGTACCTTCGACGAGTCAGCGTACAATTTTCAGGATGAAAATGTATTTTTTTGTGTTTTAGTTAGCTTTTGTTCAGTTCAATCAGTATAATGTGCTGATGCACCGAATCTGTAATATGAGCTGGTAGAATGGCTGGTGGATGGAATACTCTCTGTATCACATGAGATAACAGGTTTTTTGAATCCAGCATTAACTGTTTATGAAAAACAATGCGTTTACAGATAAGGACTGAAAAACTGCCAAACGGATAGCATCAATGCGTATTAATCATGATTCATGAGTAAATTGTCATGTCTAATGCGGATATGGCCGCAGTCTGTGGCGCATGGGTGCGGCAAGCCTGTACCAGATTTATATAAACACATACATATGTTCAAACAGTATATACATACATAGGTACATACATTGGACATCGGATGTTTCAGGACGAAACGCCATAAAAATATGTTTTTTTTCACTCAGTTCTCATTTCAAGTTAGCTAGAGTTAACATTATTATATTGTATCGTATATATTATTGTTTCGCATTTCATGTTTATTATAGGTTCAAACAGTATAAATATGGGTTCAAACAGTAGAAATATGGGTTCAAACAGTATATATGTGAAGATCATAAAATAATAAAAGGACACCCTGTAGTAGTGATAGTAGCATGACAATCGCACATGGTACATGCGACATCTGATATGGACGTCATTCAAGTGTGGACACAAACGCTTTTGGCTGCATTTTCGATCGTTACACACGGCTTCGTCTGACAGCTGACTCGAAAGAGGCTCAGTTTGTGCAAACACAGATCAGAGTTTGTCAATTATAATGACGGTAGTTCAAAGAGGCAGTACATGTACATACAAAGACGCACATGTTTTTCCATGAAACAGTTACTGTTTACAGAAGCATTAGTTCAGTTGGTGACTCAGTTGGCTGGCACAGTGGCATGAAAAATGATGTTAGGGAGCGGAACAAAAATATAGAGCTCGGTGGCATGTGAGCCTAGTTTTGATTAAATAATAAGCAGATAAATTTAATACATTTCGGGCAATATTCGGCATTTCTTATGTGCCTGACATTTTGATTGTACGCTAGCCAGTCATACGTATTTGTTTGATATCGTTTATAATTTATTCGGCTTTGGATGTTTTATCTTCAAGCTAATCTTACCGACTTCTAGCGATACCTTTTGGCAGTCTAAACCAATGAATCGCCGTGAATGAATAGTGCATAAAATTCTGCATAACATTAAACCTGAGTATAGTCGACCACTCAGATGTTGCCAATCATTATTAGATGGACTATTGGTTCGAGCTTCGGGCGCTGCCGTAGAGGAAATCCTGGTTTACATAAACATACGTTCAAGTACATACTGTATGTACTGGAACATGCGAGTGCACGTCATTGAGAATAATTTGATATATCAACGTTAACTTGATTTGGCAAATCGTTTATAATTGTAGATTTATTGCATGAATTGAGGATCAAGTATTTTGTAAACAGAGATGCATAAAAACCCTAATTTCATAAACCAAAAAATGCATTTAATTGATTGTTTACCAACGCCAACCTGGTGGCAATGCCAATAAAGCCAACTTGTTATTTGCCTAAGAACATAACTGGTTGAACATATGGGTCAGACGATGGAATGCGATGGGGCACATGAATGTGATGGCCGTGGTGTTGTGCCAATCAGAACATTATGTGCCAGATGAGATGGCACCACTGGCGGATGAGCTAATCCTTCAAAGGGAGGGGAATTTTCCTCAAATAAGGGGATTCGACAGGTTTAACCTTAAGGAAAAAATTCGCTTTCTGAAACAGCCAAAGAGGGTAAGTTCCGCTTTTCCCACCCCTTCTTGTCCGCTAGTGGATGGCACGAGGCAACGAGGCACGCAGTTCTACGCGGATTAACCATGTTTCAAACATCTGAAAAACAGCAAAACCATAAATTCTCATACTTTAGAAGGAAATTTCATGAAATCTACGTGGGAGAAACTAGAAAACGTAGAGATGCGCGCAGATTGGTTGTGAGCATGATTGGATCGGATCGGGGCCTTGTTGTGTGCTGTAGTGCATGCAAAGTGTGCGTTGCTGTGGGGCATGGCCATCTTCCCTCCATGTGCCATCCGAGCAGTGGCGGGTGCCACAACATTATCAAGCCATTAATCCCTATTATGGCGTCTAAAAATTTTTTATATCAACCATAAGCCATAAGGACGTTCATACTGACGATCATATCGCTCGAAGTTCAACGTATACGGTCAGTTCAAGTCGATTCGCCACTTGATGATTGTGGGATCCAGAGATGTTAACATGCCATACGATGATGGCATACACGTTAGATGCCGGTTAGATCCGGTTCGTAACCGGTTGCCATGGCGTGAGCAGAGCTATTGCCATCAGTGCACAGGTGTTGAACAAACTGAAAAACAGGGAAAATCGCGGCTAATTTAAGCCACTCATCAACTTAGTTTATTTGAATAGTCAATGAGCGATGTGTCGTTGATTAGGGTACCTGAAGTGTGGCACAGCCATATGTAAGGCAATACAGGGAGCAGATGCAGTGCTGAACTAAATGATGTGGGTGACGTACATACAGTATGTACACAAGAAATATACACATCAATATACAAATGTCATACATACACTGACAGGGACACACATATTTCCTACATGTCCTACATGTACATGTCTTAAAAGATTACACTTGAGCAAGCCGTGCGAAAAAGGAAAACTCGTTGCGCTGGCATCATTGAAGTGGACTCAGCGCAGGTCACCGTAGACTCTGCATGGATGGTGGATTCAAACCCCTATAACAACTTATTTTATTGAACCTCATTGAAACAAAATACTGAGTTTAACGATACCATTTAATTTCAGCTCATTAGTTTGTTCATACCTGAAGGCTCAAGTCATAAGATTAGAAGCACGTGCATTCAACATCCAACGCATGCGCCTTATCATGTAAGGCCATTGGTAACGAGCTAATGACATGAAAACTACATTAGGAACTAGGAACTAGGAATTAGGAAATACAGTATGGATCACTGGATCTATTAAAACTTCACAAAAATAAAACGTGGTTGTGCATTGAGAAATACATAACAATACACATGACAATAAACAGACAATTTATGCCAACGCAAGTAAACACATGCACAGTTTCGCAACACCGTTTCCAGTGTACAACAATAAAAGAATGCATGGTGGGTGTGTATGGGGGTGTATATGGACCGCATACTGGCACACGGCACATGGGGTGTAGACAGAGGCCAACCCACCATGTACCCCATACCATGTAGAACCATCCTAGAACACAGCCCACGTAACCCAGCAAGTTTCTTTTTTTGGGGCGAAAATTAAACCAATAACTTTATAGAAAATGTTGATCTCCCATTACTAAAGTGGTGAATCTCTCAATTTGCGGAACTTAGCCCGGAAGGGGATTTTCCCCACCCGCCGTGTGCCAACACCCCACCAGCCAACAGACCACTGGACACACACACTCTTCCTTATGCCACTGAAACACAAACACATGACCAAATACGTTGACCACTTTGTCAAGGGGGGCACAACATCTCATATATATATACCATTGTACATACATACCATTCTGCAATCGTGGTACCGACAACTTTCGTTTACGAAACAAAACATCCTCCTTATGCTTAACTATGTTCACAGCTCCTTCCGCTAAGCATGGGAAAGTTGTAAGTTGTCAGCGATTCCGAGTGACCCCATGTCCCACCGCCACTTTGTTGACATATGTGGCCTGCATGTGCCATGTACCCACTTTCGGACGAGAAGGGGTGAGAAAAGCGCAATTCCCCCTCTTTGGCGTTTTCAAAAAGTAGAATTTGTTCCCCAAAGTGTAGGTAAAATTACTTGAAAATCGCCAATTCCCCTTCTCTTTAAAGAAATTTGCCTTCCTTTGGAGATTTGACTCGTCCGCCAGTGCATGTACCCGAATACAATGCCATGGCATACGGAGTTGGCGGGGTTGCGGGGGGGGAGGGGGCTAAGCAGTTGTTCTGGGTGGGGGGGGGCACTTCTTGGCCCCCGCCACTTCATCCAGTTGAGTCCGGTTTTGGAGGGATGTCGGTTTGGGCTGGGACCATCCAACCAGACATAAGAACCACTAGCGGACGAGTAGGGGTGGGAAAAGTAGAATTCCCCCTCTTTGGACATTTTCAAAACAAATTATTTGTTCCCTAGTTGACGGGAAAACGATCTAAAACCCGGCTGTTCCCCCTATTTAGCGAAGTTCTGCTCCCTTCACGAGTTTGGCTTGTCCATCAGTGATATGAACACATGATGATGTCATTCAGATACGTCATTTCCAACGTCATTTTCAGCGATTCACGGTCATCACTTGACAGAAAAAAAAATTTCGTAGGCGTTCCCTCGAAATATGATGACCGTCTCAACCAATGGGTTGGCAATAACTCTGAAATTCTGAATACACAACCCGTTAAGTAAGTACATTATGTCTGTGAAAAATGGCAGATCAAATTTCGGATGACTGAGCAAAAAAGTTGGGCTTCCGCCGGGCGCAAATCACACAGAAACTCGGGTACGATCGGTCGAGTTTTCACGGTGATTTCGATTGGTATTGCATTGTAAGTTGCGTTGAAACAACATTGCATTGTAAGTTGCATTGAAACAACATTGCATTGTAAGCTGCGTTGAAACAATATTGCATTAAAAATGCATTGAAACAAACTTGCATTAAAAATGCATTGAAACAACATTGCATTAAAATTGCATTGAAACAACATCGCTTTAAAATGCATTGAAACAACTTTGCATGGGAAGTTGCATTAAAACAACATTGCACTAAAATTGCCTTTAAACAAACTTGCATGAAAAATTTCTATGAAAATGATGTAAACTGACTCGGACAAAAACAATTCATGATCAATCGCAGTCTTCTATGATAATCGAGCGATAATGGTTGCTGGTCAACTGAACAGGACAGCTGATAAGATACTACATACGGTACTTCTAACCTGGTTCTAAATCTTATCATCTTAACAGTTTAGATACATGTTCTCAGTTTAAACATACTCAAACTCAGCTTAAACATACTTAAACTCATTTTAAACATACTCAAACTCAGTTAGAACTAACTCAAACTCAGTTTAAACATACTCAAACTCGGTTTAAACATACTCAAACTCGGTTTAAACAAACTCAAACTCGGTTTAAACATATTCAAACTCAAAGTTGTCAGCGAATTCGAACATCTGGCTCGGCACAGACAGCTAAAAAAACAATGTGACTAATGTACATATTTTTGATTCGTTCCATACACTTGGCTGAAAAAACTGTTCAATAGTTGTGCAAAGGGTCAATATTTGAGCTGTGATTGGCGCCAGATATGAGTGTCATTCAAACTTTATATTATGCTGATTCACAACCAAACTGACTGAATGAATGACTGACTGACTGGAAGAATGACAGACTGACTGGATGAATGAGAGACAGACAGACTGACAGACTCATTGTCTCATTGAATATAAAACACGGCAGAACGATTGAATCAATGTAAGACTGGCTGACTAAAGAACCGACTGGTTTGTTTGAGAACAAAATGCATAACATGATTCGAAAAGTTGAGTTCGATTTTCACAAAGAGATTTGTTTTGTATTAATTTAAATACAGATATTGAACAGTAAGAAACAGTGAGAAGAACCGGTATTGATATGGCGAGTATAGCGAATTCAACTTGACATTACATGCATTGAGCAGTTGCAACAAGCAAGTTAAAGACGCTTTCGAGATTCTAGTGAAAATCACACACACTATTTTGCTCAGACCGTGAAACATCTACTTCACTTTTGTTCCACACGTGCATGATGCACGTACTGAACTAGCTTGTGGCCCAACATCTGAGTTCGGCGTAAAAGGTGTATTTTTACGGGCTCCGATGTTTTTTATTAATTCGAAATTGTATATTATCTTTGTATGCTCATGTTTACATTTTTTTAATACAAAATTAGCGTTTATTTCACCCAAAAAGTTTTCAACCTAATGGTTCATGGTCTGACTATTTTTGTCTGTCAAATTTCACTAGATTCCCGAAAGGGTCTTTATAAAAATTTACTTAACAATTCAAACCAACTCTTTCGGTTGTCAGACTAATTCTCGGACAAATGGATATTTCTACTGAACTCTTATTTTTACAACATGCGTGACTCATCAAATTAACACAATTTCAAAACTCACTGATTTTCAGATTTTGGAAACTTTGAAAGTTTTAAAGTGGGGTTCTAAAAAACTGTTCCAGACGTTTAAGGTTCCGAAAGTTTTTCATTATTGTATCTGCGTTAAACATTCATCAATAAACATATCAAAATACTCGTTGTCATTGATTGATTGAGTGGCTGACTGGGTGAATGAATATAAGGAATGAAGGACAGGCTGTCTATGAATGATTCATACGTATGTATGCGGAAACGGCCATTCCTGCGATTCGGCTCGCAATTTAATGCATTACGAAATATGACCTGAAATGGAAGAATCATTTGACGAGAAATTCGAGTGTACAATGTAATCAGGTAAGATGAAATGTATAAGAAACCAGAAAAATTCTAACATACATTTGATCTAATTGAGCCGAAACACTAGAATAGGCATAAACCGTAACATCTGACATAAAACGTACATAACTTGATGGTGGATCACAAATACAAAAACTTCCATCGTAAAACTTTCTAATTCTTGGAGGTGTTTTTATTCTGTTTAATTGCGATAAACATCACAAATTTTAAAGTGAACTTTAATAACGAACATAATAAACCAGCAAAACACAGCCGCAACCAACTACATAGACGCGCAATAATATTTCTGACAAAACCTGAACAAAAAAACTACATGTTTGGTTGGATATTCTTTGCCATGAAGACGGCTTTGCCGAGCAACCAGTAATATTGTAAATAGGTATGTATTCTATGTTATACATATCCCGTTGGTTGGCAGAAAATTACCCGCCATAAGGCCATAATAAAGATCATCTATCGTCTGTAGTAAGCCAAGCCATAAACACACCAAATGTTAGGTACCTTGTTATAGCTTGGTCAGGGTTTTTCGTTTTCAAAAATTATAAATGTTGTCCAAAGGTAATGTACAAATGAATTTTAGTTCTCTTAAATTTGAAAGCTCGCCAAAAACATATTGGAATTCAAACTGCGCGCTATTCAAATTGCTTTGCACTGGAATTCAAGTTTTTGACTAACCAGAAACCCTGGATAGGCTATATTCACAGGGGTATATAGTGACTGGCATATATTAATCGTTTACATGAAAAGTTTAGTGATCTTCATTAACAGTTATACTTTAAAGTGCAGGTATTCTGTAGGATTTTTCAGTTTCACCTTTTCTGGATAACGCTTCACTCGTCGGTAAGTGAGGGTGGTTTATATATGTTTGTAGGTCTGGGCTGTCTGGCACGTCTGTGCAATGGTCCCAAACCTGATAGTACACAATCCCAAGATATTGAGCTTCCAGATTTTTATGTCTTTCTAACTCACATTTATTTAACTATACATACCACTTTTGGTGGATTTTTGGAAAAGTTCCAATCGTGGTCTATGAAAACTATTTTTCTATGCATCTAAACGTAAAAACATGATCAGATAAACTTTTATATATGTATTATTATAACAAATGATATATACGAGCGTCGTCATTGTACCGGAACTTTTGAGTCACTATAGTCATTGCATGTTGGCCATGCGGTAAACTGAGAAACTGTTGGTCAATTTGAAACTCTTTAGTTGAGATTGGAATACGAGTAAGACTTAATGAGAATATACAACATCTGTGAAGGATCATATAAAACTGACATACAAATGTCAGAACACACGACTGCCAATTCTATTTCTTCTACCAGGATCTTATCCAGTACGCAGGCACAAATAAATTACATATGTGCATTTTACCTTCGAAAATGATATAATCTATGCCGATTTGCAGAATGAATGCACGCACGGTGCATCTCCAACTTCACTTAACTCTACCGGGAATTATTATTAGGAAAATTGACACGCAGATTTTCCTGAAAAAACTGTAACTTGATTGTCATTCATGAACGTTAATGTTTACATTGAAAATATTTGGGCATCAAATATGATGCAGTTGTAAAAACAACATAGACTACAACATTGCACTGCGGCGGACGAACCAGTCCTCCAAAGGGTGGAGAATTTTTTTGAAGAGGGGGAAATTATGAGACTATTTTACCTACGCCTCAGAGAACAATTTATGCATTTTAGAACTGCCAAAGAAGGGGGAATTACATTTTTTCGTTCTTTTCTCGTCCGCCAGTGCAACATTGTACAGAAACTGGACGAGTCTGTACTTTTGCTCTAACATTACATACATATCTTCGGCTGGACCGTAATTGAATGCAAGAGACATGAATAATGTTACGCGTTACGCAATGTTATTTTTGTTGAATAACTGACTGACTGACTGACTGACTGACTGACTGACTGACTGACTGACTGACTGACTTTTTCGTTGATTGATGAAACAATAACTACCGGTTGATGATGACTGATTAATTGACTGACTGACTGTCGTTGGATGAGCAGTTGACTTTAGAACGTTGATGTTCAACTGACTGACTGACTTCATGAAATAGCTACTTACATCTACATGTACATATGTAAGTACATATGTGTTTTACTTTTAAGTATCAAAAACTGATGAAAACAGAAAGCAAAAAAAATATGATTTTTTATGTAACTTTTCAAACAATTGGGCAACTATTGAGCAACATCGTACACATGTACATACATACGAGTTGTGTAGTTTTTTGGCCCACCCTGTAAGTATGTAGCCGACGGACATAATTGATTAAACCGACATACATACGAACTTTTGACGATCGTTTTATGACTGCAAAGTTGCGTCGACTAGGTGCATTGACCATGAAATCCATGAAATATGCAGACTAACCATTAAGTTGTTGGTATGTGTGATATTAACCTAAGATTGGACGCATTTTAGAATGTATCAGAGAGAGAAAGGCTGCTTTATTTCTTTACGTTGTCTACATAAAGTGATCTGTGAAACAAAGTTGGGCGATTAAAATGCTTTCATTTTTTGACTGAGTTGATCATCTCCACTTGTAATATTGGGCGGTAAGCAAACAGGCATCAGACAATATTTGTCAAAGGTAAAACGCCAAAGTGTTGAGCTGATGACGCCCGACAGTTGCACCAAGAAATGCCAAACCTTGGCAAACATTTTCTGAATTGGACAACTATTCTTATGATTTTCTGTCTGATATTCGCTCGACTACTGGAGTGCAAGAAGAAACCTGTGTTCCATACATTACATACCTGGTCAAACCCATGTCTGTTATTTGGCCAACAATTATCCATGCTTCAATGGCTTACGCTGCTGCTTATGACACGAAAATTGCAATAAACGATTATTGTTAAAGCCACATTGTCATAGTGTAGGAGTACAGTATTTTTCATTCCTAAACACGGTGCCAATGGGTCACGTCGTTAGCGTCAGTTGCAGTTTAATGACAGCTTAGTCATGTCGAACAATGGCAATCAACACTATAATTCTATGTAAATACTATGTGAGTTCTAAGCCACTTTATGTATTAAAAATCGCACGGTTTGTTACGAGCACTTCAGAACTACATATTTTTTACATAGCCTCTGAACAAGTTTATCGGCCATTTGTCAGTTATTCGGTACATTTATGTTATGGTAGGCTCAAGTGTGTTGTAAATGTTTGTTAGGCGCACCAGCGGAGGAGAAGGGGTGGTAAAATGGAATTCCCCCTTTTTTGCGCTTTCAAAATATTTGATCTGTCTCATAAGATGTAGGTAAAATAAAAAACTGCCTATTCCCTGCTTTATGACGAGATTCCCCTTCCTTTGGATAAGGCGGGTTGGGCGGGTCAGCGGGTTGGGCACTCAAGTTTATTGGTCGGCCAGCAACAAACCGGTCTGACTTGACTGAGCTGAGCTGACTGTCTGACTGACTGACTGTCTAACTGACTGGGTTTCGTTTGTGAATCGGTGAATGACTGATTGAATGACTAAGCAACAGAATGATTGAAAGAATCAATCACACCGTGATTTATCAACTGACTGATAAACTGAACAATGGGATTTAACAATCGAAGATTTATCAATTACAGTACGCACCTAACTGTCATTCACGTGATTCTATTGTTTAAATTAAGTATAATACAATATAGTTGTTGTGATCACATAAATAATGACAATTCTCGAACATTTGTTGGTTGAGAAATTGGGTTTTCAAATATAACGACTCGGCATTTCTGACTGAGCTGAGAAAGCTAATGAGATACAACATACATAGAAGTTGACGGGTTTATCATGGGCAATATCAAAAAAAAATTATAATTTGTGTCAAGAAAACCCATAAATATGGTACTTCGTATTCTAAAGTTTTGTTACGAAAAAAGCCGTGAACAAACTGAGTATCTTGAAAGTGTGCTGGGAAGAACCTACTCATGCAATTACACTTGATCACGAAACCTTGAATGCACAAGACTCCACCGAAAATGAATTCCGAAAGCAATCTGGCTCTTATATGAAGTATCTTCGGCTGACCTAATGTTTATGACCCCTCAAGACACCACACCCACGCAAATTGGCTTCCAATCAGCTTTTTTATCAATGTCAAATTTGTATATTTTCGCCGATAAGACTACGTAATTCGAAATTAGTTATGTTAGTTTTTTTGGTTTATACAATAGAGAAAGGAGAAAAGATACAAGAAACAGGGAGATGTTGTCATTTTTTACAAGATGGCCTGACCATCGGCGAGTTTTTTTCAGGTGTGTTTTTCGATGACTAAGGAAAGCAATACCCAATGGTAATCCGCTACCGTATTGCGAAACTTACTGGCTACTGGCTCGTAAAATATTGAAGGCTGTTTTGATGTTTTTATGGGCGTGCACGGCACGGCGATGAGTCATACAGTGAAGTTTCTTAATGCCTCTCAATGTTATCCTTTTTTAATATAATTGTTTATTTACATGTTGTTGTTTATTCATTTATTTTTACCACATCAGTTCGTCAGAAACCCGCTGTCTCCCTACAGGTTTTTCAAGGGATTTCTGATGATTCATTGACTGATTCGAACACAAAGTGAAGGTAGTCAAGGAAGTAATGGTTGTCAAACAAAGCAAAGTTCTTCAATTGCCTGGTAATAAAACATGGAGAGCATTGAATACATCAGTCGATCTTCATCACAACTTGCCATACTTTATCATTTCAACGAATCCATGTCTAGGTCGTCAGTAATATCAAGGGACGGCCGCTAGGCCGTTCCCTTAATATGGTTCGATTAAGATAAGCTTTTTTGCGGGTATCTTGATCTAGCCTCATCGTATTGACTTCTAGTCTGTTTTATCGGTTTTCTCGTGCAATTTTACGTCTTTTTGGCTATTTTAAATCCCGTAGGGAAAATTTTTCATTTTTCAGGTCCGAAAATGATGAAAATGCGATTTTCCGTTTTTTTTCTCATCAAAAACGCTGTATGGGAACTGGGTAAGACCTGTAAAGCTGAAAATTGGTACATAGGTTAATTTCACGCCCCGAACACGATTTCCTGATTGTCACGGAGATCGGATGAAGCTTTTCACCATTTTTGAGGAATTTTATGAAAAAAATGTCAAAAATCGCAGGCAAAATGAAAAAAGAATTGTTGTATGAGCGATAGGGTGGTCCGATCAAACTGAAATTTTAACCGGACGTGTATCACACATGTCTAAATATGTTCCGCTATTTAATTTATCATTCTGCTTCAAAACACAAAAAAAGCGCAGCGGGTCTATAAGGAGAAAAATTAAACAAAATTTTCACAAATGCTCAAATACTCGGTTTGTGGTGATTGAATCGTTATGAAAAATTGCCTATCATTTGCGGAATCAAATTTCAATATGACCTCATCTCTGATACATTTTCCGATAAAATCATCGTACTTTGACAAAAACTTGAAAAAACTGATATACAAAGTTTCAACGTTTTTGACGATTTTTGCTCCTACGAAAACCAGATTATCTCAAGATTTATACCCTTCAGACCCATTGTATTATCTGAATGTCTAGAATGACTGAAGTTGTATCGAATGCAGAAAAGATGATTCTCTGCGTATTCTAAAAAAATATTTATGAGCCGCCAAAAACCGGTGAAAATTCAAATTCACTTATTCACGCTGTTTCAGCCACATTTGATTCTAAAAAAATTTTTATACAGAAACAAGATTAACTTCATTTTGACAGGAGGTCTAGAGGGAGTAAATTTCTATTAAAATATATTTTTAAAACTTGATTAGTACTTATAAGTAAATTTTTATGATCCGTCAAAATTTACAGAAATAAAGAAAAACGAGTCAAAATTTTTTTACCAAGTTAATTTTTAAGTAAATTTTTTTCTTTGTTTCTTGATGTGTACCAATATCGATAAAACACCTCAAAACCATATTATAAGTGGTCTTGAAGTAAGAAAAAATCAAAAGTCACATGGTATATAGCGTTCGCTGTTAAGTCCAGCTCGGCGCTAACCTAATAAAAGTCAAGTTTTGAAGCTATTTTAACACTGGATATAATGATACGTTTATGATTTGAAACTAGGTTTGATAGAGCGAATCAACTTTTAAAATATTTTTCGTCAAGGTAGTCAAGTGATAGTGGGTTTGCAGGTTAAACGGGTTATGCAGGGTTCAAAACCCCTGAAAATCTAAAACAGTGAAAGGGTTAATTTGTTTTATTTTTGATATTATATACTTCTCCCGAACTTCAACTGTCTATTTTAAATATAATGAGGCAGCTTTTAACTTACTATATTACCAATTCAGGGATTTTTTTCATCATTATGTAAGTTATGTAATGACTCCTTTTACAAAAAAAAATTTACGGGGGCTCGCTAACGATCACGGTTCACAAATATTATTGTAATTCAATATTCGAAAATCTAAAGTTATGAAAGGACTGCGTTTATTAATCTTATGAAAAAATTTTAATTCATAAAGCATTTTTATTACATTAGCACATATGCATGTGATTTGTTCACACATAAAAAAGTTATAGACAAGCAACTAAAAATGCCCTGAAGGCATGGGGAGTAACGAATATGGTTCGATCCTGGCTAGTCCAATCGTGAAAAAGTATGAGACAAGAAATTTTATTCTCATATTTTAAATAGTCTGATCGTGAAAAAGCAGGAAACAAGATTTGCGATGAATCACGAAAAAAAGTTTGTACTTCATTAAGTCAAGAAGCATACCAAATTACACGAAACATATTTGGGACTTTTCGGTGAAAACCAAACCCCCTTTATTTCGTCTAGCTCGTTGTGAGCTCGGGTGATTTTACTTCGGTTTGTGTGACAAGTTTGCCACGAAATTTTTTATTTCATTTTCATCCAAAAATGATTGGATTTTTTTAAGATACTTATGTTTCAAATTTGAATACCAGCATTTTGAATAAGGATAAATCTTATCACAACAATCGTGAAAAGTCCCAAATGTGTTTCGTTTAATTTGGTATGATTCTTGACTTAATGAAGTACAAACTTTTTTTCGTGATTCATCGCAAATCTTGTTTCCTGCTTTTTCACGATCAGACTATTTAAAATATGAGAATAAAATTTCTTGTCTCATACTTTTTCACGATTGGACTAGCCAGGATCGAACCATATTCGTTACTCCCCATGCCTTCAGGGCATTTTTAGTTGCTTGTAAAGGTATCAGTCAGTTGAATACATTTCTGTAACGATTCAACACACTATGGTGCTTCCCTTTCCATAAGTGAGGACTCAAATCCTTACAATTAAAATTCAATGGCAACAATTATTTTCGCGGGGTAGAAATTATTTGTTTGAACGCGAAGCAGCTGGGTAAACTTGTTTTCGGCCACTTTTCACCAGCAGCATTCTCCCCTTCACATGGTAATTTTGTTCTGGTACTGGCATATCTGCTTTTGACCTGTAATTATCAGATTCATTAACATTTGACCGTGTTCTGTTTACTTAGGCACCCGCAAACGTTACATTCAAGTTAAAACAGACCGCTGACACCCACGTGTGTATAAAAATATCATGTGATCAGGTCACTGGCGGACGAGCCAAAACTTCAAATGGAGGGGGAATTTCACTTTTCCCTCCCTTTCTCGGCGGCTAGTGAATCAGGTTGACGTTCAGTTTTACGGTGAGAACATTTATGATAAGGAGACTGAAGCTCAATGCGTTCACTATCAGTTTTCATTTAAACTTTTACAGGCGCTGTCTGGGAGTGTTTTTTTTGTATTTCTAGTCTCTCAATGAGGGTGAGCAAGCATTGAAAGTTGTCATACAAACAAAATAATGTATGTAATGTTAATTAAGTTTCAGCAATGTTTAATAAGGGAAAAGACTTGACCCCATACATATATGTATATTGACACTACATGACCCTTATTTGACTTCTTTACTTGACCCTTGTTTGACCCTAATTGACCCCTATTCGACCCTACTTGACCCCTATTCGACCCTACTTGACCCCTATTCGACCCTACTTGACCCCTATTTCACTCCTATTGACCCCTATTTTTAATGGCCAATGGTACACATTCTTGTGCTGCACGTGTCTGTGTAGTTCTTGGCAAACCGCTTATCACTGTTTTACTATTTGTTTGTATAACTTTGATATCAGAAATACAAAAACCTTGATGAAGTGGCGACTAGTCATTTGTATCATTGCAACGATGATCACGTGACATTTTGGCCCACTTACAAGCTGGGTGACTCGAAAATATAACTTTGTTTGTAAAATAACGTAATGAAATTGCGAAATGAAACATTATTATTGGCATATCCATTCATGAATAAGTTCTTTACACAAAAGTACGGTCAAATTGTCGGATAACATTTACGAGTCTTCGAAGTCTAGTCATGTACGATAAACCTTTGTAATGTAATTTTCCGGACTATTAGCTCATAAATTGTATGACATTATCGTAATGCAAAGTAAGTTTAGAGAAGGCAAAGTGTTTATGATGCATAGCAAGTTAATCACGTACCATATGTGAGTTTAATAACTCTAAAATTTACCGAAAAATTTTTTTAACAATAAAAGTTTTATGACAATATCAATATGTATGTAAAATCGCTTATCCCTTCTTTCCAATGTTCTCCCATTTTCGCAGCGCTTTGTTCCATTGCCATTTGTAGAGCGTGGTCGTGGTCGTGGGACCTTGCGTGGTCGTCGGCTTGGCTTAAATAAATAAATATCAACGGAAATATAGTTAAATAAATGAATAAATACATTAAAAATAAATAAATAATCAATAAATATACACGCCATTAAAAGCAGATTCCAATCCAAGTCGAAGTACTTATATAAGAACATGAATGTGAATTTACCCGTATAAACAAACAGTAGGCCCTTTTGATAACATTATCTTGTTCCATGTATTTTTCTCGCACACACTTTTCAGAGAAAGTATTTACCGAAACAATCCGGGTTACTTGGAGCGAAGATTTCCGCGTCGAATAGAACTACGTACATATTAGTGTTTGGCAAAATATCTTCCCACTCTCATATTACCTCAATACTCACTAACTGAAATACATATATGTACCTCTCTTTTTCATGTCAGCATCCTTAAAAATCTAGAAAATTTCAAACTAAAAATTTTAATTATTCAGCCCTAACGTTTTTTGGTGGTCGGTGGATCGGTGGGTGGTTCAGTGACTTCTTCGGCTGCTGCACCCTCCCCGTCTTCACCTTCACCTTCACCATCAGCTCCTCCATCTCCACCAGCGCTCTCGTCTAAGTCACCCACACCTGAAATGCAGTCATTTAACGTTTACAATTAATTATGTTAAATAGGAAAGTAATGTAAGAACATGTGAAATTTCTCTCGGAAGGCTTTTTGACTTTTAGCGTTCAAATTTGCTTTAACGTTCAACACAATTTGCATACAATGCATTGGTGAGAATTGTCAAAATCAGTGTGTTCTCGGAAAGTTGCCGAAGCGGAAAGGATTTAGAGTTCGTAAGCAAAGAATTAACCGGAAAATGAAATAACAGCAAGTAGTAAATTCTAGGACGTGTTATAGCTAATCAAAGAACAGCATCAACCTGATACAGCCCGAGGTTCATAAGCCACAATTGAAAGGGATTATTAAGAGCAAATTGGAAGGCCGCAAAAGCGATGTTAAATAGAAATTTAACGAACGAAAGCAACATAGACCCAAATTTTATTTTATTTAAAAGCACCTTTAACTTTTATACTGGGATCATTGGGATCGAAGGCGGGTTCGGCACCGCCTCCCTCAGCACCTGTGTCTGATTCTCCTTCTGCTTTGGCCGCATCCTGACGCTTCACCCGATTGGCTCGATTCAGCTTAGAAGAATCTGAGGTGAAATCCCTATTTTATAAAACAACGTAGGGTTCATACTGAAGAATATATAAATTTGTTAGTTGCATAGATTGCAAATGTATATGTAATTATTATATTTGTTTCCTTCTAAAATTAAAAGGGTTAGGTACATAACAACACAGTGTTAAATAATCAGGCATCTGGCACAACAAGGCATGGCACATCGATTGGGTGATCAGATTGACGCAGTTCGTATTCTTCACCTTTTTATATTGCTAAGAATCATCGACAACAATCTGGCTTATCTGATATAGTCGACTATTTTATTCATGGTTCATTTTGTGCCAGGCAAGACAATTTGTATTGATGAGTCTGTCCTTGTACAAAAAGAGTCAAGAATATAATAATGGGCTATATAGGACAAAGGGTGGTCCAGAAAATGCCAACACTTTGGTGCTGAATATATCTCGCGACACGAAATACCGATTCTATTGCATTTTTTAGGTGTTTCGTCCACGCGCAGTTTTCTACGCAATAACGGCGTGACGGCCCGATGATTTGCCGGTCTTTCTAATAGGATAGGTTTATCTAAGTTGATATGTTGGTGTTAGTCCGAGAAAAAGTTGGTTTAATTAGACAACTGCAACGCAAGATAATCTTGACCAAAGTGTTGGCAATTTCGGAGACCCCTGTAGTATAAACATCGATTCCACGAACTGTCGTCATCGCCACCGTCACTGCCATCACCATCCCCGATATCGGCGATTCCCTCCGCCTGACCGCCACCCCGGAAATCGCCTCTGAACTGTACCACGATATCGGGTTTGGCGTTGCCGGCAGCCTGACCACCCGATAGATCGCCAGTGCCCGCGTCCAATACCAAATCGTCCGCCGAGACTTTAATTTAAACCAGAGTGCCTAAACCTTATGCCGTATAACGGAAACTAGGAATACTATGATCACTGATTACATTATTGGTAAATTAGATTAGATTATACTGATTTAGATTTAAAATGGCAAAATTTACTTTTCGAATTGTCGAAACTTTTTTGGCATGTGACCCATGCACCTCAAATAACTCCTTATTGACTTATTGGGAGATTACAATTTTAAGTGTTTGAACGGTAGGAATAGCGTAAAAATAGTTGCGAATTTAACATAAGAATTTTTCTGTAATATGATTTATGTTGTAACCAACATCCGACTGATATGACAGCCAAAACGAGCACCAGCAATGAAAGTCGCCTACACGGTCGCATCGCACTCAGATTTTACTGAAACAAATTACACGCTCAAAACAATTCACAAGAAACAAATTATTAGCAGTTAGGTGGATACACACAAAATTAATGGTGTTAAGTTTGGGAAAATTAATCATCAGACACATTGGATTAAAAAAAATATGTGACACCGCTTTGTCGATTTGAAATCATCCAGCAAGACGTGATAGAACATAATTTGGGAGTGTGTAGTGCAGACAAAACACCGCCATACAGGTTGCATTACTCAAATATTTATGTTAGCATGTATTAAAATACTGTCCTTTGGTGCAATACGCATGAACGATGAACAGATTGATGGGTTAACGTTGACCAAATAACTTGTAGTATTGATCATGACGTTGCTGGTTGGAGTTGTGCGTTCGTTGTTTTGGTTGATACAAAAACGTTGCGATAAAACACCATGACCTTAATGAATTTTTAAAAAATACCTCAATAAAATTTTCTTTTACCTATTACCATATGATGTGTTTTAAATCACTAGTGTTTGTTCGATTTTCACTATTATTATAGTAGCATGTTTTATCAAAACAACAGTTTTATATGTAGCTACTGAATGCAGCTATGCAACTGGACTTCAGGTACAAGTGACTGGCTCGTCACTTTTTCAGTCCATGCTATTTACGTAGTTTAGTTAATTAGGGCCACGATTCATTGATGGTATTCTATAACCGGTTAACTGTGAATTATCGTAGATGTTAGCTGGCTGTTGTGAACGCTGACCGCATTTACATAGATACCGTTTTATTACGTACTTCAGGTTATATTGTTACTGCAAGTCATTCGAAGGAACCAGCGCATAAATTTTCTTAACCGATACGTAAATCAGGTTTGTGTCATGTTTTAAAGTTTACACGCTAATTTCACTTGATTTGCATTAACATGCGTAATTCAGCGGAGTTTATTGTCAATGTATTTTCAAGGTGGAGGATTTTTTTATATTCTTAAACCTTGTTGTTGGTGATTTTAACACTTGTAAAAACTGAATATCATTTGCATGTTAAAACATAAGCCAGTCATTGTGTACCACCCAATTCTTGGGAACGTCTTACTAACACTAATTTAGGACCACAAAAAGACAGGTTCACCCGGTCCTCCAGCCGTACCAGAGGGACGTACAATATTTATTCGTTATGGTTGTATAGCGAACGAAATCAGATAGAATATGCCGTACAA
Source organism: Daptonema setosum (assembly GCA_964036265.1). NCBI lineage: Eukaryota > Metazoa > Nematoda > Chromadorea > Monhysterida > Xyalidae > Daptonema > Daptonema setosum. The sequence continues at coordinate 21,211,939 of OZ038446.1, forward strand.
AACGGTTGACAACGAACGATCGGGTGTGGGCGGGCACGTTGATGGTACTTACTTACTGGCACTTAAAAATAAGATACAATGATCACTTAAGCTGACTTTGTACCCACAGGATTGCCGTCAAACTGCTAGCAGGTAATCTAGAATACTAAATACTTGATTCAATAAAGCTATATTGTCTGACTAGACGAGCTGTCTTTTCTAATTCGTTCAGCGATCCCACCGGTTTAGCAATACGCACCTACAGATGGGTCTTTTGGCTACATACTGTACCTTTATGGTGACCATTTTTCAGCATTTCAGTAAGTGCAGCAAATATACCAGCAACGCACCCGCACACACCAAACGGAATAAACCAAAGTGTCGCACTTACAGAGTGCGGTATAGACATGTGTAAAGGGCAACGGTCATTAACAAACAAGATGCAACAAATCAAGTTATGTTATATCATGAATCGCCATAACAAACAACACCACCGTTTTCGTGGGGATAGATCTCAGCATCCATTTCCATTGATGTCTGCACAACAGTTGCAATAAATTGACTAACTGTTCCGCAACCATTGAGCAGACAAAAATGAAAATTATAGTGACAGTCTCAGTAGAAAAAAACCACAGACTCACATGATCTTGCATTCTGTTGTGATGGTACTTGACAAGTATCCAGAATCCAGATAATATGCAAAAGCAAAGGTAAATCAGAAGAAGTCAAGATCTTGCGGTCTGAATGAAAACTGACTGAATAAATAAATGAGTGAACAATGTGTGTTTCAGTCAGTTATCATCACCCCACTTTATATGTATACTGGATGTGTTCGGCACTGTACAAATTGAGGCGTCTTTATGGTGCCTTCATAGTCCGAATTGCAACTCAATTCGGAAAAGTTTTCGAAACCGAAACGGGAAGAAAATGGAGGAAAATGTCGAAACGAAACAGGAAAAGATTCACAGAAAAATTCCGAAATAAGTTGCAACTTCGACTATGAAGGCGTCCTTAATGTGCAGCACTAACCCGAAGTGCACTGACGCTGACCATCGACTTGATTGTCATTATACTCAGAGCCGTATGGTCACTGCCACATTGGAATATACCCAAATAAGGGATCTATACCTGCCACACAGCCGAGTAAGTTTACGGTTACATTAACACCGATCAACGCAATACCAATTAATATTCAGATACTCCGTTACCCACCTTGTCCGCTGCATAGATCCCAAATTCAAGTGTACTCTTTATGATCAGTGGTGTTGCGCATAGTCTTTTTATTGGGTCGTCAGGGTTTGCTCATTGTAAACTTTTTATTACGGAGAAATGTAAGGAAAACAATCTGTTGCTGTTGGTTACTCGGTAGTTCCGAATGGGAGACATCAGATAATTTTTGGAGACCATGAGGAAATTCAGCAAACTTTCGATGTATGAACAAACCCTTACGACGCGATAGCCCGACTAGCAAAATATAGCGGCAGTTGGGCATTCTCACGACATGCCGCTTTCCAATCTCTTGTAAATCTTCGTTGATTGCACCAATTCAAAAATATCTGTTTGTAAATTAAATGTCTGTTTGGCATTCCAGAATCGGCGTACTTGTCGGAAATTTCAGCGTAATGTGGTAAGAATGTGCCCCACCGACGCTACACGTAAAATGTATATGAATCACAGCCTGTTATCATAAAAGCTTGGCATCGTGCACGACCTGGGCGGACGTGAGTCGATGTGCCTGTGCCCGTCTGCTCGACGTGGCATTGTCCCGGCCCGTGGTGTTGTTGCCACTGGTTGGTGGGCCACCCATACCCGAGCTCATTACCTGTCCCTGACCACCCAAAGGTTGCACGAACGAAGGCGGTAAGCCACCGGCGAACCCACCGCCACCACCCGTCAATAAAGGCTGCGGTTGTGGTGGTTGTTGTCGTGACGAGTTGACCGTGTTGTTGTTGGAGGTGTTGGTGGTGGCGGCCAGCAGGTTGCCGTTGTTGAGCGACGACTGTTGTTGTTGTTGTTGATGCATGGTCATTATGGCGTTGGTGTAATGCAGCTGAGCAGTCAGATGGTTTGTGGCCGTGGTCGGCACCTGATGGCTGCATGTCGCCGCAACCATCGCGTTCGATGCAGCCACCGCCGTTGCTGCTAGTGAGGACGCGTGCTGAAACATTATGTTACACTTAAATGACGTGTTGAATCAATGTGTTCCACTTAAATGAGATGTTGAAACATTGTGTTCCCGTTAAATGAGATATTGAAACATTGTGTTCCACTTAAAGAGGTGTTGAAACATTATCACTGTCATATGAGCACATCGTACTTTTCTGTCAATCCACCAACGCAAGAGTCTATTTTAAATCGGCTCATTTTGGGTTTACATAAATCGACTACTTCATTAGTCACCGGTTCCAGGTTTTGTCACATGCTTTTGTCCTCATTGTAAAATTATAATTGGTGTTCTAAAAATAACATTTCGCTGTCACTGATACTAAACATGATAACTTATTTATAGTAACACTAATTGAAACCATTAGTTATTTGTGATGGCCATCACAGGATGCTCATCAGCATATGGTTTTATGATGCTCATTAATTTTCCCATCTGCCAAGCATTAAAAAACATTCTTATTCAATGATTCATAATGATAAATACTTATCTATAACAAATAATGATGCCTGTACATACAAGTTACAACACATAAACAACGTAAACAATAGAGAATGCAGCAATTATGAGAACTTGCATTCAACAACTAACCAGTTTGAGCAAATTCCAGTCGAACACGTAATCGTAGGTGAATCCCTGGCGGTGGAAAAGATTTCTGAAGAGTTGTCGAAGATGCGCGTAGTCCGGCCGGTCCTCGAAGCCCAGACCGCGACAGTATTTGAGGTAGTGCGCAAATTCGACTGAAAATTTCAAACTTGATTACACTATGGTCTATGGAAGAACGAAAAAGTGAATTTCCCCCTTTTTTGGCAAAGCCAAAGAACATATTCTAGAAAAAGTTCAAGGAATTGCAAATTCTAGAAAAAATGGTTTAGAAAGAAACGGTACAAGAACTTGCAAATTGGGGTAAAAAATAATATCCTCCCTTGATTGGTTCATCCGCCAGTGCTTGATTATACTTAAGTAGTAACTTAACTATTAATCTGTTTCAACGATGTGATTGAATATGAAGACACTTAGAAAAGACTTGTTTATCAATTAACTCTATGTTTTTCAATTCAATTCAATAGTACACTAACATTCTGTTGACGTATTACATAGGAAGCTAATACCAACTAATCATACAAACACCTGCCGATTAGGCCATTACGTCAGTCAGTTACCGTGAATGTCGTTCGAAAATGCAGATTTATACAACAAGTAAATAAATAAAAAAATTATCCATACAGATATCTGAATTTGGTGAATGTACGACGAGACGATAGAAACCACATCAAATTCTCACATTTTAACACTACATTAGACTTGTTATTTTTCGGCCTGAGATAGATAGATATAGGCTATTCAAGGAACAAAAGCCTAACAACCTTCGTATGTGGTTCACTAGTCTTGTGAATTGAGGGCCTTACAAACAAATAAGCTATCAAAAGCTCTCAACCAACCGGGGAATCCCTTCGACAGCTCTTCTATCGAGGTGCTCATTTTCTTCTCCGAAATGCGCTCGTACTTCTGGCGTTTGGTGGCGGCCTTGAGACCCTGCCAGGGTAGGGTGCCCCGGTTGAAGTACATCATCACGTAGCCCAGCGATTCCAGGTCATCACGACGCGATTGCTCTGTAATTCGAATGTTCATATTGCATTTGCAAAGTCATTTTTTACTTGATAAAACCACTTCGGAATTGGTACTTAATGTCAATTACTCATCAATGTAATCTAAGCCTAAACGTGTCTGACCGTATGGTTGAAATAAAACACCATAGTTATGAAAAGCTGTTATGTGAAAGTTTTTCACGTCCATTTACAGTAAATCGTTTGATGAAAAATACAAAAGTTCTTCCAATAACAAAATGTCCATTTCATGCCTCACACGAGAAAAAAATCCACGTCTAAAGCCAATATACCATATTTATGCTGTTGACTTTTATAACGATGGTGCTCAAAGTCTGACCAACAGACTAAAACAATAAACAAAGAACTGACTGAATCACCAGCGGACAAGAAGGGGTGGGAAAAGTTGGAGTCACCCCTCTTTGGTGTTTAAAAAAAGTAGAATTTATTCCCTAAGGTGTATGTAAAACGACCTGAAAACTGTCATTTCCCCCTCTTTGACAAAATTCCCTTCCTTTGGAGGATTGACTCGTCCGCCAGTGGACTGAAAGATTAACAAATCAGGGAACTGACCGATGCCGAGATGTGTATTGATGGAAGCGTAGCGCGCGGTACCCGTCAGATTCTTGTTTTCCCGATACGGAATGTGCTGGTTGGTGCGACTGTCGCGGAATTTCTTGGCCAGACCAAAGTCGATTACGTAGACAAGGTTGCCTGCAACAATTAACATGACATGTTAGATAAGTTTATTTTAGATTTTAATTAGCTAACTTAAATTTTGAGTATTTTTAGAAACATACGCAATAAAAAGGAATAATGTAGATGCCCGGAAAGCAGAAATTATTTCAGCGTACTTTTTATTAACGCAAAATTAATCTTTAAAAGGAGCCCACAGATATCGAAGAGCGGGCACTAAAACCAAATACTAAACCGTATCCACCTTTTTTACCGAGGCCCATGAGAAAGTTGTCGGGTTTAATATCACGATGTATGAAGCATTTGCTGTGTATATATTCGACGCGTGAGATCTGAAATTACATATGATATATGAATTGAAAGAATCCCGGCTATTAGATCATACCAGAGGTGGGCCGCTGGGGGGGGGGGGGGGGTAGGGGGTAGGGGGGTTACCCCCTCACTTTTCAGGGCCGGCGGGTAGCCTACCCCCCCCCCTACCCGGCCTTAACCCACACTTTTCGGGGTGAGGGGGGTAATCTGAGATTTCAAAATCCTACCCCCCCCCCCCCTCCCCCTGCAAAACGCCAAAAAACCCGGCCCACCCCTGGATCATACAAAACCATTCGTGATGCTAATATTCCGTTGAAGTGTAAATTTACTACTACGCTGATATGGAGTTCAATTTTATTTAACTTTCAGTAACAAATCTCACAAAACTGAAAACAACAACAACACACTTCTCATATAAACCAACCATCTGATCAGCCAGTAGTAAAACTGTTTTTAAAGAGAATTTTCTTGAGCAAAAATTGAACAGGTCTTCGAGACTGGGTCCGAGTAGTTCCATGACCATAACGTTGTAGTCACCTTCGGCACCGCACCATTTCACTGCCGGAATGCCAACACCACCTGCAACAACTTTATATATCAATATTAATTATTATTATTTGTTATTACTGCATTGAAAGATTTTACCAAATTCGATCAACACAAATGTCTGTCTGCACAGAAATTAACATAACTTATTGATTTTATTATTCCACTACCGTACATCATGCTCAAGGCACTGATTTATACTATTTAAAACATGGAGAAATGATTAAAAAAATAAAAATCGAAACAAAAAAGAATAAAGAATTAGGAATATTTTTTAATGCGCGTAATACTTATCCATGCTCTATTAAAGGCCGATTACCACTACTTTTCATAGATAGTTACTTAACGTTTCATATCAAAAGTGGCATTGTTTGGTGTACCATTGCTTTCTCGAACTGACCTTGCATCAGCTTGTAGAACTTTGCCTCGATGTGAAGCTGCGGGTGTTTGGTCTTGACACATTCTAATTTTATGGCCACTTCTTCGCCGGTGGTGATGTTTTGACCTGCAAATGAAACAAATCATTGATTAAAAAAATGTTAAGGTACGTAATATCATAAACGCATCAGACAGAAGACACACAATCACTTCAACCTAGTCTGAGATTTTCTGTGACTGCTTTGCATGACACGCACTTTCGATGCCCGTTCTCAATACCATTCTCTATCAACCCATCAAAATCAATCGTACACTCAAATAGTTGTTTTACATTTTCTGTTACCGATCAGGGACTCAGCAATTTAACAAACCTTCCCCAAATCATCAATAGAGCATCGATATCATCCGATGCAACAGTTAGCAAATGAATAGCAAATGAAATCAATCTGTTTCTTTTCTACAAACACACATCTAAGCGCTTGTTTGCTGAGAATTAACGTATATTTTTTCAACTAGTTTTCATCGATAGCCATTGACTCAGTTACGTCAGCTGATACACTTGCTCACAAGATAACGAAAGCCAGTCACACAATACTCCGCCCACTAGCGGACGAGAAGGGGAGGGAAAGTGGAATTCCCCCTATTTGCCAATTTCAACAAGTCCATTTCGTTCCCTATGGTGTAGGTAAAATGAACTGAAAATAGTCAATTCCTCCCTCATTGACGAAATTCCCCTCCCTTTAAAGACTTAGCTCGTCCAGTGGCTCCGCCCAGCAACCAAAGCTTGTTAGCTCACTTTTCATTCATACAATCAAGTTTTAGAGTGAAGAAAGGAAATGAGCCACTTGAGTGGTTGTACCCCGGCCTGGCCCAGACAACCAGCGTGCTGTGCAAACAAATCTGACATGACAGCTATTGTGGGTTTTGCATGCATTTTAATTGCCGATTCAGAAAACCCAGTTAACTTGACTGTTCGTTGTTTATTTCAAAAGAAAAGATTGCTACATCAGGTTTAATTTGAATTAACGTTAAGCAGTGAGAACTGCGGCGATGGTGTTCGCGTTGCCAGCAATAGCGGACGAGGAAAGAACGAAAGAGTAAAATTCCCCCTCTTTGGTAGTTCTTGTAAGCTACATTTGGTCTTTAAAGTGTAGGTAAAATTACCTGAAAACTGGCAATTCCCCCTCTTTAACGAAATTCCCCTCCCTTTGGAGGATTGGCTCGTCCGCGAGTAGCTGCCAGTAGTCGGGTATTTAATAGACGGGTAGTCGCGTGTCGATGTGCTGCATTATAGCCCACAACACTACTACGACACATCGTCTATATAATTCAATAACACTGCATCGCACTATTATAACACAACGACAAGTATTCTATAACACTGCACAACGCACATTACCAACCACCTATCAGTCGCACCACAACGGCGGATCAATCTATTTTCACTCGTTTGGGGACTTTCCACAAACGGGGAAATGTTCCCACTGTCACCGGACAGAAACTAAACAGAAAATTAAACAAAAATCCTCCAGAGGGTAACTCCGTGAGTTTAGTGCATTTGTAAAGCCGGGATCGGGTCAGGTAGGGTAGATACGACCCCCAGGTAGGCAGTTCGCGCGTGTCGTCGTGATGCTGCATTTATTTATGCACGTACATATGTGGGGAATATGTGCAACAACACGTACCAGGTTGCACACACACATACACCACAACATTGACACAATCGCGGATTACACATCTAGAGATGTAACACCTAACTTGATCGGCATTTAACTGTTAACCTAATCCTAATTGATCTGGAAGTACCAGAGTAAAAACGAACATATAAATTCCAGTCCGCAATGCAGTGCATTCCCAATCAAACCTCTGCTGCGAACGCTCTCCAGAGCACCACACAATATTTACGACCACCAACTAAACCACCACCCAAACCATAAATACAGACAACTTGGAAGAACGTGAATATGTCTTCTATCATGCCATTGTCATACCATAACATTTGCCCAATTCAACAACCACAACAATAAACATTTAACCGAAAGTCCAAAAACAGCTGATATTCATAAACGAACCGAGGTAGATATCGCCGAATGAGCCACTGCCGATCTTGCGTCCGAGTCTGAACTTGTTGCCGACCCTCAATTCCATCCCTGAAAAAAACATAATATTTAATTAAACAATTGACATGTTGAACTCAAGCTAAATTTCAATGAAGCTCACCGGAAAAATGAATAACCTAAGTCTTGCTGGAAAACGATTGGGTTCGCTTCCATTACAACATTATTTATTTAATTATCTACAAAAATTACAAACATAATACAAAATCCGTTTCTGATATTTTGTAATAATCAACAGCTTTGGCAATTTTTTTATATCAACAGTCTCGTGATAACAACAGCGCTGCGACTTACACCAAAACCAAGCCAATCAAGGCAAAAAAATTTGATTCTTTAGAGGTTCCTCTTCTTTAATTTGTTCGAACAAATTCCTTCCTTAATTTTTTCGTACAACGTTAAAGTAACAGTAGTAAAACAAATTCACTTTTCCATACGGTGCTCCTACTTGTTATCCGACAAACTCTGTTAATACAAAAGATAGGACCCCTGGAGGACGAACGAAAACTCCAGAAAGAGGGGAATTGGCAGTTTCAGCCCATTTTAGCAACACTTTAGCGAATAAATACTAAATTAAACTTTTTGAAAAAGCCAAAGAGGGGAAAATTCACTTTTCCCTCCCCTTCTCGTCCGCTAATGGACAGGACAGACAGGCAAGCAACGAGCATCACTGATACAAACCAGCGAACGCTACACACAATATAAAGCCTGCATTCACGTAACGTCAGCCCACTAGCGGACAAGGAAGAAGGAAGGATGGGGAAAGTGGAATTCCCCCCTCTTTAGCGTTTCCGAGAAGTAGATTTTTCTTCTTTAAGGTGTAGGTTAAAATGCCTGAAAACTGCCAATTTCCCAACTCTTTGACGAAATCCCTTTCTTTGGAGATTTAGCTCGTCCGCCAGTGCGTCAGCCTGTACATACAGTACATTCGGACTGATTGACAGCAGATGTATTGTACGTACAACAAAAACACCATATTGAATAGTGGCACATGCTATGCTGCTTAATAACAAACAAACAACAATTGTAAATAATAAACAATATACAAGAAGTACATAAAACAAATCAACAATAACAGTTCAAGAGAGTAAGTGACTCATCTCAATAAACAAGGTAAAAATAGGATTGAACTACGAAATCAGACTGTATCAAACAGTCAGGCTGAGGTTACATTCGAATAAAAGTAGATAATAACTTACTGTGAATGTGATTTTAATTCTAAATAATAAGTTGAAATTAAAATGATTGCCAGGTCCTAAGTTCGAAACCTGACTTGAGACACAGATCCTGACTCGTTGCTCTGGGGTTTCTGCCATTGCCCGTCAGCTTATTCAACTCTCTGGCGCTGGCCACTACGAAAACACCATTCTGATATGGTATTATTGTGCCTTATGACTTCAGTTAATGAAGAAATCCAAGTAAAAAAATCTAAATTATCTCGAACTAGGACAAAATCGATACCAAGCCGCGAACATGATTGAAGATTGTTCCACTCCACAAAGAAAACCAGAGTGGTTTAACATCATGATTCTGTCCACTGGAAGTGAACGGTAGGAGACACTAACTGACGAAGACGAGAAGGGGTGGGAAAGGGGGGATTCCCATCTTTGACGTTTCCAAAAAATATTTTTTTTCCTTAAGGTGTGGGTAAAACTGCCGATTCCCTTTCTTTGACGAATTCCCCTCCCTTGAGGTTTGGCTGGTCCGCAAGTGGTAGGAGACACAGTTTGTCACATACATAATTTTTAAGATAGGAGCTAACACTCGAAAGAGTAACAGTTAACTAGACCATTAGGAACAGGGAACAAAAGCCAAGGATCGAAGGACCGACCACCCGAGTCTCGATCCAGTGGCATCGGTTCGTGATCGATCGAGATACCACTGGACAATCGGAGGTCTTCTTCTATACAGACGCGGATAAAAAGTCCACGAAATTTAAATCTGTCAAAAAAAATTTCTTGGTTTAACAAAAAAAATTCTGAAACTGAAAAATTGTAAAAAAAATTTGACGAAATAAAAAACTGGGGCCTACGAACGTGATAGAATTGAATGATCCGCTCAAGTCTGACTGTTCGTATACTCGGTATCTATGCAAATCTAATTGCAAGAAGGATGGGTGCTGGCACACATACCCCAACGCGATGCGATGACTGACCAGCACCAAGAGACGAGTCTACCAGTGGCGGACCATTAGCTCACATAATTATGCCACATAAATCAATGAAAAATACGCTGGCTTTCTCTACCTAAGTCCAGATATATGCAAAATGTTTACTCAAAAAGTGTTTCACTGGCTTTAACTGCAGGTGTTAAGAGAAATCTGGAACAATACGTCCACCACCACTGAAATAGACCAGAGTAGGGCGAGTGAGCTGGGCTATAGAGATGTGGCACTACAATGAATGGTGCCCATGACTCAGAGGCACCCAGATGCGCTAAATGGCATACACATGGGGGCACCGAATTACAAGGCACTGCATATACACAAACAGACACATAACAGACAGAAAGGGCAAGCCAATATAATGCCCATCCACACACACAAACTCATACAGACAGCATCAGACACTCTGCTGGTGTCTGTCTGGCCTTGAGTGCTCCTCCACCCAAGTAATAACTAATCGACGACGGCCAAGTCCACCCCAAAACAGACTAATATACTTTTAAACTAAATTTTAACTTCTCCTTAACGACACTGGCCAACAAGTGAATGTGGCCGAGCGCACAACACTTGTGTGCCCAGTACTGGAACACAACTGGTTAGGGCATCACAACTGGATAAACCATCGACACGACAGTACATCAACGATATCCGATCATGACACGACTGATTGAACACCATAACACTGTGGCCACTGAGGAAGTCTTTTGATGGTCATGACGTGCCCGTTGCCACCAATTAGTCGCACAGACACGACACTAACTATACTAATTGGTCAGAAACAATTACGGAAATAGCAAAGGTGATATTGATGAGTGAGTGAAATGATAATAGTGTAAATGGAGTGAATTGGTTGTAGAGACAGACGTGGAGTGGAATGTGTACGAGTGAGTGGTGGTAGCATAGGCGAGTGAGAGCATCGCATATCGGACAGACGTGCACGGACGAACGTACATATACGCACACACACACACGCACAGGGCACATTGCATTACACACAGTGCACTGCTCGCACATACACACCACTGCACTGCTCACGCTCGCGGTCCACACCATTTACCATCATATCACCGGTACTATCGGCCCAGGTAGCCCACAAGGTGGCATCATAACCGCCGATGGTGGACGGCCGCCAGAGAGCCTGCACAAGTTCGCACAACAACATGGATGACATCGCATGTTATGCATGTGTGTGCGTATAACCTACTCGACGTGCACATGTAAAACGTTGTGTATAGGACGGGGCGAACGCGCTGACATGCATTATGTATCATGCATGTAATAATGAGAGGGCATGACACCACCATCTTCGGTGTCGTCACCCACTGCATGCACACCAACACCCACTAGTACACTTACTTACCACAAACTTTACATAATAAACACCTTCCTGGCATTCTACTTTGGTGCAATACCAAAATACTCACCCAACTTAATGAAGCATGCGAGAAAAAGTGGATGTTGCATTAGTGAGCCGATTCATATGTAAGCGAACTCGATCAACACTCAACAACCAGAAACAACATCAACATGAATGATACTAAAAAGCCAATGTATAGAGGTACAGTAAAGGGCTTGTATGGTGGCGTGTGGCATTCGGTCCCAATCAGCACCGCTTGTCGCTCATTAGCCAAGATAGTTAGTGCGTGATACAGATCTAAGTACATCCATACATGCAGAGCACATTTGCCAATCGAACAAAACGTTATCTGTGTACTATCATGCCCTTTCACGCATGGGCCGGCCATTGCGCCAATGCCATCATTAGCAAAACACATGATCGTGACTGCAAATGTTTTCTACAAAGAAAACGGCGAAGTAACATACTCGAAATGAGAATTTGTTCCACTCAATTAGAGAATCAATAATCGGGGTGATTCGTGCACATTCTGGCAATAACGATGTATAACGATTTTTCTTCCTTTAACTACAGTAGAATCGCGTCGTTTTTGGACAAAAAAGAGGACGGAAGAATAAATAGGTAGAAAGAAGTTTTCAATTACGAGCAATTCTCCGATTTTCGAATATGAAACAAGAATTTGGACGAATTCAGGAAAACTTTTCGAAAACGCACCAAAACGGCGCCAATGTACACAAGAGTTAACTGATAAAGGTGCAAACTTTACAAGTATGAGTCAGGTTTCACATTTAATGTAACAATCGTATTACTCAGCTGAGAATGACATGACAACACTGGATGAATCATCGCGTTCCGTACAACACTATGTTCGTATATATGTATTTTTATAAAATCTGCAGTCGTACACGCACTAGCTTGTGTGTTGCACTGCATAACACAAACAACTATTCATTTGATCGACTTCTTGCATCGCATGTGTAATAGTAATATAATCAAACGACAAAATCGTAACTGCGATATGAAGTCTTCAAAAATGTTTTGCAAATATCAATATCAATATGTGACACATGAACGCCGATCAGTAGTTGTTTTCAGCCCACTTCTCACTAACACCTGTCTGTAATTGTTGATAGCATAGCGATCGAAAGGGCCTATATTTTCTTACCTTCATAGATATTATAGAAAGTTTCTGATAAGACGGAGATTACCCTAATCGAAAGTAGTAAAAACGTTATTAAACTAATGAAACAAATAGTAAAAACGGTGACGGTGTAATAGCAACCAAGCAAAACCAAAGCCGTGGCGCACGTATGTATAAGTAAAAAATAATAGCATGCAAATTACAAATAATGTACATACGTCATACATTGAGATTGAAAACGAAAAACCTAATTCCTAGATTTATGAATGATCACTGTTGAGTAGATCAGCTAAACACAAGAGTGCTACATCGTGCAACTTTCAATAGTCTTTTCCTCTTTTGGGAAAATACATAAGCATGCATGAGACAAACAAACGTACCGAAACACTTAAGTTGACCATGAAACAGGTGTACATCATCTTGTATGTGCGTCGAATCGTGCGTAACAACCGCATGTATAAGCATATCCGTTACGGATGTAACATTTGTCTCGCCACTGGTCGTTGCACGAGTAGCTTGACGCAACGTGCCGCACGTGAAGAACCGATGACGCATCTTTTTGCGACGCAACGGGGCCGTCATAATCAGGTTGGTCTTTTTGGGAAAGAGGAGGGCGCAGTCGGCCAGACTCAGCTGATTTGCATTGTTGGCATTGGTTACAGTCGTCGTATTGGTGGTATTATTGTGATGCTGGTGGATGGTGCTGCACAACGACTTGGACAGCAGCCGACTGGTGTCATCGGCAGTCGTGTCGTCGTTGTCCGTGTCCTCGTTACGGGCATCCAGACTCTGCCCGGCAAAGTTGCGAGTGGATGGTCGCATGTGGTGCAGGTTCTCTGATCGCTGGTCGTCGTCAATCGATGACAACTGAGCCGTTAACCGAAAGATCTGCTCGTCAAATCGCTCTAACAGATCCATCGTTTTGGTACTCAACGTGGATGTTCTTTTTGATGCACGACTCTCGCCACCACCCTGATGCGAACGAGGACGCGGTTGCAGTAGTGCAAAGTCCTCCGATGGTTTGAAAGTGAATATCATGTTGTGATGGCAGTTGATCCGAAACCCACAGATATTATGTCATCTGAAATAAGATACACTTGTGTGGCTGTGGGTAATCACTTGTAGTACTGGGCATACTCAGTAAGCTGTATCTGGTACATATTATGTCTGTACGCGTTGAAGCGGTACAAAACGACGCAGAGTGAGAGGCTGGATGCTTGTAATGAAATCAGCGTCGTTTCAATTATAGTGTGCCTCAGTACAGTCGCAACAACAACCAGACGGAAGTGATCCCAACAAAGCATGTTAGGCGCAGCCAGTCATCCTACCCGACTGCTGACCAGGCTCTGACTCAGTGTCAGTCAATCAGAGTAACTCACGGCGAACACAATTCAGACCAGACAGAATCACTGGGCCGCTGTTCGCTCTCGGCCCTCCAAATTGGACGACCAGTACCCAAAAGCTTTTTACAGATTTTCAGCTACATATAGAAGTAACTACTCAGTATGATGTGAAATGCATTTTTTAAAGGTAGAAACGGCACTGAATTAATAAATACAATACACTGTCCAACTTTGAACGATCAATCAGGGTACGTATACGTCCGGTCCGGTGGTCACGGAACATTCCGTGCTCACGCCATGTGCCGCCCGTTTTTCGGGGGTAGCGAGGGACGCCGGAGTAGACAGTGTGCCACAAGACTGTTACATACTCAATCTGGGGTCAAGTGTCTTTCAACTCACTGATAGTGACAACTCGGGGGCAAGTGCCGCAACTGCCAGCAAACACAATTGTGCGCTTGATTGACACCACAAACTGACCGACCAACCGGCAGTATGTTGCATGCATCACTCACGACAGGCAGCAACTTTCACGTCTAGATTCACGGTCTGCCGTTTCCGAACACATCCCATCGTCCATCACATGGTATAATTGAGGCAGTGCTGCACTAGCGCCAGCATAAACATATGTATGAAACAGCCATCATGAAATATGGATCTGGAATCAAGTACAAAAGTAGTAGTACATATACTTGACCAGATGTACATATGTACCGTCGTCAATTGGGATGCAATATGGTCAGCACATACGACAAGCCCGACCCGACGTATATCGGTTACTACCAGATACTGTAGTGACGGCACACAACAAAAGCCGCGGCAAACACCAGGCAATGTGTCGCCGTCGTCCGAAGCCCGATGCCATTCTACGTACCGGCCACGATGGTGGCGGACCGTTATACTCGTCGAAACCGAGACAAGACTTTCCAAAAACACTTTTCTATGTGGAACACTTTATTTCAAGCGTTGCCAAACTGCTACTTTATCAGCAACTCAATGGCTATAATCTCAACGAGACGATTCGTATGTTTTTCCTGTATCGCCGATGCCTGGACGCCAATCCCAAGCGGGAGGTAATTTGGTGTTGGTATATAGATGGGTAGTGTCGGGCAGTCGGGGGGACACTGTAGTGTCATCGCCAGATACCGCATTTACTAACATTCAAGTATTGTTGGTTGGTTGGAGAGTGCACTCCAGACCAGCATACATACATGTTGTCGGCATGTCCATCATTCTGCGTCCAGACTCACCGCTGCTGGTCAAGACATCCATGCCGCCGTCTGTCCATTCCCTAACCATCTAAGTAAACACAAACAACAGTTGGTGTGGTGGGAATCACTTTTCGGTATAAAAATGAAAATGGCCACTATGTTTTAGATGAAACAGTATTAAAACGTGCACTTACTTTCTCGATGCTAGGTATGACTAAACGTAAGAGATTAACGAGAATGATCACTTTCCAAACAACGTAACAACTAACAAAACAGTTCTTCCGAAAAAAGTTTCAGGGAAAAAGGAAAAAAAGGCTGAGACTGAAATTAAGAACTCTGTTACAGTTATTAGGAGTAACATGTCTTCTCATCACTAACTATCAGTTTAGCCTGCAACATACAGCAGCTATTTACGAACTTGTGATTCACGTTGACAAGTCACGTCACATGCATATGAAGGACAGTTCGGGTTTTATTATGCCCGTGACGAAACATGTGATTGCCACTGACTGACTGGCTATCGTGATACACTCATACAAATTTCACGTATACCGGCAGGATACCACCATCGTCGTCGAGTTGAGTCATGAACAGCGTTCCGCAAAGTTCGATACGACATATTATGTTTACCAACATGCATGGTCGCATTATATTGAAGCAACAT
This sequence comes from Daptonema setosum, assembly GCA_964036265.1. NCBI lineage: Eukaryota > Metazoa > Nematoda > Chromadorea > Monhysterida > Xyalidae > Daptonema > Daptonema setosum. The sequence continues at coordinate 21,227,612 of OZ038446.1, forward strand.
AACATACAGTAAGTTTGAGCCAGTAAGCTAAGTCAAAATGACGGAACATCTACCACGGACTGGCAAACGAGCAAAGCTTCCCAAAGGGAGGACATTTTTTGTTCAAGAGGGGAAATTGGCAGTTTTGAGGTAGTTTATATACACCTTAAGAAACAAACTGCACTTTTTAAAATTTCCAAATAGGAGAAATTCCACTTCCCCTCCCGTCTAGTCCGCAAATGCCAAACAAACATAAAAAGCAGTGGTAATGAATGAAACATGAAAACGGTGAACAAAAATTACCATGCATCTCATAACCCAAACACAACTCATCGTATAACCATTTCCACCGACCTTTACTGCCACGTCGCGGTTTCCTGTCGATGGTGCTGGTCAACGTATCGTGAATCTGGCGCCACACCGGCGTCGACTTTGAGTAAATCAGCGTATTGTTGGTGGTGGCAATGGTGTTCTTGGTGGATGGTACTTGATTCCTATTGTTGGCCGACGGCATGAACGGATGATCGGGCGCATTGCAGAACAGCGTACTCGTCATCGACTGCGACTTGCTGCGAAGCAACGCCATCTGCGACCGACTTTTGGTTAAAAGCTTACTTCTCCGTGATTTTCGCGATGGGGAAAATCTCGACGACCCGCAAAGTTCGGTGAAGAACTTGCGACTGGTTATTGTGGAGAAGATGGTCGACTTTGATTTATTGGACGGCGACGAACGTGGAACAGTCTTGGGCTGGCACTTGGTTGATTGTTTATGGCGAGTCAAAGAAACGGCCGACTTATTGGAAGGTGCTGAAGCACGTATTCGGTATTTACCACTAATTATGCAGGCAGGTTGATCGTAGATATGTACCACGCTGATATTGGGCACAGTTCGTTCGGGTGAGCTAACACTGTTCTTAGACTTGATGATGGGTTGATCGTAAATGTGTTGTTGCTGTTGACATTGAGTCGCAGGATTCGTTATAGTTACTGCGTTCTCACTGGCAGCTTGAGCTTGACGGCGTTGTTTTCTTTGACGCTGCAAATGTGGTCGTTGTTGTTGTTGTTGTTGTTGTTGTTGCTGTTGTTGCTGCTGCTGTTGCTGCTGTTGTTGTTGTTGTTGTTGTGGTTGTTGTTGTTGTTGTTGTTGTTGTTGTTGTTTTTGTTGCTGTTGTTGAGGTTGTTGTTTAGGTCGTCGTTGATGTTTTTGTGGCCATTGTTGTTGTTTTTGTTGTGGTTGCTGCTGCTGCTGCTGCTGTTGTTGATGTTTTTGTGGAGATTGTTGTTGTTGTTGTTGCGGTCGTTGTTGTTGTGGTCGTTGTTGTTGTTGTTGTTCTTCTACTTCTTCTTGTGGTTGTTGTTCTTGTTGAGAAGAAGCTGGTAACAACAACATTTTGATAGTTGAAGGAATGATGGATGGGAATTGTTCAGCAAGTTAAACAGATTCCAAAGAATACAACGGTCGAAAAATTGCTACAGAGGACGACAAACAGAGAAGAGCGACAAGTGTTCTTATTCTGCGTGGAATTGCGGGTGAATCAGAAGACAGTGTGAAAACTGCGTACATTCAGTAACTGGAGAACATTTTCTTTTTCTGTCACATTCGATGAAAAATTTCGTAATCAGATGAAGTTTTGTTTCACTTCAATCAACTTGAGAACCCCTCATCTCAACCGCCACTGAAACCACCCTATTTAATTAAAACGCGTTCTCTCGATTTCAACTTCAAACCGGTTAAGAAATAGATGGATGAGTACTGTATTCAACAAAAACAAACAGCAATAAAATTTTAACGGCAGTTCACGAGTGGAATTGGTTTACAATTATATGAAATACTTGCTTGTATTACAGTTTCAACAGTTTTATTGGAACAAATTCACCTTTAAGTGTTGAACAATACAATCCGTTTTAGATCAGTAGTTTAAAAACATTGCTGATAAATAAAACCAAAACGGATCCGCCAGTGATTCGATGGGAGTGACTCAACACCCCAGGCCTAATTTGCTAGCAATAAACTTGGGTGGACAAAATGGTGAATCCTGCAACTTTTACATTTACTACCATCAAAATACATCAAAGTGCAAGCAAACATTAAATTTTATAAAATACACCGTTCTTTTCAATAAACCAGATTTTGTTGCATAATTTTCTCATCGAACCATTTTAATTTTCTCTGATCTTTTGATTGATCTGACTTGTTTTTAAATTCCTAACAAAATCATGATTGCAAACCTGAATCGGCATCATGAATCATGATCACAGGGTAAGATCGTATTGTTAGAAGCATGATTCATGACACAAACGTACTGAGTTTTTTTTCATTATACCTTTTGCTGATTGAAAGTTGACCATTATTAGTTTTTTAGACAAAATATTTATCAGTAAGAAAGAAAATCAAATCATCTCCTGCTGCGATGACGTCAGAATTAATTATATATCAAACAGTGAACGTTTGAATTGAAATCAGTCAGTGGATCACACGACACGAACAGAAGATAAGTTCAAACAGTTGGCGGTTCGGGTCGCTGTCGGCAGTTTCACAACTAATCAATCCATATGAATAGTACTAATTCGAACATACAAATTGATAACACGGAATATAAATTGCTATTTATTTTCAAAACAAAACACAGCACGCCAACTCACATGCGCTAGACATTGAACCGACGAACGCACGTGCGCGTTTCACATTTTTCATGTCATCAATGTTATCGAGAGAAAAAAACAACCACAGATTCGCCAATTGAAGATGTGAAATTACGCGAACTCAGATGCTGCTGGCTGAATAAAAAATTAAGCGGATCAGATGATATAATATGATATATGATCAGATGGTGAGTTCGATGTTTGACCATCCTTGAACATAAATTTCAAATTTAGTCCAGTCCTCCGGTCTCATCTCAATTCCATGGATTTGAATGAAAACTAGCTGATAAAAAGGCGTGTAATAAAAAAACGCGATTATTCGCGAGAACTTTTTTTGTAAATATTAGCACATGCACGTTTTTGTGGGATGATAGCTTAATCAACGCGACGAACACAGAAGTGTGACTGAAAGAAACTAATAAAAATCCGACTTACAACTGCTCAATAGCAAGTGAATGTTAGCTAGTTAGCTATCAACTGAAGTTATTTATGTTCAGCAGCGCAGCATGACCTTCCGTTGTAAGCAATAAAAATATAAATGAAACAAGGATATATCAATGAAAAAAAAGATTAGTAGAAACATGCGAATAAATTTAGTGAGAAGCTGCACAGTTAAACTAAAGTCAAACGAAAAAAACAGACTGATAAAACTAAAACTGAAGTAAAAATTTTCAACGTCAGAATTACTCGATGCGAAAATTATACATCGACGATTTTCGCCCTCAGCGGTCAAATATTAAGGTATTGTGTCAAGCGGACAAATAAGAGATAGTAAAGATTATACAGTCGACTTCGGTAACCTAGTTATTTTGCTGATGAGGTATCGAGCAA
>OZ038446.1:21238564-21265428 GCA_964036265.1 Daptonema setosum
TTGCCCAGAACGTTTGATAATATACATCAGAAAATCAGTGTTAACATCAATCAGCATCACCCCGTGTTATACTCTGTTAAACTATGGTGACAAGTCAACCGAGGTGAGTTGAGACTAGTGAAGTTTAATTATCAGACCTTTGAGCAATATTTTTGCTTTCTGAAATAACAGACAGGCTTTAACACAAACAGAATGCTTGCTATGAAAAGTTCCGCAAACCACATTCCGTGAATCTATAACCACATCTATATCCATTTCATTGATAACCCAACACTGAACCCACTCTCGCCGGTATCCATATACCCAGCCATCAGACAAACTTACATACACGTATATGACTCCGCATTCACACCGGTAATCGATAAAAACAACGCCAGTCTTTTGTTATTCTTTGCAAAACACAATAAAATAAAATAAAACCAAAATTCAAATTTAATTTCAAATACCGTAATTTATTTTACAAATTTTGTTTTGAAATTATAAAATTACCCATACACCGTTTTTTCTAGAAACGGTTCTCATTGGGTTACGGTAAATTATGAGAAAATTCCTATATAAATTCTCATAAAAATTAATTAACCTTCTAAGAACCAATCGTTTTACAAATTATTTTGTGCCGCAAAAAGCTGACGCCAACCAGCTTGAGTGTTCGACGCCAACCGGATTTTTCTTTTCTTCAAAAATATTTATTGAAAATGAAAATGCTTCGACTGCAATTGGATTTTTTCTATTTATTGTAACTCTCTAAAATGAATCCGTTTATAAATAAGGCATCTGCTTATTTTAATCTGTTACTGGGTGCTTATCAGTCTGGGTCGGGCCAGCTCATTTTGTCGATTCTGCTAACGGTCATTATTTCATCGTTACTGATAAGGTAATTATTGCCCTGATACTTTGTATTGATTGTATCAATATGAAAGTAATACAAACACTTTCTGTATGGAGGAGGATGGGAGAAAATTATTAACTGCAATTGTGCCTTGACTGCAAATTATGGATAATGTCTTCTTCTTGTTATCAAAAATTACGGCTGCATCCGATGATTAGTACCGTTTCTTCATGTAGGGTGATCGCAGTATTCATATAATGTATCCGTATCCAAAAAAAATGTATCCAAAAACCAGCCAGAATTAATATAATGTATCGGTATCCGTATCCAAAAACTTTAAAACTTGTATCCAAAACGGTGTATCCAGAAAGTGTTATTGTGTTATTAGATACATATAGCTATATAAAGTATCCATAAATAATTGGATACAGTTTTTTCTATATAAGGTATACAAATTTTTTGAATACATTATTGAGTCACGTGACTGACTGAAGAGAGGTGTACCCATATCTACGGGACTGTATAATAGGGATCGTTCGTTTGCGGAAGTTTATTAGCGGAAGTCTTTTCTCCGGAACTGTTATGTGCGGATTGTTTGTTAGCGGAACTGTATGGATCGGATTTTTTTTCATCGGAACTGTTAAAATCGGATTTATTAAAAGCGGAAGTCTTGCCAGCGGAAGTTTATTTGCGGATATTTTGTTTCCGGAACCGTTCTTTGCGGATGTGTTTTCAGCGGAACTTACGACAGCGGAACCTTAAATTCCGGAAATTGGTTTTGCGGAACTCGGTGAAGTTAATATTTTTTGCTATTAACATTTGGAGGGCCTATTTCCTTGTTTATTCGGCTTCGGCTTAGTCATTAGCACAGACTGTTCGTTCTAAGCGAGATCGCCGAGTATGAGGCTAAGAGTTAGTTTTAAGTTTAGGCTTAGGATTAGGCTTAGAGTTTGGGAAGGGCTTGGGCGCGTAGCGCCCGAGCCCTTCTCCAAAGGCTAAGCCTAAGCCTAAGCCTACACTGAAACCTAAGTTTTATGCCCCCGCCTTGGACCGTTAGCACCGCGAAGCGGAGGTGTCCAGCGTGGTTTTCCACTCATGAAGGGCGCTTTTATAACAGTTCCGCTTTTGACGGTTTCGCTTTTTAAAGTTCCGCTTTTGACGTTTCCGATTTTAACACTTCCGATTTTTATACTTCCGATTTTATACTTTGAAATATCCGGAAATGAAAAAATCCGCTGGGTACAGTTCCGCTAAAAAACGATCCGGTCTATAAAAATTCGATTTTTACGGATCCGCTTATAACAATTCCGCTGGGTATGGATCCCCACTTAACGGTTCCGATGCGAACAGTTCCGCTAATATAGTTCCGCAAATGAACGATGCGCTTTTAACAGTTCCGCTCCGCTGGTACGAAATTAACCAACAATTAAATCAATAATCATTCCTACATTATTTTTGACATTCCGGAACATAGATTTACCGACGTAATTTTCCGTAATTTACCGTAACGTTTTTTAAATTAAAATCCCTTACCGTAATTGTCGTAACACCTGCACATCATTCAAACTATGTTTAGATACAGATACATTTTATTAATTCCCCCATACAAATTAATTTTTTGGATACTTCGACAAAATTGAAACATTTTGTTTAATTAATATAAAGTATCTGAAAATATGCTTAAATTTCAGATACAGATACTTTTTATTAATTCGTTCACCGAAAAAAATGACTATCCTATACACGTTACCGATTTTCGGCGAAGCTTTTTTGGATACTTTTTATTAAACAGATACAATTTTTTGGATACCAAAATATATTTTTGGATACAAAAAAATGGTATCTAAAAATTTTTTAGATACAGATACAGATACTTTATATTAATATTGGGTGATCGCCCTATTTTAACGTCAAGTAAGGTGATCACCTCATATGAAATAGTTTTTTTTCACCGCTCATGAGTTTCAAGAAGTGAACGCCATACATGAAAAAATTTATCCAGATTCTCGGATGCACCCAAGATTACTTCGTCCAGAGAGTATGCTAGAGTATAGAGTTTTTCTTCGTCACTTGAATTTGGTTTTGTTAGATTAACCTAGTTAGCGCACCTGGAAATAGAATAAAAGAAGATCGCCCCTTCACTTAAGTTGCCGTTAGATCTGATCTACATACTCATGATGTTTTCAACAAGATCTCTGTAAGTTTTCTCAATGTCAGCGTCAATCTACAAGCTGAATTTTATCGATTATCCCACTACAAATGATAATCAATATTATGTTTGAAATTAAGTTTCGAAATTGTGTTCTTACTCATTCTTTCAGTAGCTTGCATCATCTGCTTTGTTTACAAACTACACCAAGAAAGCAGTATTAATAATTGAACTACGACAATTGGAAGAACTTTGAGTACTACTCTACTCACTGATAGTTTCTATTTGAAAACCGTTCCAGTATTGTGAATGTTTCTTTATTATCATTTTTGTGTTACAACAAGTACTGTTATTCAGGTACACTGTTACGCGTAACGTGTTCATTTTGAATTGTTGAACATATAAGCAAGAGTTGTATTGTCATTTTCAGATCCGTCAAATTTACAGCGTTTCAATTTGTCAGTCGAAACCCGTATCTTTTTTTGAAACCAACGTAAATCACTGATTATCGTTCAATATGACCGACGAAGTACAGGTAAGCCATTGATATTTTTTATTTAGTTAACAATTTTGACTGATAAACCTTTAATGAACAATATTAATATAACAGAGTAATTATCTATATTTTTACTGTCTTGAGTTCGTTTCCTCATTTATCGGTCTATTTACTGTGGTCAATTACCACATGGTTGACATTGACATTATCAGTTCCACCACCACTACCATACTTTTGGTTTATCATGATCGTGTTAGTTCACCATGTGGCAAATCCCACTGTATTTTCAGCATGCCGTCATCAACACCACCAAATGTGGAATGGTCAACGTCTACGTTCAGGTTGGTAATTGGTGACTAGTAGTTGCTTTATTAGTTAAAACTACATCGAAAGTTTGACCAAAAATTTTAAAGTAGACTTTCTGTGGATCATCATTTATGAGGTTTCGTTGGTTCATTTGTCCTAGAGAAGACTTCACAAAAATAATTTAGAGACAAAATAATTTTACTTCAGGGCAGCCTGGAAGACAAGCAGGGCAAGACGATCTTCGTCACTGTCCATGACATGGGCACCAACCGTAAGTTTATCTGTCAATTTATACTTTCAATCATTATTTTTATTTTTGTTTACACGTTATTATTTTCACTTTTGAATACACTTTATTATTTTTACTGTTTTATACACTTTACATGATCATGCTGCATTAATTATGCAGCTATGTGACAACTATAGTCGATGATGAGTTTCATCTGTGTGAAATTGCCGTACTCCACTTTGAAGACTGCCTAAGGTGTCCACAGCTGTTCAGCGCTCTCCATTCTAATGCTATGTCAAGACAAGCATTGGCAAACAGTAAAGTTGGGGGTGGGGTGGTAATTAGACAATTGGTTCTGATCATTGCATCATTTCGATACTCAAATTATAAAATAGCAGATGTTTCCTCTAAAGGTGGGGTTTTTTTATTTATATTTAGTTGGATACGCATGGTTTGTTGTGTTACTGCCTGTTGTGTGCGATGAAAAATGGGAGACCCGTCTGGCAGCATTAAATGAAGGCACAGGCTTCTACAACTAATCACAAACTCATTCCGAACCAAACCGTATAGTAGATTACTAGATTAGCTAAAGCACTGGCTGACCAGCCATCCAACCTGTCAAAAAGAGGGAAATACTTTTTTTAAGAAAGATGACCCTGTAGTTTTAATGGAGTCTCGCATACACTCCAAGAAGCAAATCGCATTTTAGAAATTTGCCAAAGAGAGGGAAATTCCCTCCTCTTCTATCCTGCTATCGGGCTTGCTCTCACAGAAATGTTAAACTTGTGATTGCCCGTTTCGTGAATTTTTATCAACTGAAGTCATGTTGATAATGCTGTTTTACTGAGCAAATCTTCACTGGCAACTAGAAGGTTACCGATAAATTTATGTGAAGATATCGATACAGTGCTATCTATATTTATATAAGTAGTAGGAGTACATATGTCGTATCAATGTATCATATTTGGCGTAATGAGATAGCTTATTACTTACGCTCAGTTGCATGTCTTGAGTAATTCTAAGCCCATCCCTCATGGTCTGCGTCACTATACTGAGCGTGATTCAGACTTTTTCTAAGCAATATTGTATTTTGTTTCTTTTTTCTTCATCATATCCTTTTAATATACCTACAAATGTTTGATAAGAAAATCTGGAAACGCAACTTGGATTGTGCATGTCAAATCGTGGTTTGCTAGCGTGAAATACAAGCATTTATTATGGGCATATGGGGCTGGCCGGTGTTTCATGATGCATACTTTATGCGTGACAGTTTTGACAAGCTTAGCCATTGTGGCGGCTGAGAAAAAGATAAAACAGTGCATTTATTTTTCTTGCTGTAAAAATCGGATTCGCTTTCATGGTGAATATGAAAAATGGGAACAATATGCAGTTGAATTGGGTCATGAGAGAAATTTCGGCCGCTTGTTTTTATGATTGGCAAGTCCGTGAATGGGCCAAGGCAGCTGGCACATGTCTGGCACGCACTTGTTGGCCTCTACTGACTGACCAGGCCAAGTTGCGGATGAGCAGCCCTTTTTAAAAATTAAACTTGTTTCAAGAAAGGGGGTTATAATCGTCAATTGAGATGTTTCACGCATGATTAAAGCTTTTTTACAAGCGAATTGAAGCTTTTTTTAATTTCATTATTCATGTGTCCACTAATGATGGGGTTGTGTGCATCCACTCCCGCAATTCGTCGTTAAGGTGGACGACTGGACGAGTAATGAAATTTGGTCCCTTTTTATAAAATCGTAAGAAACTTTATATTCTTCTGTGAATTGTTTATCAACTTTCGGCTCGTTTTTTCTATAGTGAAACTGTGACGTTGCACATGCTTCTCGTGCATGCGACCAGTTAAGTTGGCCTGGTACTACGATACACTAGCGGACGAGAAGGGGTGGGAAAAGTAGAATTCCCCCCTCTTTGGCATTTTCAAAATGTAGAATTTGTTCCCTAGGATGTAGGTAAAATGGCCTGAAAGCTGTCAGTTCTCCTTTCTTTGACGAAATTCCCCTCCCTTTGGAGGATCGGTTCGTCCGCCAGTACTACGAGAGCCAAAGTCCTCAAGTTGGCTTATTTCGTCGTTGTGGCGGCTGAGTTTGTTTGTCAAAAGATAAGATAAGATATTTTCAACCAAGGAAATGGGTTCATCAAAGCGAAGTATCATCTCATGATTCAGCAGACGATTTAGCCTGCAATCTTCTGATTGAGTTGATCTCTTTGGTTGTTTAGCGGCGAGGCGAAGACTTGGGGTTTTATGGCGGTCGACCATGTGGCAAAACTGGCTTGTATTTGTGTACGGGGAGCGTGTTCTTGTACCATAACAAGTATGTACATGCAATCGATCATGCCTTCAAGCAACAGGTGCAGCTTACTATTGCGATAGTCTGTTGGAAGACATTCCGTCCAACATTCAGTCAGATTGTCTGGGTTGTGCTGCAACTGCAAGTAGTTCTGACTGATTGGTTATGGTTCTAATATCCTTGTATTGGAACGCGCTCACTCAACATTTTTGTTGCTCCCATCTTTTTTTGTGCAACATTGCTATGCGACTTTGGTGTAGAAGCCGTGCACGTTGCAGGGTGAGAAAGATAAGTTATTTATTGGTAATCACTTATTTATCACACAACTAATTCTTGGTTTTCAAGTACCTCATAGTATCATTAACGTGAGATCTCCCTACTTTCGCATCGCATGGTAAAGTTTCTTTTTAAATGCCGTTCGAACTCTCTCGCCACCGAATAGCTGGTGTTGCTGGGTTGTTTGTAAATAATGAGCCGTGTTGAAGAGTGTGATGCGATGGGGGAGTTCAGCTCAAAGTCGCCCTAACCATTCTTGTTTGCACTATTTTGTTGTAAACCCCTGTATCACCCACTACATGGAGGAACTTGTTCGCAGGTCGCGGTTTCCATCAAACTTTTCCGTGGAGAAATTATGGTGTTGTATTTTACTACATAATGTTCTCTAATGAGACAAAAATGTATTATTTACTACGACTCTGAGTTGACTCTGTTCATGATGGTGGACATGGATCATGGATGAATAATTCAGGGTTGATGCACTGACGGTACAGCTGTGGTCCATTCCACATTAATTGCCTGACAAATTGCGTTTGTAAAACGCTGGTTAATCGAATTTTGAGGTCCTCTATCCAGATGCCTCTACCTCTACGACTCTCTGATACAAATATCTTTGCATTCTCTTGGTTTATACCGGATAAATAAAGTATTAGCCTCTTATAAAACGTTATAGTTACTGTGTTATGAAGTGAACTGATTGTCCGAAATGCATTGAAAACAACTGGAACACTAGCGGACGAAAAGGAATGGGAGAAGTGGAGTTCCTCCTTTTTGGCGGTTTCACTAGAGCAGGGGATTTTTCGGTTCATTAAGGTGTAAGTAGTATGACATAAAAACTGTCGGTTCCCCAATATTCGACTAAATTCCCTTCCCTGTGGTGGGTAGGGCAAGTGAACTGGAATGTTGTTATTCTGCATTTGATGCCATCATCCGCTGAGTTGCACTGTTTATATCGAAGAGGGAAGCAGTGATGGTGGAGCATTTGATTATTATTTGTTTACTTTGGTTAAGTGGATGGGGTAGGGTGCTGGCTGACGCTCGACTGCTGAACCGAAGGCTGCCACGGGCTTTGCAAACGGGTAATTTGGAGAAAAGGTTTCTTCCAAATACTTTTATATTGCATCAACTCAGTTTTTATGTGTATTAAATGTAAAAGTGTTCTGTTGCAATGCAACGTAACGTTTATTAAATGCTTTCCCACCCGCCAGTGAGCTGCAGCGTCGAAATGTGATGTGAGGTTGTGGAGTGGATGTGGATTATGATGACTGTTTGTGAACGTGAGTGCTACCACAATAACATCCAGCCACATTGCAGTGCGGCAAACTAGTTGATGTTGTTGTCGTTGTTGTTGTTGTTGTAGCTGATGCAGTAAGCATGACCGTAGTGTCAACAACAACAATATTAACTTGTCACTGATTTGGTTACCGATCAATCAACTCGTCTTGGTTTGTTCTCGGTATCGAACGATGCTTGAAACAATACTAGTCGGGTATTTATTTCAATACAGAAGTAAATTCATTGGTTTGAAAATTCTAGTTTGTTGAAATGAATTAAAATCGAGATGAGGGGCCGTCCTTTTGGTTGTTGGCATGAACTGGATGCACGCATGCAACATGATGATGATGGTTATCGTTGTTGTAGACCACTAGCGGACGAGAGAACAATGAAAAGGTGGAATTTACTTCCTTTTTAACGGTTCCAAAAAGTAGAATTTTGTTGCTTGAGATGTAGATTGAGTGGCATAAAACCTCCGATTACTCACTCATGAAATTGACGAAATTCCGAGGGTTGGCTTTGGCTCATCCGCCAGTGGTTGTAGGTTGCGCATCATGACGCTCAACTGGTTGTCGTTGATCATTTTACTTCCTATAATAGCAACGTAATATTTGCTTAACATAATAATATTTTTATTAAGCACGTAACTCTCGCCAGAGCAGAGTTTGTGGTGGTATTACATTATCCGGAATCTTTGTATTTTTGGGCTTTGGCTGAGCTGACAAGGGAGTTGTAGTGACACGAGAATTTGCTCGCTCTTGGGTTGAATCTGCAACCAGGATCTAGTCTTGGTCAAACCACTCGTTCGCCATCGAGGTCAGACTAATATTCTACTAACTGGATTCATCCGGATATAGCACCTCCTCACAGTGTCAGTTAGAGAGCACTACTGTTCTGTTGACATGGGTGGATGACTGACTAGTAAACTAATGGCAGGGATAGGAAGTAGGGAACAAACAAAAGTGTTACGGCTACCGAAGCCGCCAGACCGTAATACAAGTTATTGAAACACAGATATCGTGTCAATTGGTTGGTCGGAACTTTTCTTCGATGACCCTTTGAGTTGAGGTTGTTGTTTTGCATTTTGTTTGTTCGGAAGGTACAGTTGACGTTACTGTGGGATTAGGGAAGGGTTGCGAATCAAAAATTGCTTAGAGTACGTTTACTGAATAGTTTTGTTTTTGTCTAAGTTGGTTTATCACACAGAATTTTAACATCTCATCAGACTGGGTTCAGATGAGTATTTTTACAAGCCACAATGTGGTAACTGCAAACCGAACCGATAGCCATAAACGCATACTCCAACCCGGTTCCGTTCGTCATATCAGTTGCTACATAAACTCCGGGTAGTGGTGGGGGCGGATTTTTTCCATCAAACCGTTGCTCCCTCATCTCATTTTATGAGTGTCTCGTTCACTTTTTCGGTGAATAGCGATGAAATTGTTCTTGACGTAGCAAACCAGGATTGCATGATGCGCTGTTGCATGTAAATTTTTCGTATGCATAAAAACTGACAAACCCCACGAACGAATACTCTATCATACACCACATGCAACTGATATATCAAAAAAATAATGCTGACATATTCCGTGCTGCCTGCTTATATATGTGTTTGTAACCGGACAGTTTAGACTGCGTTTATTTAATGCACATCGAGTGCGGGTGTTTTGATGGGGACGCGTTGGTAACGACTGCCTGACCTGACTCAACTGACTGACTAACTGATTAACTGACTGACTGAACTGAGTGACTGTCGGATAGGTACGACTTGAATGCAAATTAGTGATTGATCACTGATCGACAGGGCGCATGCACTTATCCAACTATGTATAATACCCCCCCCCCCCCATGGCATAAACAACGTCATCCACTAGCAAACAATTGAACAGGAACCTGGAAGTTTTCGAGGAATTGTGTTTGTGTATCTTTCGTTTTGATATGATATTTTTCAACACCCACCGAATTTTTTTACATTGTACCGTTGGACTTGGAAGATTACCAAAGAAAGGTAGCGGAAACCCCATTTTAGTTTTTCGCAGATTCAGGAGTACGTACACACCACCATCATCCCCGAGCTTGTTTTTTTGTAAAAATTTTTTGAAACTAAACCTGTAATAAAACTTGAAGTGGATTATTTACGCCAATGGTATGTACTGGTGAAAGAGAAGCTTCGTTTTCGTAACTAGCGGGCGAGAAGGGTAGGAAAAACTAGAATTTCCCCCTTTGTAACGGAAAAAATAGAGTTTGTTTCTTAAGGTGTAGGTGAAGTTACCTAATAATTACCGATTCCCCCTTTGAAGAAATTCCCCTCCCTTTGGAGGACTGGCCCGTCCGCCAGTGGTTTCCGTTTACCTATGCGCCGACTTGTTTGCTAAACTTCTACATAATATTTACGTACAAACAGTCGGTTGCTACAGACCACGTGCCAACACAAGTGCTTTTTATTGCTAGCGGAACGAACCGATGCACACTAGCGGACGAGATGGGGTCGATGGGGATGGGAAAGTGGAAATCCCCCTCTTTGACGAATTTAAAAGTGTATTAAGGTGTAGGTAATGAGACCCCGATACTGCCAATTCCCTCCTAAGATTAAATTCCCCTCCCTAAGAAAGGTTTGGCTCGTCCGCCGATGCATAATGCAATGCTTATTCCTTTGATACTTTTAGAGAGTTGGAATTACTTCTATAAATTTGTTCGAAAACGTTTATTCTGTTCTCTCGAGATATTAGCCTCCTTTGGAGGATTTGTTCGTCCATAGACTATAGTGTACTCGTGGTATTTAAAAATAGGATACAGTAGATGATTTGATGGAGATGGGAACTGACCGGATAAATGAAATGTTTGTTGTTGGTCGTTGTAATCAGTTGGTTCGGGTATGTATCCTAAAGGGCTAGACTGGGGGAACCGTTATTTGCTCAATGAATTGTTATTGGATTGTGATTGTTGATGTGGGATCGCGTTTTTTTGCGTCAACGGGAAATGTCAACAGAAAGCGATAATGGGTTGGCATAAAACCCAGCTAACAATAAAATGGTAATAAAACAAAACTTGCTATTTTTGATTTCACTCGGCCCGGCCTTCGATCCAATCACAGGCACCAGCGAGTGTGAATGAGAAAGTTCATAAAATAGAATAAATAGACAATGTTCTATGGAAAAGTGCGTTTGTAAAAAACGAACGGAGAAAACTATTGGGAAAGTATGTATGGACGTATGGTGGGAAGTGGGGGTGGGCGCAATTGACGCACAACCATTCGTTCTGTGACGGACGACCCAAACCTCTAATTGTAGGTGAATTTCGTCAATGGGCGGGGAATTAGCCGTTTTAATGCGATTTTTCCCACACCTTACGGAATTAGCTGCACTTTTTAAACTCGCCGAAGAGGGGGGAATTTCACTCTACCCTTGCCTTCTCGTCCGCTAGTGCTGTGGGGGACTCGAGCCCGTCAGCGGTTCTTATTGGCGCGTAGACTTTCACTGACGACCAGAGACGAACTTCGGCGGCTGCGGGTGAAAAAGGAACTTTCTTTGTAAACGATAAATTTATGGGGTTTATGATAAATTTAGTGGTTGATCGTCGATGAATAAAGAGAATACCAATAAATGATACGATGTAAGCTTCAGTTTATTTTTTATCCATCACTAACCGCATTCGCGGACGAAAAAAAAACAAGAAAGAGTAGCCGAGTTCCTTTACTATAAACCACTAAAAGTGAGACTTTTTCCGTGATGTTTAGTGAAATAATACTACCGATTATTTCCCCTCTTTTGAAAAAACTTGCTTCGGTTTAGATAATAATCAGCCCGTCCGCGATTGGAACAACGCGCGGCTTATGTGGATGGGCACACAACATTAAAACACGTGACACAAAGTCCGTTGCACTAGCGGACGGGAAAAAGTGGGAAAAACGGAATTCCCCTCTTTGGCGGTTTCAAAAAGTAGAATATGTTCCCCAAGGTGTAGGTAAAATGGCCTGATATCTACCGATTCCCCACTCTTTGGCAAAATTCCCCTTCCTTTTGTGGATTAGCCCGTCCGCCAGTGGTCCGTTGTGTCCTGTTGTGGCAACCGTGCCAGAATACATCCTTCTGCTGAAAGGGGACAGTCAATATAATGCAACATTATTGCTAGTTTTTTTTAGATGACAACGGGTTTCTGGGTGAAACGGTAAAGTTGTTCTGTTCTGTTCTGGGATTCATTGAAGTTATACAGTTGAGAGAGCTGAATGAGCGACTAATTGGCGGTGGCGGGTGCAACCAAGACAACGCACGAAATGTCTCTTGATGATGATGATTAGGAATTCATTTCGTGCTGGCGTTTATTAAGCGTCCGTACATATGTACGTGTCGTTAAACGTTACCAGTGTATCAACTAAATGCGTTTTTAATCACAGCACAGAGCACGATTAGAAAATTTAATAAAGTTTGGAAACGAAATATTACGCGAGTGCGTAGTGGCCCGTTGATTTAATTTGTGTTTCAATGAGTTTTGAAATGCGTACAGTACATGCATACATTGTGTACGTGCCATGACATGAGTTTTTGTCAGTGTAAGTGCACTCGTCTGATTTAATAGTCCTGAAATTCGTCACGTCCACGACTTTATGCATCCCACATTATCTTACTTTATGCATCCCACATTGCTATCTTGTTGTATCCAAGCGTTAAAAAGATTTTCGAAAATACCATTAAATACGTTTTGATACTCATTCCAAAGCGATGACGTGTTTCGCATCAATAGTTTAATGACAATTGCATTCGGCCTGGTTTCTAAAAAAACCTAGATGATAAAAAAAAACATCAAATGCCAAAAAACAGGCAAAAACGCTTTGAATACGTACGTCGGGCTGTGGGACAGGAAGACACGTGATGATTGAGTGAATCGGAAACACGTTGTTTTGCCGTGCGACACACAACGGACGGAGACACAATTGCGGGCTTTTTGGCACATTATTATAGGGTACAATACACACATACGGACATACATGTGTGTTGGAACATTGTCAACTGTCAACTTCGTAAACGTCGCCATTTCCTGGCACAAATTCCACTCATCATGGGTTGTTATTTTATTTTATTTTGTTTTGCAACCATGACGTTGAATTGTGTATCGAAAACATATGCATTGCTGCTTGTATTAGAATAACTAACATTTGGGACTACTTAATAAAACATTAGCGGCCGCTGCTGGTGCCAAATGTGCTATAAATGTGGAAACACTAGCGGACGAGAAGGGGAGGGAAAAGTAGAATTCCCCCTCTTTTCCAAAAGTAGAGTTTATTCCTCAAGGTGTAGGTAGAATAGCAAAATTTCCCCCCTCTTTGACAGAATTCCCCTTCCTTTGAAGGACTAGCTCATCAGCCAGTGTGTGGAGGGGGAGGGGATGACATGTGTGTGAGTTTTTGTTGGTTGGTGAGATGCAACGAAGGAAGTGACTGGTGAGGGAGTTCTCAGTGTTTGCGAGATATATCTGGGGGTCGGGGATACTTTTCATACCGGGGATTCACCGATAAAAACACGATAAAACACATCTAGAAGCATTTTACTTATAATAACACAGGTGTGATAAATTGCATAAACGAAGCAAAAAATGAACAGAAAAGTTAAAACGAAATGATGAACGTTTCTTAACTTAAATTAACAAAAAATGAACAGAAAAGTTGTAAAATGATGAACATTCTTAATATCTGCAGACTCTTCGATGATCGGCTTCGTGAACCACCCGTCGATGGTCGAGGTCAAAGCCCGATCCGTGTTCATCCACGTTTGTGTGCCCGGTCAGGAGGACAACGCGCCCAACTGGAGTGGAGAGTTGGTGGCATTGCTTGATATTACCCGTTATAGTATATCCAGGGTAACTTGATAGCCTAAAAAAGTTTTTGGTGCGCAATTTAAGTTCAAAACTGAATTTGGCGTGTTTTCAAATTTTCAAGAAACACTATTTTCCCCATCACATTTGGACAATACGACAACTGCGCTCACATATATGAAAACCGGTCCACAAGATTAATTTTTGATAACAAGAAACTCTGACCAAGCTGTATTACCCGTTAATATTGAGTGTTTTATTTATGTATACCTTCCAAACCAGTAGTGCAACTAAAAAACAGTTAATGTCTAACCCTGGTGGTGGTCCTTTTAATCAAAACTAGAGGAGATAATCGAATACAATTTCAAACAATGCTTGATCAGTAGTAAGACTTTTAAGCTTTTTGATGCTGTTGAAGCTAATTGAGATTGACCAATACCAATCGATAGGTGTTTAAAAAAAGCTTTTTGAATTAGCTTCAGCAGCATCCTTAACTCGTGCGAAATATTGTTTATGTAAATGTTTTCCATTCCAGGAACTACCCGTCGCTGCAAGACATCGCCTCGGATCTGGTGTGTGTGCTCGATCACTTTGACGTCCGTACCGTCATCGGGTTCGGACAAGGCGCCGGTGCCAACGTTGTGTGCCGATTCGCTGTTGGTTCCGAGCAATTATAACCATTGCTGTACCGTCATGTTGTATGGTATTAGTGTGCCTCGATGGCTTCAATTAATGGAGAAGTCCAAGTAAAAATTGTAAACTTTGATGATAATAGGATTTATGAAAATTCATAGCTTGGGAGATATTATATTTTATTCATGAACTATAAGAAAATCAGAAAGCACGATCAAGAATTCTGCAAACGATATTGATTGATTCACTTGCTCATTCAGTCACTTACTCACTCACTCACTCACACACTCAATCACACACTCACTCACTCACACACTCACTCACTCACTCACTCACTCACTCACTCACTCACTCACTCACTCACTCACTGAAACGTAATGATTGTATTTAGATTGTGCATCCCAACCGCTGTCTGGGTGTCTGCCTGGTCAAGTGCACGTCGACGACCGCCGGTGTCATGGAATACGTCAAGGATAAGGTCAGCACTTATCTAGTATTTGGTTCAGTCATTATGTACCATTAACATATGGACTGATTATCTAGCAGAAGTCAATGGTAATCAAATGTAGTTCAAACAGCTTACATGGCGATTGTTTTGTGCCTTGTGGTGTTTCGTTTATTACATGATCGAAGCATGAACAAAGATCAAGGAACAACGAACGAGGGTGATTTTTGTAACTTATGAAGTTTGATTTTACATAAGACTGGTTGATTGCTACGTGTAACAAGTTCAATAAGCCGCTGCAACCGCAACAGATGGTCACAACTAATAGTTTCTATTAATTTTCAGTACATCAAACTGCAGCTGGATAGCAACAACATGCACTCGGCCGCCTACGAGTACCTGACGGTGCACCGATTCGGACAGGTTGGCTAATAATTAATAATTAAAAACGTAATCAATTAATAATAATATAATATAATAAATGTTGATTATGCGTTGCTCGGGGAGTGTGACCCGACTAAATATATTAAGATTTTCTAAGTTTCGGAATGTTACTGGCTCACGCTGCTCAATTATTTTTCCGCATGCCCGTTTTCACTTCAATTCTCGGTTTCACAACATAACAGCAGAATAATCGTGTCGCTAACTTAACTGTCGAAAACTCATTGAATGAATATTATTTTGTCGTTTTTAATTTGAGATTGTCTACACAATTTTTCTAGCTAAAATTTGGCCGTTTATTTTTCATTCGCCATGTTGAATTGTACCTCATCTACATATCGTGTTGTGAAACCACAAAAAATAGAAAATCCGCTCCGTTAGTGTTGCCAGCTTCACAGAAAAGAGTTTTCTGTAAAGAAAAAAGTTTAACATGAAAATAATAAAAAACATGATACAAGAGAGAGAGAGAGAGAGAGAGAGCGTGTTAGATTATTCTCAGTCACTATTTAGTTATTTACTCATATTATTATTTTTTCAACTCGATTCTGCAGGAGGTAAGCTTGCTCACCGTACATTAGTTTTCTTGTAACCACCGTACTTATGATATTGCGTTGCTGTGTTTGTTTTATGACCGTATTAACGCCGATGCCTTTTCTAATATCATTGACCCATCCGATATGGGCGAAAGAAGGTGGTCTTCTCAGGAGATTGAATTGCAAAAAATTTTATAGCAAGTTCGCAGCAATGCAACTATTCATTGAATTGAATTAATATGGAAACATTTATATGGAGAATTCTGCTGCAGTTAATTCGCCTGGGAAGAACTATTAACTTTTAACCATCTATCATCATTACCCCGTTTTATTGGAATGTAATGTTTCGTTCGGAAACTATATCCGTATTTCATATTGTTGGCTGGTTTAACAATGCATTTTACTAACATTCCATGCACCTGTGGAATAATCAATGCCCTAATTATGGCTTGAAAGTATTAGCTTTACTGATCCCATGCCGTAAGTGAAAATAACATACGAAATTGGGTACATATCCTGGGTAAATAATATAAATGGTTTAAATTAGTTGGGGTTAAGGTTTCTTAGATGTATTCCATTTCACCCACATTTTAATGAACACCTGTCTTTTGAATGCCCCAAGTTTATTTATGATAGTGTATTCCACACTGTTATGACTAAATAATAAGATTCTAGAAAGGCAGTGGTAGTTGTGTAGTAGTGCACCAAAGTCTTGATCGTTGTGATCTGTTTGTGTGCGTGTGCCAGTTTTGCGTCTGCATTCTACTATGGTTATAGTTGCATTATGGACGCTTACAGAGCTCGATTAATATATCAGTTTATGAACAAGTTAACTGACTTTTTCATTCGTATTTTCCACCAAGTTGTTCTTGAACAATTTCACAAAGACAGACCTGATTGACTTTCTCTGAAAACGTTCCATGAGTTGTACTGCCCGTATGTCGTGTGCTGTGTGGCCTCTTTGATGATAGTATTTTTTAAATGAAAGCTGATTTCAAAATTTATGCAGTTCCGTTGTTCTTAATGCCTGCTGTGTAAACGTTGTATTCAGTACTAGTACTAGTGGTTTGTGCGTTGGTTTTTGGGTTTAACCTGAGTTACCCTGAGTAGGAATGTAGTCCGAAATGAGACACGTTTTGGAGGTTTTTTTTGGTTTTGGCAAAACAACTATTGAAAACGACTCTCTTATCGATAGATGTTGATAAAAATGATATCACATAACGAACACAGCGTATGGATTTTCATTGAACCTCCTGAAAAGTTTCTTCTTTGGACATAAACGTGTGTCTTCTTTTTACTACTATTGTCAAAGTATGCACCCAACGTCTCGTAAAAATGGGCAGATTTTTTTTTATGGATTTGACTTAAATTTTCAATTGCCATTATAATTTTCATATGATTTGAAAAAAAATCTACTTAAAAACTTTTGAGGAGCCAAGAGCTCAAGCTCAACTGTAAGTGTTACAATGCCAACTAACTATTTAGGTTGTAGTCGCAAACTGTAGCGCACCGCACATCCTCTACCAAATGGGGTGGTTCGGACACGCTTTGTTCGCAGTTCGCACTCAACATAGAATATATAACATATACATACATAACGCTTAATACTAACTACTTTTATATGATAACTATATTGAACGTCAACATTGGCCGTGATTCGTTTGATATGAATGAACAACTCCGTTAAACTTATCGCTTATCTTCTAACCATGTATCTTCATAATGTTTTGGTCTCAGCCGGATATGAAACTCAAAATCGGTCGTAACTGAGTTTTCAAATAAGTTAGCTAACCAAGATCGGATCACCGGCGGTGTTGGCATGAAATGAGTTATCTATGCTTCTTTCTGATCTTGCTAACTTTACCGTTATGTTATTTGTGATTGCAGAAAGCGGACGACAAGTCGGATGTGGTGGTGGCGTACGTGGAGGATCTGAAGAAGCACTTCAACCCGGTGAATCTGGCCAAGTACCTGAACAGCTTCTGCAAGCGTACCGATCTGAGCTCGTCGTTGGCCACCGATCTCAAGTTGGTCTTGGTTAACCAGAAAGTTTTTGGCGCGCAGTTTGAATTCAAATCTGCTTCTGGCGAGAGATCGAAACTTTGAGACACAAAATTCGTTCTCACAATGCATTTGGGTAACACACGAACGGTGCGGCGTACTGATTGCATATGGTATAGGAGGTCGAAAGAAATGGTTTTAGATAACAAGATACCCTGACCAAGCTATAGGCGATTACATAACACCAGAAAATGGCGCGCATTCGAATTTACGGGACGCATTCAGGGCGCACTCGTGGTTTCTTCAGCTTCTTGGAAAGATTGCATTGAATTGCTGTTTCATGTTGTCTTTTTATCTATCAACTTCGACTGCTCAGGTGAAAAAGATCCACAACGCGCGCATTGTGTGTACAGGGTTTCTGAAAAGATAGCACAGATATTTTAAGACCACTAGCGGACGAGAAGTGGATTTTTCCCCTCTTTGGTTTCTCCCTAAAGTGAAATTTATTCCCTAAGGTGTAGGTGAAATAGCCTGAAAACTACCAATTCCCCCTCTTTGAAGAAATTCCCCTCCCTTTGGAGAATTAGTTCGTCCGCCAGTGTCGAAGACTAAGCTTCGTGCATTTTCACAATGTCGTGCCATTCCACTTGGGCATGTCTTGGACTACATGTCAAGTTCAATCCTGAACATACCTTTTATCGTATTTTACATGTTGAACTACGTTAGTGTACAGGGTGCCACATTAAAGACATTCCTTGCCGGATCTTACTAACGAACATGCTGGCGAACAATATTTGTCACTTCCACTCTGTAAATGTTTAGATGATAGCTTGTATCAAAGAGTTATGACTTTCTGCTTATAGTTCAATCACATCAAATTCATTATGTCTTTGGTTGAAACAACTCAGACGTACAGTGACAGAAATTGGGTATGTCCAGTTTTTTTACTCCTTTAAGAAAACGAATGTTATTCCTTACACGTTAGTGGGGCTTCTAAACAATCTTATGTTATAGTTTATCTTTTCATTTGAACTGTACAGTAACAGTAGTGAAATAGTCCCACCCTGCACTCATAGTGGGATATGAGGTTATTTTTTCAATAATTTGTTTTAAAAATATTAATGTGTGAAATGCCATAAAGGAGTTGAGTTGCAACAATAATGATAATATTTCATTCCCTATTTCAGCCAGTAAGTTTGCGCGTCGTCATCTGGATACTCCGTAATCAATATAAATTAAGATCATTACATATGTAGATTTTGACTTTCTTCTTCTCCGTTGTTTGTTTCAATCTTCCTGTATGTTAAAAATGTTCTTGTTTGCGTTCGAAATATTTAGAATTAATCTAACATCGGAAATACAGCGTTTTGGAGTGCACGTGCTTGTTCTCAGTTTGTGGAGTGCAGCTTATTATATTCCTCATTTTGGGTATAAATAGATTAACATAACCTCCCTCAACTTACTTGCATTAAGTATTTTAGTCTTTTCGTGATCTGTTGAACTCGTGTTTTGATATACAGTAGTTAATATTGTTACTAACTAATGTAGGATAATTCGTCTAAACAGTCCCCGTACAGTCCTCCTTAAAACGTGTATGCACTACGTACTTAACAAATGAACTTTAGAGTTCCATTTTGCTACTTTTCACTATACCCTACCTAATTAATAAACCATCTGTTCCTGTTCACAAATACCGCAGTTTTCTCTGTGTTTTCATGTAAATTATTTTCTCGTTATATCAACTTGACTAAAGACTGTTTCAATAAGAGTGTGTGTTACCAGTTGTGTTAAACGTGTTTATTGGCAGACGGCGTTGTTTCCCCATACAGAATGAATAAGATCATTGAAGAACACTGTCTCCACTTTTCAACGATTCTTATTCTACAATATTACAAGCCCCGGAGTTGATGCTTGAATGTGGTGTGGTGCACGCTGGTTTGCCACAGTCACAGCAGCCAAAGTATATGATGTAATTAATTGCTCGTCTTGTGACTTGATTGCTTGTAAATCTTTTCCATTACACTGAACCAATATGCATAATAACTGTGGCGGACGACTGTGCGCTATGGTGTCATTCTATATCTGTACAATTATTGTAGAATTTTGTCGGTAAAAATGCTGAGATGTTATCTGGCCTTGCCGCCATGCTTACCTTTTATCCCGACTACCCATTATTAATACTCGATTATACGCCTACGCGCACGGCCTACCGTTTCGGGAGGTTTATGGATAATCAGTAGTACAACAACGAAGGCGGTTGATGCGAGCCCATTTTTAATTGTAACATTTTTCATGTGCAGGAGCAGGACTACAAACATTCTCTCCCCGGCCCTGCAATAAACTTTTTATTCATAGCAGCTGTCTGTCGACTCAAAATGTTACAGGCTCACATCACAATAATCTGGCAGATTGCATGGGACTATGATGAATGTATTCTAATTAACGCAATTAATGTTTCTTATAATTTAGATGCGACACCCTGCTGGTTGTGGGCAGCAAGGCATCGCATCTGCATACCGTCTATACCATGCATCAGGCCATGAACAGGGAGAAGACCACGCTGCTCGTCGTGGATGGTGTCGGTGACGTCATGAGTGAAGCCGTTAGTTACTCACACAATATTCCTAAAGTCCGAATGTTGTTTCTGCCAGCAGAATGATTGCATAAAACGTCTGATAATGAAACATCACTAGCCTCCACTCAACTCGGTTGACACCATAGTTTAACACAGTTTGTGTTAACACTGTTTGTCTGATGTTTCATTATCAGACGTTCGAGTAATAATTTTGCTGGCAGAAACAACATACGGGCTTTACCTACCAGTGTACGCACTTGTTAGTACAAATTAAACTTACAGTATCTACTCTATTTACTTTGTAGGCCGACAAGTTGACGCGAGGTATGATTCTGTTCTGCAAGGGATTCGGCGCTCTGTCCGGTGTGGCCATGCCCGGTTGGTACTTTGGTGACTTATGAGCATTTGAGTATGATCATCCTGAGCAAAATGCATTTTAATATCAGTTATGTGATTATTACTATTTGCATTGTACATGTACCGTTACATTGATTACATACCATTGCACTGTTCATGCACAATTGCATTGTTCATGTACCATTGCATTGATGAAGTAACATTGCATTGTTCATGTATCATTTCACTGTTAATCCACCGTTGCATTGTTCATGTACCTTTGCATTGATTATGTGTCATTGCATCGTTCATGTACCATTGCATTGTTCGTTGACGTTGATCATGTGCCATTGCATATGCATTATTGCATTGATCATGTACCATTGCATATGCATTATTGCATTGATCATGTACCATTGCATATGCATTATTGCATTGATCATGTACCATTGCATATGCATTATTGCATTGATTACGTACCATTGCACTGTTCATGTACCATTGCATTATTCATGTACATTTCATTGTTCATGTACCATTGCATTATTCATGTACCATTGCATTGTTCATTGCAGGTATGGAGAAGACGCGTACGCTGTCCGCGAGTATGGAGGAGGCTGATCGGCCACGTCGTTCGTCCGTCGGCGGAAAAGAATAAATTGTCAATTACTTTTCAAAGAAATTGCAGAATCGTCCTCTTTGTGGCACATCAGAATGTGCAGTTAATATTTGCATAGGATTAGATTAATAAATTAATTACTCAAGTTGATCCATTTTGAACTCTTATCGGAACTACTAAACTTCACATTCGTATGCTGCCCACAGCTCGCAGCAGAAGGAAGCGTGATTTTTTTGTTAAATTTGACTACTTGACATATTGCCTGTTTGTTCATCAAGCAGCTAATTATTGGTTTTGTGTAGCTATATTGTGTCGTTTGCTGGTTGATGTAATCTAGGGGAGGCCAGTGGATCAACTGGTGAAAGACGCCAATATCGTAGATTATTTTATTAGATACTAGATTTTAATTATTGGTATTTTTATCATTATACAAATATGATTCATTACATCGTACGTTTTTTTCTGCGATTTTATTTTTGTTTTTACTATGTAAGAAATCCCTCCCATGTTGTGCGTTTAATATATTTTTATTGTTTAGAATTTTGTATTTTGTAATGAACACATTGCCTGCAGACGATGAGGTCGATGAACATTTCAGGTTGCGTTTAGTGTTTGGTAGATTATCAATACGCTTGCAGGATATTGTTCCAATAAATAGGGTCGAGGATTCACGAAATTTATTGAGAACTAAGATTTCAATATTTTGCCTAATCGTTCTTCTACCTGATCGCCTGCGTTCCACTTTCACACCAGTATTTCTATTCTAAAATTGTGTAAAGCCCCGTTTCTCCCATCTTAAAGTAAGAAAATACGGTATTGCTAATCAAATTCACGATCCATAAACTCAAGTTTCTGTTTCATTCTGCTACAACCACCGCTTATGTAATTATTTCATTTTCCGCACTAAGGTTTACGTAGTTTCGGCTATAAATCTTTAGTGCGGCGTTCAGTTTTAATTTCATTCCAGTTCAGTGATTGTTGGGAGTTCCATTCGGAACCCCGACGATGCTGATTCCACATCCAACACGTAATACCAGCGACCATAAAACACTCATCTGTGCACTTTTGTATACATAATACTACTGTATTCTGCCCCCTTTTCAGAGAGCATACCATGCTGAACTTGTGGTTTTCATTATTGAGCTTGCTATACCTGTATACACTCGATGTCGGGATGAGTTTCTCACCATTTTGTTTCACTGGATGGCAAATTGTTGTGCAAATCGGGGAAACGCTGATAATAATCATGTGCTTAACATTTTTCTAAGTTTGCACAATTTTGTTTATACTGAGACGTTCTTAAATTTGATACCGTTTTAACTTACTGTTATTGCCTATTTGCAGCTCTCTACTCTGCCGTTTTATTATTGACCCTTTTTAGTCCAGGATTTAGTCGCTTATTTCCACGCATACGGAGTTATTTAGTTTGTAATAGATTTTAGCTCAAGCTTATCATTTACACGTTTTATAATTTTTAAAATTTTTACATTAATTTTTTTCTTCCGACAATTTTTAAACGTGTCTCAAACGAATCGTTCCCCTCAATTGTGTATACTTGAATTCAATTAATATAATAATAATAATAATAATAATACTAATGTGAGAATGTTTTTTACGTACCTACCTTACCTGGTTGTATCACTTTTGCCCATATAGTTTTCTGAGAATAAAAACAAATAGAAATGAAAAAATTATGATCTTTTGGTTTATAAGTAGTTCTCTTGCATTCCCTGCTTTTCTTTTATATATACTCTACACGAACATAGGTTAGCTCTGTGTTAGGATACGTGGAAATAAACAGGTATAGTCACGAGAAAAGATTGGTAAAAGCATAGAACTTTGGCTAACTATTTTTGCTTCGACACGAATACTATTTATTATAATAAATACTATATTTCTCATCACATCACAATATTTAAGAATATTAATAATAAAACGGAATATTTCTTATAATCACATAATTTAAGTTATTTCAGCATAAATAGGAATTATGACGATGCGTTGTATTTCAATATATTTTTGGCTAATTGAGAACAGCAGATAGGAAAAGGAATGTGCGGGAGGTGAAAAATCACCAAACTTATTATGAAACTAAAAATCTTATCAAATATGTGATTTTGAAAGGATGAGCTAAAATCTAAAAAGAAAGTACAACTGTAACAAGTCCATCCGATTCAACGGCCAGTTGCTTTTTCAATGATAATATTTCAATAAATTAAGCTATAATAAAAATACAATGAAATCTAACATTAGCCAAAAATAAATAATACATATTTGATATTTCAAATGGTGAGTTGTGCCTGTTCGTGCCATTCACGGAAGAAGTCAAGACTCTGAGGGTTACGAAGTGAGGATTCGTTATCGACAGGTCTGCCAGACAACAGCTTGCGCACGGCCATCTCTACCTTCTTACCGTTGGACGTGTACTGTAAGGTAAGTCATCATGATTAACAATCGCTCATTTAAGCTGTTTTAATTAACATAAGGTAAAAATGTATGAAACTAAACAAGTTTCCAGTAACACATGAAATGATAGTCTAAGGTATACCAATAATACAGTGAATAAGTGAAAGAGTGAGTGAATAAGGGAGTGGGTGAGTGAGAGAATGACTGAGTGACTGACTGAATGAATGACTGAGTGAGTGAGGTTAAACCTACCGGTACGTCCGGACATTCCACAATCAACGACGGCAGAAACTTGGGTGACTTCTTGGCGCGTATGGCCCCGGCGATCTTTCGTCTGATTTCATCAGTCAGATGCGCGTCGGCTGCCATTTTGACGAAAAGTACAAACTTTTCGGTGAGATCGGGTCGGATGACTCCGATGGCCAACGAGTCGGCGATACACGGAATCGTCTCGACTGCAGATAAAAGCATTGCATTAGCATTAAAAGAATGAGCAAGTTGTGAGTGACTGAGTGACTGAGTGAGTTAGTAAGTGAGTGAGTCAGTGAGTAAGTAAGTGAGTGAGTGAACACCGCCATTGATGTCTAAAGCAACCAAAACTCGATTCATCAACAAGACTAACCTACTTCGTAGATCTCAGCGGGACCGAAGCGCACACCACCCGGATTTAGGACGGCGTCACTGAATATGCGATCAATTGTTTACGGACGGATTCACTCACTCACTCACTCACTATTTCACTCTTTCACTCACTCACTCACTCACTCACTCACTCACTCACTCACCCACTCACTCTCTCTCTCACTCACTCAGTCACTCACTCACTCACTCACTGACCTTCTAACTCACTCACCAACTCTCTCACTCACTCACGCACTCACTCGCACTCACTCACTCACTCACTCACTCATTCACTCACTCACTCATGCACTCACTCACTCACTCACTCACTCACTCACTCACTCACTCACTCACTCACTCACTCACTCACTCACTCACTCACTCACTCACTCACTCACTCACTCACTCCCTCACTCACTCACTCACTCACTCACTCACTCACTCACTCACTCACTCAGTCACTCACTCACTCACTCACCTCCTGCCCAGCATGGTGATACCTCCCGTGTTTGCATTGATCATCATGAAGTCCCCATGCGTCCAAACCCCGTCAAACCGTTCGAAATAAGCCGCCGAATATTTGCTGCGTTCAGGATCATTGAGGAAATGCGTGGGCATGGAGGGAAATGGAGTGGCACACACTAGCTCG
This sequence comes from Daptonema setosum, assembly GCA_964036265.1. Lineage (NCBI taxonomy): Eukaryota > Metazoa > Nematoda > Chromadorea > Monhysterida > Xyalidae > Daptonema > Daptonema setosum. The sequence continues at coordinate 21,263,495 of OZ038446.1, forward strand.
CCACCCGCGTCCGTGATTTCGTTACCTGCGGTAAATGAGTGAGTGAGTCAGCAAAAGAGTGAGTGAGTGAGTTAGTGAGTGAGTGAGTGAGTGAGTGAGTGAGTGAGTGAGTGAGTGAGTGAGTGAGTGAGTGAGTGAGTGAGTGAGTGAGTGAGTGAGTGAGTGAGTGAGTGAGTGAGTGAGTGAGTGAGTGAGTGAGTGAGTGAGTGAGTGAGTGAGTGAGTAAGTGAGTGAGTGAATGAGTGAGTGAGTGAGTGAGTGAGCTAACCACTGGCATCCCAGCACTGAATATCACATCCCAGCAGAATGGCCTGACACTCGCCTGCATACACCGGACGCAGCATCGAACCACCGACGAAACAGCCGATTATGTCGGTGCCACCTGCAATTTTTTGTCATTGAAGGCCCAGATACAATAACGCACCCAAGCATGCTGGCCATATCCGATGCGTTATCTGATATCTTCAAGCGGCACACATGGTTTTAAATATCACAGTTATCATATAAGTCATTTAAATTAAATAATCGAAAGTCAAATAATTACCATGCTCCAAAAAAATATCCGAAAAATACTTTTTTAATGAAAACAACCCAACCGCTAATCGAGCCAATACAGAGGTCGGACTTGATATCACTGTAGATGTATTGGAACGTGTGAGCCGGCAACGGTGATCCAGTCGACAGCACCATGCGTAAATCAGAAAGTCTGTGCGATTTAGCTGTAACTGGCAAACATTATCACATTCTTCTATCTGTTCCAAAATGTATTTTAGTGCGAGTCTTGTGACGGCATTCAACAATGAACGGCATAAGTTGGCGAATCAGTCAAACAGAATAACTTAATGAACCTGGACTGAGTTGCTTGGATTCGTAATGCTCATAACAGGCGGCGCCCATGCCGAGAACGGTCATTCTGAAATTACTCATTAAATCAGTAACTGCCGCACTCTCTCACTTACTCACTCACTCACTCACTCACTCATACTCGATCACTCCCTCACTCACTCACTCCCTCACTCACTCACTCACTTACTCACTCACTCACTCACTCACTCACTCACTCACTCACTCACTCACTCACTCACTCACTCACTCACTCACTCACTCACTCACTCACTCACTCACTCACTCACTCACTCACTCACTCACTCACTCACTCACTCACTCACTCACTCACTCACTCACTCACTCACTCACTCACTCACTCACTCACTCACTCGCTCACTCACTCACTCACTCACTCACTCTTTTTAACTCACTATATCACGTACTTAGTTTGATCGGCGATGTCAAATATGGAAGTCAGGTTGCGTTCGAAGGGTGAACCATCGAACAATACCAGTGTGGAGCCTGAAACATTATTATATTTATTTAAATGGATTATTTTATTTTTTTCTGCCATAAATAGTTCTAGCTGAATTTTATTTTGTTTGTCTATTTCAAATTCATATTTCTTTATAAAATGTGTGCAAGCGTAGACAAACCGATAGTGAGGGCCGTGATCAACCAGTTCCACATCATCCAGCCACAGGTGGTGTAGAAAAATATTACGTCATCCGCAGTCATGCAGTTGGACAGCACGTGCTCACACATGTGCTTGATCAGGGTGCCCTGCAAATTATCGACCGTAACAATAGCTAAGCCTACATACTAACTGTAAGTAAATGTGACTTTTACTATGTAAATAAATATGTACCAGTAAACGTGGTAAGTTTTTACGCAAGAACAGTCGTTCAAAGCATCGATAATGGTGCGGATTTGAATACAGTACCGTGATCGATAGTTTTAGGTAAAGAACGAACCCCGACACTGTGCACCATGCACTTGGGTTTGCCAGTGGTGCCACTACTAAACATGACGAACAATGGGTGATCGAATGGTACTGGCACAAACTCGAGTACTGGTATCGAGCCGTCCTCATTGCGACCGCTGCT
>OZ038446.1:21268128-21278128 GCA_964036265.1 Daptonema setosum
ACTGACTGAATGACTGGCTGACTGACTGACTGACTGACTAAATGACTGACTAAATGACTGACGGACTGACTGAATGATTGAATGACTGGCTGACTGACTGACTGACGGATACCAACCCAATCCCACGTACGGGTCGGCATCCACACTGAAATCCACGCCAAACTTTGACTGAATGCGGCTGATGAACTGGCGAATCGGCAGTTTCTCCCCGTGGTTGTGCCGTGAATGCTCGGGCTCCCAAAGTGGCCGCATTTTGGCCTGGACTCAGGGTATACAATTATATATTGGTTCAATTTTACTCACTTTTGTTAATAAAATAGATCACAGGTTTACAATTGTCACATATTTTGTTTTGGTTATTTGCGTGATAACGAAGGAAACCACTACGCAGATCATAAAAAATGTTTCATTAAGTCCCACCTCAATTCCGTTGGCACAACCATTGCCGTTAACGATATTGTCCGACATTGTGACGATAATAATTTGTTTATGCAATTTCGGATTCACTGTATTGTATTTGTAGCAAGGCAAGACCTGAAGTACATACATAGTTGAATGTTCAACCATCTAATTTATAACAACAAATATATTTTGTTCGATAAGGAATATGCCAAAAACAATAAGATTTCGACCATTCATGAAATAGAATGGCTTCTAAGTTTTAAAAAGTCTAGAGTCATTCAGTAAAAATTGCACTGTATTCACTTGCCTTGCAAGCTATTTTATTATATGTAAACATACAAAGCTTGGATGAACGTGATGTTGGCTCTCAACCAGAAAAAACACCGCAGAAAGTCTGGATTTTCAATATCAACATAAATTTTTCACGTAATGCAATGAAGTTGCGCTAATACAAATAACACAATATAGACGCAAAAATAGATATTTAATAAAAATGTGAAAACTACAAATATTTGTAAGTTTACAAACGACTATAATTCAATTATTACCACGTGGCGGTTGCCTGTTCTTCTGCATGTTTGGCAAGTCAAGCGAGCGCAAACATCCTTGAAAACCATGAGACGCTTAACAGCGAAAGGTAAGTCAAATTAAGCTGATAAAAAAATTCTCTTGTTTACTGGATAAGCTCGAAATTATTTATTCTCCGGTTATTAAGACGGAGAATTTTGTTTTATCGATAGAACAGGACTGAAATTTCATGTCTGCTCACCCGCTACCGAGCACATGCAAAATGAAGATGAAACAAGTCGTCAGGATATGATCATCATCACCGAAGGGTAAGATGTAGCGGATGAGTTCGGTCAGTTTATTTTGAGGTTGGTTTTTGTGTATCAGTAAAAATATGTTTAAAAAATTAAAAAGGAACCTAAGGAATAAGTATTTATAAGGAGTATAATTATATTTCAGATGTCACCTCAAAACTGACACTCAGACCCAAAACTAGTTTTCACCGGGTTTCATGAACTACACCAGGATATTAAAAGGGTATACGGATTACGGACACACGTGCAGAAGTGGATTTTGGATATCGTCTTTTGCAAAAAATGAGATGAAAACCATCAGAGACATTTTGGACAGAGGCCGGATGAAAAATATTCTAGAATAAATGTAAGCAACATGATTGTGCTCTACAACATGTAAAGAGATCGATCATGTCAAGAGTAACTTGAACGCCATGCAACTAAAGATGAGCGAAAACGTTCTGACAATTTAATGTAACGAATAAAATGGTTAAACGTTAACTTTTCAAACTCAACTTAAAAGTCTATCAAGCATTTAACACACATCACATTTGTATAATTTAAATATTTATATTATTTTTTACACATCACATTTAGAAATATATTATTTTTTTTCAACGATTAGTTTGTCTCGTATCTGATACAGAGTTTCCATACAAGTATAATGATTCAGATTTTAAGCTTTTGTTCAAATTTTCACTTGAATACCATGGAACTATGCTGGTAGAACCGTTAAGGAAAATGAAATGGTCCTCAGAAAGTTTGTCACTGATTTCCACAGTGCTGACTGAATGACGCATAGAAATCACTGACTGAAATGACGCACTACATAGTATGCGTTTGCGTATTGCGTCAGATATAAATCTACCTGTTTATGTTTTCGTAGGAGCACTCAGCTATAGTCAGTCAGTCAGTCAGTCAGTTAGTCAGTCAGTCAGTCAGTCAGTCAGCCAGCAAACAGGCCAGTCAGTCAGTCAGTCAGTAAATACAGCACCAACGGCATCAAGTAAGCAGCTTCAGATTGAAATCGCAATTTAGGCAGTAATGTTTTAGAGTGGTGGAATAAAAAATGATGTCGATCGTAATTTCTAAATAGCGAACAGTCAAAATATATAACGGACGAATTGATCACATGCAAGTTTCTTGTAAATATGGAGTAGACATACTATAAGATGGAGTTATCTCTGAACAAATTGAATTTTTCACTTGAAACAGAGGTAATACAGTATTTTCTTGTTGCGAGCAAATTTTCTTCTCTGCGAGGAATTTTCTAATTACCATCTATTTCTCTTTTTGGTTCATCCGCTCCATGGCTAAACGGGAACTTCCCATAGTATACTTAAGATATAATTTTTTACTTATTTTAGTTATTCTTCATACAAATCGCAATGGTTTACCAACTGACGCAACACTTGAGTACAGCAACGTTGTACAGAGCTGGAAAAAAGATAACATTAGCATTGCTGATATGTGGTTCCACAATTTGTTATCGAAATTTACTGTTTGAGAGAGCAATTTATCTGCAAAATCAGCGTTGCATTGCAGTAGGTGTTCATAAAAGACTATCTATATTTTCGTTGTTCAACACATGGACAATACGCAAACAAATTTATTTATTTAAGCGAAAAATTTTACAGTAAAAAACACCAGAGCTCTTAAAAATTAGTTTAGAAAACTAAAGCGAAAAATTCTGTTTAGCGTGAGCTGGTCAAATATTATATATATGTCCCACACACATGTGCCAAAGATGCATTGTATGGCATACGAAAAGTAATGTGCGGCTTATTTACCAGATGGATTGCGAAACATTATGTAAGCTGGCCAATGCCCCGAACTCGCGAAGTATGTATGTTCCCGATTGATTCATCACTATAATTCTAACCAGATACACATCGAAACTTTTTTGAATCTTTGAATATTTGAGGATTTTTTTTTGCAGCTTCAATTATGCTGATTTACCCAAGCAGTTTTACTCGTGCATTCTCATTTACCGACGAATAATTCCATGAAACTTTCTCTGTATTCTACACGCTCCTTTGGCCATAACCTACTGTAGCAATGTACATTGTAAGTTTAGAAACTTTTATGAAACGAATACCCATTGATAATGGGTAGCATTATTTCAAGTTTTTAATAGAATATCATAAATGGCCATAAATTGCAAAAACTGCAGTCACTGACACATTGAACTTCTAAAATGACAAAGCATAAACAATCATGCATGCTAGATTACTATCGTTAAAAGTGCGATTTAAACGCATTTTGTATGTATTAACTCACTTTATGGTTCACTTACTCACTCTGTCACTCACTCACTCAGTCACTCACTCACTCACTCACTCACTCGCTCACTCACTCACTCACTCACTCACTCACTCACTCACTCACTCACTCACTCACTCACTCACTCAATCAATCACTCACTCACTCACTCACTCACTCACTCACTCACTCACTCACTCACTCACTCACTCACTCACTCACTCACTCACTCACTCACTCACTCACTCACTCACTCACTCACTCACTCACTCACTCACTCACTCATTCACTCACTCACTCACTCACTCACTCACTCACTCACTCACTCACTCACTCACTCACAAACCATTCTAAGTTCACTTTATTTCACCATCATGAAAAACCGAATTCAACGTTTGTCAAGAATTTTGTCGATGAAAAATACGTCGTGTTTGAAAGCAGTTTTTTATTTTTACAAACTTTTTTTTGCGGCACAAGATTTTTTACAATTTTTGTAAAAAAATATAAAAATAAAATTATAAAATTAAATGAAATAAATAACAGGATTTGATTAAATTCCATTTTTTCAGAAGCATTTTAATTTACCCGCAGATAAAACACGAGAAAAATGGCGAATCCACTGAAATTCGATGTCGAATACTGGTTGGTTTATGCTTAATACGATATTACGATATTATGTTTTATTCGCAACTCTGAATAAGTTGGGGATGAGCGGCAAGAGCCCCTCAAAATAACATTTGAAGTGGATAATAAATCGAGATTAATAGTTTTGGTTTTGGTTTTAAAGCTCAGACGAATCAGAGAATATATATATAGGTAAAAGTAATTATAGATCAGATCGAGGCAGTAGTAAAAGGAGCAAATGAAAAGTGAAAGTTGAAAGTGGTGATCGCAATGATAATAATCTGTGATAATATAGATAACGTTAACCATGAATCGCATTAGGTAAGGCAAAGAATTTGGCTTTAACGCATTGTTTAGAGAAAAACGTTGGGAAACTTATTGAAGGTATTATCAATTAGTTGTTTTGTATACCGTGGGGAATTTATATATGATTTAAAATCATTTATAGATGGAGATGCCACCACTTCAGGTGGAAGGGAGTTCCATAGTTCGTAGGTTCTATAAAAGATCAGGCGAGATCTTTGGGTACTTTTAAGGAACGGTCGATGTATTTTGAATTCATGTCCCCTGGTGTTCGATTCAGATAATGTGACGAAGTCTGAACTATTGACGTGCATGAAGTGGTCATGGAATAGCTTGTAAAGGGTGGTTAGGTCGGTTTTCGTCCGACGTACAATGAGTGGTTCGATATTAAATTGTTCGCATAATTCCAAGTAAGCGGTCTTTTTCACCGAAGAATGTTGGAGGTACTTTAAAAAACGTTTCTGAACAGATTCGATTAGTTTTATTGAACCGACTTGCGAAGGATTCCACAGAATTGACCCTGATTCAAGTATGGGTCTCACGTATGTTTTGTACATTTGTAGACGAAAGTTCGTATTTCGAATTCGGAACAGTCTATTTGTAACGTTTAATTGTCGGCTAGCTTTAGTGGTAATTTTATCAATTTGACGTTTGACTCCGAGGTCGGATTCAATTATGATTCCCAGATCACGAAAATTATCGTAAAGTTGAACTGGTTCACCAAGCATAGTGTAATTAGGTGGATCCACAAGAGAAATACTCGATTTCGTACCAACACTCAGGATACCGCATTTTGGCACTGATATCGTAAGTCCATGAGAGCATAGCCAATCGCAGACTGAATCAATGTCTTTCTGAAATTTTAACATGTCTTCTTGGCAGGTGATTGGTGCCATAAGCTTGATATCATCAGCGTACAACTTAATTTTAGCAAACGAGACTTGATTAGGAATATCGGATAAGAAGATTGTGAATAATAAAGGTCCGAGTACGCTTCCCTGAGGTACGCCTCTATTGATAGAATACAGAGAGGATGAGTTATTCCCGATTGATACTGAAATTGATCTACCGTAAAGATAGGACGCAAAGAAATTAATCACTGTTTGGTCAAAATTAAGGCAACGTAACGCATCCAACAAATAATTATAATCAATCGTATCGAAGGCCTTGGAGAGGTCTAAATAGAAAATGTCTGTCCTGTAACCCATCTCGAATGACTCAGTCCAAATGTTAAGACAAGAGAGTAGTTGGGTTTCGACCGATTTACGTGGCATAAATCCATGCTGTTCAGGCGAAACCAAGTCATTACTGATTAAATATTCCATTACTTGTTTTCTGATGATTTTCTCCAATACCTTACTCAGTGTAGGGTTTAAAGAGATAGGGCGATAATTATCCGGATCAGACTTAGACTCCTTTTTTGGGATTGGGATTACCTTAGCTATTTTCCATTGGGACGGAAACAGCGAGGTGAACAGAGCTTGGTTAAATAGTGAACTAAGTGGCTCTGCTAGGGAGAAGTATAGTTTACGCAGGAGAAGGTTAGGGATGTTATCGAAGGCAGCAGATTTTTTATTGGGAAGCGATTTTAGTGTGTCACAGACTTCAAGTACGGTAGTAGGCCTGAATTTGAAAGAAGGACATGTAAGCTCTCTGTTTAGAAAAGATGGTGGAAGGGTAGGTCCGATGAAGGTGCAAATTTCAGAGAATTTTACCGCGAAGAGTTCTGCTTTGCTTTTGTCAGTAATATAATTGATACCATTAGAATCGGTTATAACTGGAATCGTGCTGCTTGTTTTAGTGCGTCTACGTATATAATTCCAAAACTTAGACCTGTTGGATGAGCGAAGGATGTTGTGTTCAGCCTTGTATTTGCATACTTTGGTTCGTTTTTCGATGAGACGTGTGACTGAGCGATAAGATAGATGGTCGTTAATTCCATTTTTCGCTTTCTTTTTCAAGCGTCTTTGAATGCTTTTCAATTTTTTCAGCCATGTATCCGAAAGATTAGTTACTCGATTACGGGACCTACGGCATAACGGGACATTAGCGTCAATGAGGTGGTTGATACTTCTAGTGATTATCTCACAGGAGTGATCAGCCGAAGAAGATTGTTCTAGTAGAGCTTGCCAGTTGGCAGTTAATAAAGGACGTTCCAGACCCTTCCAGTCGGCCAATGTGTAGTTACGGAATGTGAAGGACATAGGGTTAGATTTTGTATCTAGGGTTGTAGTGATGTGAAGAGATTTGTGATCGGACTTTTTGGACACGTTATCATCGAAGCCAAACTCATCACCAATAGTTATAGAAGAAATACAGTCAAAAGAAGAAAAACACAGGTCTAAAATGTTATCGCCTCTAGTAGGTTCCCTGACATGTTGGGTGATTCCATTTAAAGAAAGACATTCAAGAAATGGCTCAAAAAGTTTTCTAGTCGAAGAATGGGCAACCCAATTAATAGAAGGCATATTAAAATCACCAACGATTAGACAGCCTAATGATTTCAGAGAACAAATACTGTCCACCAAAGTGCAAAGTTGTGCAATTTTTTTCTCAGGCGTATTATTACGATTGGTTTTATCGGTATCGTTCGCCGATGGTGGACGGTAAATATTACACAAGATAATACTCGACGATTTGTCATTTGGTTTCAAGAAAAGTTTGAGTGTTATAGACTCAAATGAATCAGAAGAGTGGGACAAGTTGTCGAGTAGTTTATAATTTAATGTTTTGGGAATCAAGCACATGACTCCCCCGCCATCACGAATTCGGTCTTTTCTTATAACGTGGAAGTAATCATTGTGAGAAAATAAGTTGTCGTGGAAATTTTCATTCAGAAAAGTTTCATTAAAACATAATATAGATGAGCAGTTATCCTCAGCCGATAGGTGGTCTAAGTAGTCACGTTTACTAGTATTAGCGATGGAACGAACATTAGAGAAAAACAGTTTCAGGGGAACTGAAGTGTGATTGACAGATTTAGGTAAACGATAGTTACTATAGTGGTTCATAAGCCATTGCTCCTCGTCATCCTATTTGTTACCACTCAGCTTTGGATAGCTCTCATTAGTGTAGATGATGGCGGGATCGTCGGGGTAGTTGATATGGTAGTTGGAAATCACAGTGGGGTCGGATGGGTCGCAGAATTTGAGAGTCTGATTGCGCCCATCTGAACCACGTTTGATTTCAACGATAACGGGACCGGAATCTAAGGCGGACAAGAAGCGCACACGAAGTAATTTCTCCGGGTGCACATCCTGGACCACGCGCAGTGCATAAAAAGCCTGTTGCTGTCTAGTGCGTTGACTACGGGTAAGGTCGTGTCGGCACTGCAGTCGGTCGGATTTTTGTTGTGAGAATGTTTGACCAACCGACTTCAGTGTGTCCACTCCCTTCTTAGACAAAAATCTGGACTTGGTCGTAGTGCTGCAGCATACGACCTTCAAAAGTCGTGGGCCGTTCGGAGTGGATCGGCCCATTCGGTACGACTTTAATATGTTGGTTGGGTCTCCACCGAGTTGTTCCGTAGCTTTGCGCAATGCCTTGAGGTCAGCGTTGTTGTTGAAATCGGAGGCCTTCGGATCATCAGACCCAGCGGCGGTAAGGCTTGGATCACCTTCCAGCAGTCCACTGACGACGAAATTCTTGGACTTCTCTTCTTTTTCGCTCAGGTCACCAATAGCATTGCATATAAATTTTTCGTCCAATATTGGACGATTTATTAACGCAGCGACCATGGATTTTAAGGTCGCGATTTCAGTCGACTGGGCCGCGATGGTTTTCACCATGCATTCCAGTTGCGCCTCGCGACGAGCCTCCCGTTCCTCACGCTGAGCGTCACGTTGTATCGACTTCTCGAGCGCCTCAAGGATCCTGTCGAGCCGATGATCAAAGTCGGGCGCCGGGTCCGTTGAATTGGCTCGTGTCTGGCGGTTGTTGACCATGGCAGTGTTGGCGAGGCACCTCAAGTTTCAATGGGTAAAAACTTAATGGCTAGAACTTTTCCTTGAAAATTGCGTAACTCACTCGAGGGGCGGATAGGCGTTGAATGGTTTCATTTTATATACAGTGGGATGGGTAGCGGACGGAAGGACTAGTTACATTTGAATTTATATAGCCGGTTAACTGTTGCTGGTGCTGACTTAGATCGAACCATCGTGTTATTCTCGCTATACGGTGGTTTAATGATCCGCCATTTACGCCCAGCCGCCCCGTCGGGTCTGCCCAGAAATGGTCTTCCTTATTGGTTGTTATCTCAACCCAATTTTGATAGAAACGATTGGGCGGATGAATCTCTCGTGGCTGGCTTGGACTGAAATACCATGACAAATTCCGCTGCAGCTTTTAAGTCAGATTTTTCTCGTACTCCAACTCTATTAACTATCCATCTCATGATCGTCAATTAACTGTTATTCCTTAACGTTGATGTGTATTTCGTTTTGTATTGTTTTCAGTGGTGGGTGAGGGTACGCCCCCAAGTACCGGAAATTCCGGGACGAAATCAAGGCCATCTTCCCTGATGCCGAAGTGGATGGTCAGGTGGGACGGAGAAGTTGGTACTTCTTTTTATTTTTACTATAAATATTTTATACACTGTGTAAAACCTCCACTTAATAAGTGATGGCGAGGGTGTATGATTTTCAGTTTATATTTATCATATCATTATGATACGGTTCGATATATACTGACTATTTTAACAGCTAATAGGAAAACCACTACCACTATACAAAATCTAAAAAAAAATAATAAATCGTATTTTGGATTCACAAAAAAATGAGTCGAAAATTTGGGAGGGAGTGAGTGTATGAGTGAGTGAGTGTATGAGTGAGTGAGTGAGTGAGTGAGTGAGTGAGTGAGTGAGTGAGTGAGTGAGTGAGTGAGTGAGTGAGTGAGTGAGTGAGTGAGTGAGTGAGTGAGTGAGTGTATGAGTGAGTGAGTGAGTGAGTGAGTGAGTGAGTGAGTGAGTGAGTGAGTGAGTGAGTGAGTGAGTGAGTGAGTGAGTGAGTGAGTGAGTGAGTGAGTGAGTGAGTGAGTGAGTGAGTGAGTGAGTGAGTGAGTGAGTGAGTGAGTGAGTGAGTGAGTGAGTGAGTGAGTGAGTGAGTGAGTGAGTGAGTGAGTGAGTGAGTGAGTGAGTGAGTGAGTGAGTGAGTGAGTGAGTGAGTGAGTGAGTGAGTGAGTGAGTGAGTTAGTGAGTGAGTGAGTGAGTGAGTGAGGGAGTGAGTGAGTTTAAATATGAGTGAGTGAGTCTATGCGTGAGTGAGTGCTTGTATGAGTGAATAAGTGAGTGGGTGAATGAATGAATGACTGAGTTAGTGAGTGAGTGAGTGAGTTTTTGAGTAAGTGAGTGAGTGAATGAACAAATGAGTGAGTGAGTGAGTGAGTGAGTTAGTGAGTGAGTGAGTGAGTAAGTGAGGGAGTGAGTGAATTTATGAATGAGTGAGTGTATGAGTGAGTGAGTGCGTGTATGAGTCAGTGGGTGAATGAATGAGTGAGTCAGTGAGTAAGTGAATGAACGAATGAGTTAGTGAGTGAGTGAGTGAGTGAGCGAGTGAGTGAGTGAGTGAGTGAGTGAGTGAGTGAGTGGGTGAGTGAGGAAGTGAAATATTGAG
>OZ038446.1:21283128-21295628 GCA_964036265.1 Daptonema setosum
CGAGTTCTGCAAAGCGCTGTACAGTCTGGACCCGTCGGATGACCCGTTGGGTGTGATGATGATGATCGACTACGTGGCCATCAGAGCCCGGATGTACGATTATCTGATCACCCTGGCTGATACTCTCGATGTGAGTTGCTTTGGATGGATCTCAGCTAATTGTTTGAAGGAGAGGAATAAAAAACTGTCGAGAATATTTAAGGAAAAATATTATTGAGATAAAATATCGTCAACGTTTATGAGTATAGAGAAAAGGATGTATAGTTTTTATCTCCAAAAAAGGCTAGTGGAAAGCCGAGCTTCATGTTATGTTATTACTAATTCAGTCAGTTTGACTTCTTTGACTAGTTATTCAGTGATTTAACCAGACAATATCAACAACAAAATTATTGCCATGCCATATAATTAATGTGTTTCACTTTATTCAGGTATCGCGCAACATTCTCGAGCTGCCCAACTTCGCTTACTCAACGGCACTGGCTATTTTCATGCAACACCAAAATGCCGCCGCCGATTCAGAACAATCCAAGCTACTGTTGACACGCGCCGATGCCGCGGTTAGCTGTTGTTGTTGTTGTTTTTACTGTTGTTGTTGTGGTTGTTTTGATGTGGTTGTTGTTGTTGTTGTTGTTGTTGTTGTTGTTGTTGTTTTTACTGTTGTTGTTGTGGTTGTTGTTGATGTGGTTGTTGTTGTTGTTGTTGTTGTTGTTGTTGTTGTTGTTGTTGTTGTTGTGGTTGTTGTTGATGTGGTTGTTGTTGTTGTTGTTGTTGTTGTTATTCGGGTTGTTGGTTTCGGTTTTTTTCTCGTCGTCATTTTCGTTGCATCACGACCCACATATTTCCTAATCAGTATAGTCGGCTGAGACTGCCGTAAAACCATACATAATACTAATTTTATCAGTGATCATCATTTAAAACTTCCTAGGTTTTTTGAAGCGTTTTCAAATAACTTCATTCCGATGTTCTGTGCCAACTTTGTATTCTCTTATCAGTTGCATTTCATTTATGATTTCAGCTGCGTCGAGCGCTACTAAAATTCCCGACGGTTTTGCCGGCCCTACTCGATGTTTGCGGTGTTGAACCAGATAAGAAAGTGGACAAATGTGCCGCGTTTTCGTATGCCGAACAGACGGGGCTCGTGTTTTTTTCATGGATCATTTAGTAGCCGTGTGGGCTATTGCTTTATTATATCTTGTTCAGGGTTTCTTAATATCAAAAATTAATTCTGGGGTCTGGTTACGCACGTATGACATGAATCAAGCGCAGTTTCCGTATGGTGTCCAATTGTTATTATGAAACATGTTGTTTCTCGAAAACAATGAAGCGCGCCAAAAACAAATTTGAATTCAAACTGCGCGCAAAAAAGTTTTTGACTAACAAGAAACCCTGAATGGGCTATACCTTGATGAATGTATTGTATTTATTAAATAACCAATATTAAATCCATGTTTCAGTGATGGAAAAGGGTTACAACAGCTAATCAAGTTGTTCGTATCTCGCAACAAAGACCTTTGGATTGATCGGAATGTGCTGGCCTGGTTGGAACGGAATGTCACTGAGGCCATACCTGACCTGGATGCCAATGCTGACTTGTACACGACATACAAGGAAAAGTTGGTGCTGAATTATTATTTGATTATAAAACTGTCAGATTACCTAATTTGATATTACGTTAATCTGTTGAATCTGCATTCTAAATGTGTTGTGAGATACTGCTAAACATTAGATAATTGCAATGCAAGCATGAATCATTCTTGAAGAAAGCCGCTATAATGGTTCATTATTTCAATAACTATGGATGTTATGATAATCATGATGATGATTTAAATTATTATTTAATATTAATCATACGAATGATTTGTGCAGACGTCAACGTCACTATGCCCGTATACCACGTGCCGTGCTGAGGCACATCCTTGTGGCAGACATCACGCCCTCCGTTACCATGCTCGATACACCCGAACCACATCAACTTGGTTAGCAATCACAACAAACAACATAGCTTTCTTTTATAAAAAAATAGAGGGTATGTTGTTGAATAGAGAAATGCATCTTCAGTTTGGTATACTGTGGGATGTTGCCCATATACTTATGGGTATACATGTATAAAGTTTAAGAAATCGTATCTGCCTTTAAGAAATCGTATCGGCCTTTTATCTTGCTAGTGGTTTAAATAATGTGTTAAACTGTCAGGTTTTGATTACGACCCATTGCCACCATCTGATTCGTATGCTGATTACACCCGACCCTCGGCACATCGACCCCGCGGGCAAGACGGCTTGCTCACTGCCTTCTTCCGATCGTTGCTACCCAATTACGATATGGTTTGTTGAAACTATTGCATTGTCTTTATGCTTCTGTTTTTATACTTAACTATGAATTAGCAATCAACGATGAACTTGTAATCAACTATGAATTGGCGACCAACTATGAGTTGGTAATAGTAATCAACTATGAATTATTTATCAACTATGAATTGGCGACCAACTATGAAATGTTAATTAACTATGAATTGCAGGAGGCACTGGCGCTGCAACAGGAGGCGGACGCAGCGGCGGCGGCGGCTCGGGGTGAAGACCCGGAACAGCCGAATATGGGACAGAACGTACGGCAGATGCTGGACGCAGTCAGGAATATGCTGCAACAGGTTGCGTGCAACGCTGATTCAGCTATTAATATTATTTATTTTTTAATGCAAAGTTGGATACGAATTCAGAAATAAAGTAAAATAACGGCCACCCTATTCATGTGTGAGGTTGATCACTGATCACAAACAATGTTATTGGAGGATGCTGATCGATGACCACCACCAGAAAACGTTTTGTGTGATGACCACTAGTGAACAAGAAGGGACAGGAAAATTGGAATCTCCCCCTCTTCAGCGGTTTAAAATAGCAGAGTTTGTTCCGTAAGGTGTAGTTAAAAAGCATAATTTCGGCCAAATCCCCCCTCTTTGGAGAGATCCCCCTCCCTTTGGAGGTTTGGCTAGGTAACTTCGGTAACAAGACGAAAAACACGCTACGTACGAATGTGATAGTCGGTAGCAGTTTCATGTCACTTTTTGTACTGCAGGTCCAATTCGAATTGCCACCCGGCGCGGAAGAACAAATGCAAAACGACGATTTCAACCCGGCCGACTGGGATGATGTCGATTGATGATAGGAAAATGTCTGATTTTTTTCTATTAAATAAGGCGTATTTTATTGCTATAACACTACCACGAAAAACTGGGGGTTCTCCGGAAATCTACTTTTGATTTAAATGGCATGAGTTGGTTATCGGTGGAGTGGACAAAATATTGGTTTATGCAATAAAATCCGTCAATTCATAATGATTCTGTGATACATAATCAAGAACAGAATACGAGCTAATGAATAAATCTGATCAAAATTTTGTTGCCGGGGTTTTGTGTTTGAGATCATGTGTATGGTCATGGCTCGTTTCGAGCTTCGTTACATGCAATAATTACTTACTTTTGATATAATTGACCGAATCTATGGTTGTTTCGGACTCTTGCAGTTCTTGTATCACACAAGATTATGCTAGTCAGTTCAGGATCACTTTATCTGTCTCTCTTTATGATGAGAACACTTCGAATTACTGATCAAGAATGCAATATTGCAAGTTTGAGAAGTTGTTTCCGACTGATGAATCTATGTTATTGAATTCAAATTTCATGTGGATGTGATAATGAATGTGCAATGGCACAACCGCTGGCGGACGAGTCCAACCTCCAAAGGGAGGGGAATTTCGTCCAACAGGGGAGAGTTTGAGGGCCATTTTATCTACACCTTAGGGAACAAACTGCACTTTTTTGAATCGCCAAAGAGGGGGGATTCCTCTTTTCTCCCCCTTCTCGTCCGCTAGTGTGGCATACATCTGTAGGTTACTGTACCCGAATGTCGGCACTGTTGATCGCTGGTTCGTGTCTGCTGGCATCGTACGTCAGTGCGTCAGTCATCCTGTTACGGTATCCACTGCTGCTGCATAAACGCAAACAGATCGCTTTTCCGCCGTGCACTCACATCAGCCATCGAGGAGGTCGGTAGTTTCTTACTGGGATATCTTCATTACTGAATTAAACACTGAAACCGTAATAGTAATCAATGAAAAACGGGAAAACATGTATAACTTGAGAGAAAAGCTGACTAACTTACAGAGTGAATAAAAAACCCATGGTATTTTCGTTGTGACCAGAGAGGTTGAATAAAATGACGGGCATTGAAACAAGTAATGCATTAGACTAGACAGGCGACAAAGATATCACACCAACCACAACCAATCCAATGTCTTACAACTCACCGTTTCGTTTATTTTTGACGTTTAAAAGGACGTATCATCCGTTTTTATATTTATTTCTTCCGATTCTTATTCCAAGAAAAAACTCAGGATAGGATCACAAACGAACCGTAATCATGAAACCAATTCCAACCATCTAAATTTCAGGTGCGGGCGAGCACATAGAAAACACAATGAGCGCATTCAGACAGTACGTTAAATTTTTTACCATTTATAGTGCATAACTTCTACAAAAAAAATTTTTGTTAAACGCAGACTGGAAATCAGTGAAAGAACGAAATGTATGATTTTTCTCAGTGCCGTGAACGAGTGTGGAACCAACATGCTCGAGATAGATTGTCAGCTGACACGTGACGGGCGAGTGGTCGTGGCACATGACAGTCATCTGGCACGTTTGTGTGATGTGGACGCTCATACGCATGAATACGACTATATGGTTAGTCACACTGGCTGACGAGAAGGGGTGCTAAAAGTGGAATTCCCCCTTCTTTGGCGTTTTCAAAAAGGGATTTTGCTCCCTAAGGTGTAGGTAAAATTTGCCTGAAAATGCTAATCCCTCCTCTTCGACGAAATTCCCCTCCCTTCGGAGGATTGGTTCGTCCGCCTGTGGTTAATTATACACTAATTCAAATTAATAGTGGACGAGGGAGGGACGGAACAGTGGAGTTCCTCCTATATGGCACTACAAAAGTTTAATTTGTTACAACAAGGTGTAGGTAAATCAAATTGGCCTCCGAAGAATAAGAATTGTTTAAGAAATTCATCCCCTCTTTGACGGATTGGCTCGTCTGCCAGTGGTTTAAGTGTTTTGGATATTGCCTTAGCCCTTACTTTTCATAATAGTTTTGATCGTGCCTTTTGGTTAGGATCTTAGGCAGGTGGTAAACAGCTTAATTTGAATTAATATTTAATTCAGGAACTGCCACTGTTGCGCAACGAAATGCCACTACAGTTTGATTCAGGTTTGATAACGTGGTTAGAATTTCGGTACGTTCTCACTCATGATGCATGCATTGTCTCACTTTGTTGTTCCACTCAAAAGTATCTATTTCAAGTTGTTAGTAATTTGGTATGCCCTATTCGATTCATCTAATTTACGACATGCACCTTTTGACATGCTTTTTTCGGACGTCCCAATTTTCTCTTAACTCCTGTTATAGACTGGGTTACGGTAGTTGAGGAAGATGGTGATCGACGTATCCCACTTTTGGAAGATGTGTTCGAAGAATTCCCCGATTTGCCCATCAATCTCGATCCCAAGAACAGAGACAGGGAGATAATGATCAAGGTTGATGATGTTGTTGTTGTTGTTGTTGTGGTGGATATTGATAAAGTTGTTGCAGTTTTTTTGTAGTTATAGTTGCTGTTGCTTTTTTGTTTCGAAGTGTTTACGTTATGTTTTATGCAGATATCCGACCTGATTCGTGACTACAAACGCGAATCATTGACACCTTGGGGTAACTACCAGGACGTGATTACGCAGGCCTGTTACAAACATGTTAGTGGTTGGATGTTCCATTACTCATCTCTCATCACTTGATATAATGAACTTAACCATTGTCAACCAGTTATGAACATAGTAGACATAGAATAAATTGTTAAATGATGTTAAACCTAATAATAGAAGGATCCAGCGTTGAAGTATTGAAGAATTCGTACTTTGTAATTTCAGTTAGTTCATCAGTGAATTTTCATTCTTGTTCTTCAATGCACTAGCGGACGAGAAGGGTGGGAAAAGTGGAATTCCCCCTCTTTGTCGTTAAAAAAAGAGAATTTTTTTCCTAATGTGTAGGTAAAATGGTCTGCAAATTTCCTATTCTCGAACTCTTCGATGAAATTCCCCTCCCTTTGGATAGCACGTCCGCAAGTGGCTCAATGAAATGTGAAAACTGAAATTATATGCTGCCAGAATCCTAACATTCCGCTGATCACCTCATTGCGACAATGTGCCAAAATAGTGGCCCTCTACTACACGGGTTTGCTCCCGTTTGTGCCCATCAAAGAGTCGTTTGTCGAAATCGCGCCGCCATTTACCCTTTCTGAGTACGTCGGTCTGTCATTCAGTCAGTCAGTCAGTCAGTTAGTCAGTCAGTCAGTCAGTCAATCGGTCAGTCAGTCATTCAAGTCAGTTAGTCATTCAGTCAGTTAGTCAGTCAGTCAGTCAGTCAAGTAAGTAAATCAGTCATTCAGTCAATCGATCAGTCAGTCAGTAAAGTCTATCAGTCAAGCCAGTCGGTTGGTCAGTGTAACCAGACGGTCCAGTCCCTTTTTAATAGTAGTTTTTTTCAGAAGACACAATCATCGGATGAGGACAGATAACTGGAAACTGTACTGGGTGCTACGCTTTATGAATGTGTTGGTGGTTTTTTTGTTTTACACATCACCGTATTTATCCATAGTGCGTTCAATCATTCATGCACTAAATTGATCAAACTATCAATCATTTACTCTACCACTTACCCTCATCCAACACTCACTCACTCACTCACTCACTCACTCACTCACTCACTTTCTCATTAACTCACTCACCCGCTAACTAATTTTTCTCTAACCTGCCATGCCAACCTAACCGATTCACCCACCCTACAGTGTTGCAGTGTGCTGATGCGTCGGTGTTTGTTTGAGCACCTGAAACGACGTGGTATGCACGTGTACATGTGGGTTGTCAACGATGAGGATCACTTTCGACGTGCCTTTGACGTGGGTGCATCCGGCGTCATGACTGATTATCCGATGAAACTGCGACGCTTTCTCGACAATAACCCTCAGTACGACCAGAGAAAAACTGAGTTCTGAAAAAAAATATAAAAATTATTAATCTTTTTTTATTAAATTTTAGTTTTGTGCTTTTCTTATATATGACTTAACTGCATTTTTTGTTCTGTCTGTTTATTTATATTGCATGTAATTTACTAGTTGATCTTTTAGTGAACTCAATAGTGAATTTCAAAACATTGATATTGTCTTCATGATATCCCTTTATTCTTTTATGCTGTGATATTATAACGTTGCAATTCAAATGATTGTGATCAAGTAACTGAGCTTAATGTCGCACAAAATAAAGAAATGTAACAAGGAAATGAAATTACAGCTCAGAGAAAATCAATGTTGCGTTGGAAACAAAATGATTTTTTTTTAATCGTGTTTCTCCATTAAACCTACGCCCACTACAGCCTGTTTCATGTGGGGTGAATGTAAACATTACTGAAAGCATGTACCTAACTAATTCAATCTCAAATATCGTTAATCAAACAATCAGAACATCAATGTAGTCAAAGCCATGCCATGCGTACAGGGTTTAGTGCTAAAATCAATATACAAATGTTCTCAACTTTTACTCTATCAACTTTAGATTTTTGTTCTTGCATCTGGTCACCTCATAAATGGGGGGATAAAGAATCAATTGAAGCTATTCAAAAAGATTTTACACGATACTTACCTGATGCCATGACATTATCATACAGAAACCGTTGTAGTAAATTCAATCTAATACCGCTTATTGTTAGACTGATTGTCAATGACCTGGTGGTGCTCCATAAACTCGTTCACAAAAAGTTCAGAGACTTGGAACCAACTGATTTCATTTCATTTAATAGATCTAGTACACGAGGACACTCATTCAAGATTGTAAAAACTCATGCAGGACCGTCCTTGAGAAACCATGTTATATTCAGATCTTTGAACCTTTGGAATGATCTTTCCCAGGAATTGGTTGAAATCCCATGTTCTGTTGTTTTCAGACGCAAACTAATTGATTCAAACATTGTGTATAAGTACATCGAAGATATAAAGCCCACTTTTTTAGATAGCCGATATGCCTAAACCACAGAACTGTGATTAATTTACTATTCAGTACCATTCCACCTTACCATAATCACCCATTCCATTAATCAATCGAATCTCGACTTTTTATTCACCAATATATACTTTTCTTGATTTGTTTTTAGTATTACAGTAACGAAAGATGTATTCGTGTATTCGAACCCGTTGTTATTCCTCTCCTTAAACCCCTTCGGTTTTCGATATGTCCATCAGGACAAGTTCCGTATATGTCTGGTCGTTACTCTCACTTTATATTTTAATTTTTATTAATTACGTCTCACTTCCTTTCATTTATTTCTTTATTGTTTATTCAAAGTAATTTGTAATTCGTAATTTGTAAGACCGATTATATACGAGTCAACCCAATGAAACCATGAAACCATGAAACCATGAAACCATAAAAGAGTTAATGGTTGCATCGGTCGCAACACGCTGTTGCCACCACATACTAAAATATCGGCCAATAATCAAAGTTAATGTGTAGGTACTGAAATTTGTTTTCAAGAAAATGATAAGGTGAATTTTTTTAGCTTTGTTTCTTACTCTATTCGTGAATGCAATGTGTTTAAGAGTCACTCTTTTCATATTATAATAAATGATTGATGGAAACAAGTTTCGTTGATTCTAATTAAAATTTGAAAGGTTCATGACATCAACCTCTTGTAAAGTTTTCGGTAAGTTTGGCGTTGGTTTTGAATGAACAATTTGCATTTTAATAACACAATGAATTCGTTTTTCATATAGTTGAAACAACCACATCTTGATTGGTATCGCAATTAATGCACTTTAAATACTAAACAGATTTATCCGTTTCACATCAGTATTAGACGGATTGAGTAGTAACATTAATGTGACAGGTTAAATGGGTTGGAACAATAATTCACGGTTACTCACAATAAATCACACACAAAACGGGTATTAAAGAGATAAATGTGTGAACGAATTTTAGCTTCCTTTTATTCATTGAATGTAAAAAAATAGCCATGTCTAACGTCGCCCTAAAATCATGAATTAATTTTTACGGTGTCCATAATCTATTTTTTGTCGCATGCAACTTTTTTGGGTTTTATTCTGTGCTGGCCGATAGAGATGTCATAATCAGCTAAAAATTATAACATGATAACTTGAACATATGCAAGACACCCTGAAAATGAAAACTTCATAACATAAACGCAGCCACCGGTATGGAAATTTGAGATGTGTAAAAATTAATGGCCCACCCTGTATATAGATTCTAATAAACTGTTTTCGACAGTACTCAACAGACTGGGCTTACGTGATTGTTCTTCAAACGAGCTGCTTCATTGAGAGCATGGGTTTACAGTTCAGTAAATTAATCCTAATGCAAATTTGTATGTGTATCCTAATTAATTTAACAAGTTGACGTCACCAACCTCATGAGCGGTATGATTGGCTCTGACATTAGATGACCAATTTTCAATTTTAATACTGTACATAGATTGATTTGTTTCACATTGTTATTAGACAGATTATTGTAATGAATTGCATTTATCCTCCGTAATGCTTGTGGTTGAAAATGAACCACAGTAAAGCACAATCGTTTGAAGATGAGTAAGCTATAAGTCGTGTAGCAGTCGTGCCTACACACGAGGAAAAAACCTTTAAAACATCAATTTAATTAATTGTTCCCAAATTGACGCGAAAGTATGCGGTCGAAAAAGCAGATTGTGTGGTACATGATGAGTATTTGGATGGTACACTTGAATGTGCCAGTAGATGGAGTGAGTGCCATGAAAGCCGCATGTGACGCCCGATCGGACTGCGTCTATTACGATGGACACGCCTATATATGCCAGAAGACACGAAACACTTGGGATTGGCATCAGACCAACTGTGCAGGTAACAAAAGTTCAAGTGGAAATAAAGTAGAGACCATTTCAAAATAAAAAAAAAATTTTAAATTGCGTGAGATCATGAGCAGACTGAGAAGATTAAATATTAGACAGCCTCACTCACTCACTCAATATTACAGGTGTAATGGTGGCTAACATGTTTGAGAATGGTTATCTGGCACATATAAATGAGTTGACACTGTTTCACGCCATCAGAATCAAGTGTGCATGGAATCACCCCAACGGTGATAAAACTTGGGGCGGATTGAAAAGAACTGATACATCCAGCCCAAATAAAGATCATGGTTAGTGTTTTTAACATTAAAATGTTGTTGTCGTTGTTGTTGTTGTTGTTGTTGTTGTTGTTGTTGTTGTTGTTATTGGTAGTGGTGATTATGGCGTATAGTGTGGACAAACTTCTATTAGAAAATTTTGTTTGTAACATTTTGTCCTGCACAAATGCGAATTATGGATCCACACAAAAACCACCTCAAAAATAATTGTTTTGAAGATGAAATAATCTATAAGTGCTTCTAAGCTCACATAGGGACTATAAAACATAGATTCAAGGAAGGGATACTTTGATTTTTACCACTTTTCTATTTTTTTGCTATGAAAGCTATTTTCAGCTTGAAAGACAATAAATAAGATAAAATTAAATTATTGTTACAGTATTGTGATGTTTCATGAACCCAATGTAAGTTTCGAACTACCTAAAATATAATTCACTTTGAAAACAACCATTTTCGAAGCAGTTTTTGTGTGGATCCATAATTCGCATTTGTGCTGGACAAAATGTTACAAACAAAATTTTCTAATAGAAGTTTGTCAGCACTATATTTACTGTGTTTCAGGCTGGTTCTATTTTGGAGGCGCTGCTGCTGGAACAATACCTGTTGCTGTCGAATCGACTTTGACTGGACCGTGGTACGAGCCAAATTATATCCAGGTTTGTTGTTGTTGATGTTGTTGTTGATTTTGTTGTTGTTGTTGACGTTGTTGTTGTTTTCGTTGTTTTTGATTCATTGATAAACAGGGAGAGCCAAACGGTGACGGAGTATGCGGCGAAATATACATGTTTGGTCCCGAATATGGAACATGGGGTGGACTGCCGTTAGTTGATTACTGTTGTTGTTGTTGTTGTTGTTGTTGTTGTTGTTGTTGTTGTTGTTGTTGTTGTTGTTGTTGTTGTATTTGTTATTGTTGTTGTTGTTGTTGTTGTTGTTGTTGTTGTTGTTGTTGTTGTTGTTGTTGTTGTTGGTTGTTGTTATTGTTGTTGTTGTTGTTGTTGTTGTTGTTGTTGTTGTTGTAGTTGTTGTTGTTGTTGTTGTTGTTGTTGTTATTATTGTTGTTGTTGTTGTTGTTGTTGCTGTTTTTGTTGTTGCTGTTATTGTTGTTGTTGTTGTTGTTGTTGTTGTTGCTGTTGTTGTTGTTGTTGTTGTTGTTGTTGTTGTTGTTGTTGTTGTTGTTGTTGTTGCTGTTGTTGTTGTTGTTGTTTTTTGTTATTGTTATTGTTATTATTATTGTTGTTGTAGCTGTTGTTGTTGTTGTTGTTGTTGTTTTTTGTAATTGTTATTGTTTTTGTTATGATGTTGAACAACCAACTTTTTACTCGAGTGATTAGTTTCAGCATTGTTGCTCACTGCAACAACGCAAGTCGATCGGATTAGCTGCGGTCATAAATGCAATAAACTGGCTATGTGTCATTCATTTGCTTGGAATCAAGTTACTGGTCGGTCAGGCAGTCAGTCAGTCAGTCAGTCAGTCAGTCAGTCAGTCAGTCAGTCAGTCAGTCAGTCAGTCAGTCAGTCAGTCAGTCAGTCAGTCAGTCAGTCAGTCAGTCAGTCAGTCAGTCAGTCAGTCAGTCAGTCAGTCAGTCAGTCAGTCAGTCAGTCAGTCAGTCAGTCAGTCAGTCAGTCAGTCAGTCAGTCAGTCAGTCAGTCAGTCAGTCAGTCAGTCAGTCAGTCAGTCAGTCAGTCAGTCAGTCAGTCAGTCAGTCAGTCAGTCAGTCAGTCAGTCAGTCAGTAAGACCGTCCGTCAGTCATTCATTCAATCGGTCAGTCAGCCAGTTTGTCTATCAATCAGTTTGTCAGTCAGTCAGTCAGTCAGTCAGTCAGTCAGTCAGTCAGTCAGTCAGTCAGTCAGTCAGTCAGTCAGTCAGTCAGTCAGTCTGTCTGTCGGTCATTCATTCAGTCAGTCAGTTTTTTGGACTTCAAAAAGTAGAGAAGTACATCATCCGGTGGGCCGTGAAAATGAAGATGTTATCCCACTGTTTTTCACAGAATATGCTAACTGTGTTAAGACAGTCAGTCGGCAAGTTATCGATTGCAGGTGATTGTCGTCTGCAGGCTCCTTTCTTTGCCGAAACCACTAATCCGGGTCACGTGACCGATGCCTCGTATGACTGGTATGACAAAATGTGATTATCATTGTCATCATTTTACAAATGTGTGACAAATGTGACACTGATTTATGTAAACACAAACTCTCTACTTTTCAAACTACAAATGTGTCTGCCACAAAACC
>OZ038446.1:21300628-21303272 GCA_964036265.1 Daptonema setosum
GGGTTTTACTGTTGGTGGAAGAGTGTTTTACTGTTGGTGGAAGAGTGTTTTACTGTTGGTGGAAGAGGGTTTTACTGTTGGTGGAAGAGTGTTTTACTGTTGGTGGAAGAGGGTTTTACTGTTGGTGGAAGAGTGTTTTACTGTTGGTGGAAGAGGGTTTTACTGTTGGTGGAAGAGTGTTTTACTGTTGGTGGAAGAGTGTTTTACTGTTGGTGGAAGAGGGTTTTACTGTTGGTGGAAGAGTGTTTTACTGTTGGTGGAAGAGGGTTTTACTGTTGGTGGAAGAGTGTTTTACTGTTGGTGGAAGAGGGTTTTACTGTTGGTGGATGAGTGTTTTACTGTTGGTGGAAGAGGGTTTTACTGTTGGTGGATGAGTGTTTTACTGTTGGTGGAAGAGGGTTTTACTGTTGGTGGATGAGTGTTTTACTGTTGGTGGAAGAGGGTTTTACTGTTGGTGGATGAGTGTTTCACTGTTGGTGGAAGAGTGTTTTACCGTCGTGAACAATGAGTTGGGCTGAGTTTACTGCCTTTATATGGCCCAATGTCTGTCTGTCTCAACATATTGCGGCATAAAACACCATGACCGTCGCAATGCCGGACACATTTCGGCAAGTCTGGATTCGGCAACTTTGTATTTATGTTTGAATGGATGAGTAGGGTTTGCATACCGAACATTAGAAAAGCTAAGATGAGAAATTGAGTAACGTTCACAAAGAAAACAAAATAATGATCACATTGAGACCAAAAGGACTATAAACAACAACGTTTACTTCAAAACAAACCATATATTGATCTCTTAAAAATTTTATTTTTAGAAATTTCATTTTAATAAAAAAAATTAACCAAACCTTTAAACTGACAACCAAGAATTGTTTTAAGTATTTATTGAGGTTTACCACAAAATATTAATTTTTAGATTTGAAATTCGGTTTGTTTATAATCGCGTGTAACATTTAAGGAATCAGAGAATAAACTGTAGTGTAGCATCTCATTTAGTAGGCCAAAACATGTCTAATCGAATGCTTTTTACCGATATATCACAGCGTTTGTATAACTTTCACGATAACCGCTCAAACGCGACACGTTTTTTTACCCACCCTGTACATCCGCATCAGACAATATGTCGGACAACTGGACGGTATGGTATTCAACTTTTATGCTCATATGCGTGTTCGTTCAGTGTTCAGAGGCATGGAGAATGAAGTTTCATGAATGTGAGAAAGTTATATAATCCGTGTTCCAGCATACTTAACTTGATTAGTTGTCTTGATTGATGTGATTGGTATTGACCTGTCACTCTGTTCGCCGCAGCCAAACTTTCACTTTTGTTGGGTTCGACCACGAATTTTGAAAGATATAACGCGGTCGCATTTTATAAAAAGGCATAAACTCATATTCTTATACTGTTCCTTGTGCCAACTGCTATTGTACATATCTCGAGTAGAAGACGGCCATCAAATTTGTAACTTAATGGAACATATGTACTTCATTGGTTTTGTTACTAATCTTCTCACATTTTCAAATGCCTTGTAAGTTCTACTATCACAATTTATCAGATATTATTAGTATGTCCTGTACCTATGTACGCATTTATGTATACTACAAAATTTGAGCCTGTTTGTTTGTTTTCAATCGTTTCTAGTTGATACCGTGCCATATAGATCTTTTGGAAAATCTTCCCGTTGGAGACACTCCCAACGCTGCAACGAGTCGAAAAAATAAAAAAATTGGGGTACTTGAAAAAATTTCCACTGTTTATAAAAAAAAATTTAATTTTCTTTATCCAACATGTCTATGATTTATATTTCAGGAGCAGAAAATGAATAATGCATTTTGGTAATGAAGAGAACGAATTGTGTTTTCGGCTTGCACACTGATTGCGGTTGATCGAATCGCGTGGGCCGAGAGGAGCAACGGACGGCCGCGAGCCGCACCAAAGCCGGGGCCAACATGATGTTCTTTCAGTCAAGCGTGCAGATCGGCAAGGACCAACGGGAACTCTTCCAGGTTAGCACTAGCGGACGAGAAGGGGAAGGAAAGAGGAATTCCCCCTTCTTTGACAGTTCCAAAAACTAGAATTTGTTCCCTAAGGTGTAAGTAAAATAGCCTGAAAACTGTCACTTTCCCCCTCTTTGGCTAAATTCCCCTCCCTTTGAAAGATTAGGTTGGTCCGGCAGTGCAGGTTAGCAACAAATAAGGTTTTTATTTTTCACTTCAATCAAAAAAATTGCATGAAGCTGTTGCACTGGCTTGTTGCACTGCAACATTTGTGACGCGCAACAGTTTATAAAGTATGGCCAGGACTGCGCAACAATTTTCGACCGCAACAAATGCAAAGTATGGTTGGGATTTTTGTTCGTACAGTTGAAACCGTATTTTGCAGAAGTATTAAAATGCATAACTTGCGTTGAATATGAAACGGATTTGAAAATGAGATTTTTTCCGTGCCTTTCATGAGTTTAACATTTATGTAAAAAAATCTAAATACATATGTTTGACGCATTTATGAAACTTTTTTGAAATGCAGAATAGAAGTTGTCTTTTAAGTTTAAGAAATCAGACTACATTGAAGACGGTCTATTCAAAACACAGGCATACTTTCACAAACTCGAATCCTAATTAACTGTAGTTCATTTTATATGGA
>OZ038446.1:21303472-21330972 GCA_964036265.1 Daptonema setosum
GCATTTCATGGATAAAAATCTCTAAAAACATATGATTTCATTTAAAAAAAATTTTGCGACGCAGATTAGAAATGGCAATTAAGTTTAATAAAACAGATTACAATGAAGACTGTGCACTGGTGCACTTTCACAAATTTGAATCCTAATTGAATGTAGTGCATCTTGTATGGAAATTTCATATGTTTACCTTAACTTGTATAACAATTTATCTCATTTGGTTCTCCAACGTTCCAATAAAAGCCATGTTCAACTTATGTGGTGAATTAGGCGACTTCACAATCAGGAATATGGCGAGAATATCAGGCGTAGAAGCTGCTTTCAATTGGGGCGTACACGGCGCCCCGTTTTATTGGTTGTGTTTGTGAGGCCCGGGTACAAGAAATTGAATTGAGTGAGCGGGCTACGATGATTGGTGGGTGGGTTACTCGGACATGCGTTTTGTGCCACACGATCATCACACTACCATACATATACATACTGACATACATACATACATACATACATATGCTATGCCATTTCACGGAGATCGGCTATTTTTGTGTTATTACGCGTTTCGCCTAGAACTTGTAGTAATATCTTGACCAAGGTATCTGGCTATCAAAAAATATTTACATTGATCGTACCATGTAAAAAATTAAAGTTTTTTTTTCGATTTTTTCCAAAAAAATTTGAACGGGCAGATTTGAATTCTTGGATAGGCTGTATCCTGAATATGGAAAAATTAATACGTTTTTATTATTCACCCTGTAGATTTGGTATTTTAGACAAATATGAAATTCCAAGTTTGATGTGGGAAAAACCCTGGAAAAACTTCGCAGTTATGGTCAAGTTTACATGAGAATTGTTCCTCGTATCCTGTTCTTTCGGCATATTCTGTTGTATAACATGTTTCGGTATAACATGATTCGGTATAATATGGGATTGAATTATTAGCCATTATGTGGCTGCCCCTCCAAACGATTGGCAGACCCAAAAACCCATCAATATTTCGTCGTTTCCGCTGGCCGCGTACTAATGCTCCATATCAGGTAAATAACTCCGTTTAGAAAAACTAGTTTTCAATCACAATCACATAAAGCATTACTTCGTTACTCATGCAACTGGAACTGGAAAAGCTACATAAACATGTACCTTCAAACGAAGAAAACCATGGTGCGTCTGTATCGGAATCGAACCTGTGTCGTATGATTGTAAGGCGACGACTTTAACCATTTAGCCATTCAGGTCCTGCCCGGCAGTCAACGAAACCTGACCAAAATCTCGGCGGCCAACCGTCGACTCGTGCTGAGGATAGCTCTTTGCTTTTCATCATTGGCCACGAGTACCGTTCTGATCGGTTGGTTGACTGACTGTGACTGGTCAGGTTGGCCTGTCTTTTAACCAATGACTGACTGACGGACTGATTGACTGACTGACTGACTGACTGACTGACTGACTGACTGACTGACTGACTGACTGACTGACTGACTGACTGACTGACTGACTGACTGACTGACTGACCTGACTGACTGACTGACTGACTGACTGAATGACTGACTGACTGACTGACTGACTGACTGACTGACTGACTGACTGACTGACTGACTGACTGACTGACTGGCTGGCTGGCTGGCTCAGGTACGGTGACCAATGACTGGTTATATACGTCCGAATGGCTCAAATACTACCAGCCACCACTCGTTAACGGCACTCGACCCACAACTCCGCCTCCCGTGGCAGGCAAAGAAAAAATGCACTTCAAAAACGCCACCCTCGGACCGTGGATTGGGTGCTTTACTGATCGTTAGTGAGTGAGTGAGTGAGTGAGTGAGTGAGTGAGTGAGTGAGTGAGTGAGTGACTCATACAATGAATGGATTGTATTTTTTCTTCATGCTTCATAGGTGTGAATAGTTACATGATCGAAAATAATAATTAGAATAGATTGCATTTCACAATTATTTATGTTTTTGAATGTATCGAAAGGTTTTTTCCGACGAGTCAGAATTGAAGTAACAGAATCGGGAATTTCCTAATTACACAGGTCATGAGTATGATAGAGGCACAAATGCGTATACAGGTTAAAGTTGCACGTTGAATATTGGTGAATTAATAGGAATACTCTTATTATACCTGTCTTTCTTCATGCATCATGGTTACCCACATAGTGAACTTGTGACCATTTACCAACTAATCTTTAACCCCATTTTATCGCATGAGTTTTCGGTATCAAATAAGTCTGGTCTACGTCAGTGCATGAGCTACGAATGCATACATATGCACCTTTAATGGAGAAAAAATTATATCACAGTTTCAATTCCAAAGATGAACTGGGAGATGGTATGAAAGACATCATATTAAAATGTAAAGTGGATAGATTGAAGAAGTGAACGTCAATGTACACCTGATTTTGGTCACTTCACCTTCACACAGTTATTCATCCGTGAGATATATGTAATTATGCTGGTGCCATGACCTTCAACAAGTACTGTATAAGATTCGCAACTCAGGGTTTTATTCAAATACAAATAATAGCAGATTATACTTAACTTAAAATTAGATTAAATTATATTTAACTGAAAAACTTAATTTCAGCCCAAGTGGAGTATCGGTGTCGCAGAATCGTTTATATAAACGCCGATGATCCGTCAGACGTCACGCAATCCGTCGAACGTTGGTTGTTGTTGTTGTTGTTGTTGTTGTTGTTGTTGTTGTTGTTGTTGTTGTTGTTGTTGTTGTTGTTGTTGTTGTTGTTGTTGTTGTTGTTGTTGTTGTTGTTGTTGTTGTTGTTGTTAACGGAAGCAATGGTGTTACAGAAGCTGTGACTCGAGCCACGTACTTTCTGGTGCTTGGTTGTACGCTCAACTGTTGTGGACTGGCCGCAACCATGTTCAACAACATCCGACCAACTCAATATCAGCCCATTTTGGCCAACAGTATACTTCACATATTCAGTGGTTGGGTCACTCACTCACTCACTCACTCACTCACTCACTCACTCACTCACTCACTCACTCACTCACTCACTCACTCACTCACTCACTCACTCACTCACTCACTCACTCACTCACTCACTCACTCACTCACTCACTCACTCACTCACTCACTCACTCACTCACTCACTCACTCACTCACTCACTCACACACTCACTCACTCACTCACTCACTCTCTCACTCACTCACTCACTCACTCACTCACTCACTCACTCACTCACTCACTCACTCACTCACTCACTCACTCACTCACTCACTCACTCACTCACTCACTCACTCACTCACTCACTCACTCACTCACTCACTCACTCACTCACTCACTCACTCACTCACTCACTCAATAAGTCACTTACTCAGGTATGTTTATCTTCCTTTGCCTGATTGTCTACATGGCATCCTTGGCACAAGAAGTTGGCAGGAAACTGTATCCAGCTTCGCCCATGGACGACCCGCTATTCTACTACAGTTACGGGTACTCGTTCATTTGTACCATGGTTGGTCCAGTTTTATTGATGAACCAGATTACACTAGCGGACGAGAAGGAAAGGGAAAAGTGGGTTTCCCCCTCTTTGGCATTTTCAAAATATTGAATTTGTTTCCTAAGGTGTAGGTAAATTGGCCTAACAACTGCAAACTCCCTTCCCTTTGAAGGTTTGGCTCGTCCGCTAGTGCCAGATTATGTAGCTGGATGTAGATTATATACTGAACTATGTAGATTCTTTCTCTTACCTATACTAAATCAGACTACTGATACTCGAGAGCGTTAATTAGTCTCAGTTCTTTATAAATGAATGTAAACGAACTATAGAGTTGTTATTCCGATGCTATTTATAACAGTTCGTATTTTGTATTACAACACGTTTTATAAGAACGTGTGAGTTGGTTCCATTATATTCTAGTGTGTCATGAATAACTAACATTATTTCAATACTTTTCATATTTTTCTAACCCGACATGGTTATACTGCAGTTTTCCTTCCTGTGCACCGAGTTCACGGCTCTGTTCTGTCTGATGGTCTACATGGCTAATCGCGATGAGAAGATCTTCCAGCGTTTCCACATCCAGCAACTCGTCACCAAACGCATGATACCGTCCATGACCAGGTTGGCATTCAATGTAAAGCGCCGTATGTTGTTTCTGCAAGCAAAATGGTGCCCAAAAACGTCTGATATTGGAACATCACCAGCCTCAACTCAACTCGGCTGACCATAGATATAACATAGTATAGCATGGGGTGATGTGATGAGGATTGCTTCTAATGAGAGTTATTTTTGTTTTACATTCACAAAATTCACCTTTTATTTATTTATTATTTTTAATTTTAAAAACTTCTGAAACTTTACTGTACACATTTTGCAGAACGGACAAACCACCATCAAGACGGCCATCGATTTCGTCGATAACGAGAAGACCATCAGCGGAGAGACGCGGCAGCTATATGCGGTGAGTGCGTGAGTGCGTGAGTGAGTGAGTGAGTGAGTGAGTGAGTGAGTGAGTGAGTGAGTGAGTGAGTGAGTGAGTGCGTGAGTGAGTGAGTGAGTGAGTGAGTGAGTGAGTGAGTGAGTGAGTGAGTGAGTGAGTGAGTGAGTGAGTGAGTGAGTGAGTGAGTGAGTGAGTGAGTGAGTGAGTGAGTGAGTGAGTGAGTGAGTGAGTGAGTGAGTGAGTGAGTGAGTGAGTGAGTGAGTGAGTGAGTGAGTGAGTGAGTGAGTGAGTGAGTGAGTGAGTGAGTGAGTGAGTGAGTGAGTGAGTGAGTGAGTTAGTGAGTGAGTGAGTTAGTGAGAGAGTGGGTGAGTGAGTGAGTGAGTGAGTCATCTTGAGATTGTTTCGCTTTCCACTGTTTGCACGCTGCATGTTGGGCCGACATTTTGTGTTGATTGCTTGTGAGTCGCACATCGCGTTCGAAAAAACTACTACGTTTGAAGAATAGAAAAATTGAAAATGTGACTTCCAAAAAACGAAAAAGTACCCAAAAATACAAAAAAGGAAAAAAGAGAAGGTCTGTATGTATGCAGTTTTGACACGCACTGTGTGACCATCGCATGGTTCCCTTACGTTTACAACCAAATTTTTCTAAACACGCTTTACACGTGCCTTGGGGAAAATATACTAGGTTTGGGAAACTCCGCCGTATTTATTGGCCAATGTGCAGATATCATCAACATAACGGAGTGCCCGCCGACAAGTTGGACCTGGACCCACCGGCTTACGAGTTGGAGTCGGGTCTGCTTCAATACGACGAAACCGAGATGAATCGTGGCGCCAGTTATGATTCCGCGGCATCTGGACCGCAGATGTTGTTCGGATATCAGCAGTATTGAGTTAAAGCTTATCGATTCGTTAGTGCTGCTAACGGCTAGTGCAATCACAACACAAATCTTATTACAATTGTTAATGTGAAAGCTAAACTAGAAAAGTTAGTTGCCGTTATCGAGCTGTATTTATTAACATATACAGTTTTAACATTTATAAAATAGTTTTACATATAAAATTGATAAGGTTTAACGTGTGCACTCGCCGTTACCACCACATTAACATATACCGTGTTTTGGGACGCGTTCAGAGACGTTTTGAGAAAGTATCAAGGTTTTTTTCTTTCGTATAACTTTCAGGATACATGGAAATAATTTTTGTCTGAAACTTTTCGTTGGGAACAAAAGTAATTTTAATGAGTACCGGAAGTTTTCACGAAACAAACTTGAGACTTTCTCAATACGACTCTGAAGGCGACCCAAAAAACCACTATGTGCTATTACAGGGTGGCTGTAAAGTAACGACGCGTTTTCCGGCCGCCCGTTTCTCAAAAAAATTATATTGTGTCATTGGTGTTTTTATAGTCAAACTAGCGTAAAAACACCTGAAAAATCGACCTATGTAGTCAGATTTACCGTATTATAATTTGTTTGTTGGCCTTTTGTGGAATTTCTGCCAAAAAGCAAGAATTTTTCATTTCTTGCGTCCTTGACGGAATATTTTTCAAAAATAAAAGCGTTATAGGATTCTAAAAGTTTACACACATTTATAATAATG
This sequence comes from Daptonema setosum, assembly GCA_964036265.1. Classification (NCBI taxonomy): domain Eukaryota; kingdom Metazoa; phylum Nematoda; class Chromadorea; order Monhysterida; family Xyalidae; genus Daptonema; species Daptonema setosum. The sequence goes on from OZ038446.1 coordinate 21,309,471, forward strand.
ATTTTCTTTAAGTCTCATCGCTAAATAATATTATTGAGTTATCTAATCGTGAAAGTTAAGCCAGCTTTCACCTGCCACTTTTTACATCAAAATCTTATTCCCGCATTTTTCACCAATTATTATGCTTTTATGATCCTTAATGATGTCTTATGACGTCAGATTTGTGTTATGGGAGTTATGGAAGTATAATAATCCTGCTTAGAGCATAAATCTTTGATTTTCGAAATTTTGGAATTTTATCGAAATTCACAATTTTTCTTCATTCATTGAGACTTTTTGGTGGTGAAATAATAGGAAATCTATTTGTTTCATAAATTCAATACCACAAAACTCAAGTTATCATTGGTTTATATCATTATGAGTACTGGTTGGAACGAAATGACACTTAATTCGTATTACTAAGGACCGTTTACAGGGAATTTCGGTCAGTTTTGTTGCAAAACAACGAAATTTTCGTTTAATTTCGAAAAAAAATTAAATTTGAGAAGTCTTACACTAAAATGAATCTCATATTCTGAAATTTCAGGTATAAATACATATGACTGACATGTAGAAGTTGTTCATACAACATATTAATTTTGAGAAATGGGCCGCCGGAAAACGCGTCGTTACTTTACAGCCACCCTGTATAACGGCTAGTGTACACGTGAAACATTAATAATAAAACTATTTCATAAGTGTTAAAACTATGATTTAATGAATATAGCTCCATAACGGCAACTAACTTTTTGTGTTTAGCATTCCCGTTAATATTTGTATTAGGATTACTGTGTACCTATTAAGTAGTAATGTGAAGTATTCGTTATAATAGAATAGTTACCTTATTTATTTTGTTCGGGGTGCGTTCAGTCGTCTTGAGAAAGGGCATAACTTTTTCCAAACTAAGGTTCCTGGAGTTAACAGAAATCTGTGGCTGGTTAATAATTTTTTCGTATGTCCCGAACGTTTTACAAAAAGTTGGAGACTTTCTCCAGACGACCCCCCCTGCGCCCGATGCATCCATAAATCTAAATTTCTCCCCGTTTTTGCATGTCCCGGGTCTGCTTTTGCTTATGCTTTCCATGTAAAACTTAATTGACATAACAAATTTATACATTTCTAACAAAGTATGTGCCAATTACCGAATCGTATACCATAATCGATTGCAGACAATACAGTCCCCGATCGAGCGTATGTGATCAGTCGATGGTGAACTGTCCGTCGGTGCTGCTACCGATGGTCATGGAGGAGCACCATCTGCGACCAGCCTCCGTCCTCAGCAATGGTACTCCCACATATATCATGTCCAACAACGATGACATGACCGAATGTATCTACGAATCGTCATCCCTGGAACGTCAACCGGTCAGCAATCACTACCTGCGAGTACCTCAGACTATACCCGAGGAATCGTCCAGTCCACCGTCCGACTCGAGTACCTCCGAAGTTACCGAACGTTATGGATTCGCGACACCATCCGGTACGACTCCGATCACATCGGATGGCATTAAATTGACGAATCGAGGTCATCGGACGTCATTGGGTCCTGGTGGCACGACTGGCCGTGGTGGTGATGGTATCAGTACGACTCAGGTATCTGGCGTAATACCATCGTCTACCACGGGCGCTGAAGAGTCTCCATGGGTACTAAGACAGTCAGGTGATACCGAGTCGAGTAGTTTGCCGGTTAGACGGACGTTGAATCAAAGTAATCATGGTATGGAAATACCGACGATCAGAAAAGTGTCGTTGACGGATTCCAGGTTCTGAGGTGATCGATTCTTGTGAAATTTTTTTTTCAATCCAAACCGTAAATAACTGTGGGTTTGAATTGCTAGAGTCGACTGGGAGCAAAAGGTTTTGGCGATTAACTTAACTGCCGTGTGGAACAAACTCGCATGATGGCAGCTATCTGTCGTCCAGAAATGCGTATAACGAAAGCAAAGGTCTTTCTTGTACTACCAATTCAAAAATCACCAAGTTTTATTTCATCAATCGATTGGTTTAGTTGTTCAACACTAAAAATTTGTCCTCATGTCCAATATTACATATGGCTCCCAAAAAACGAATATTATTTTCTTCCAAAGTTTATACTACATCGGATCAAAGATAGGTGCAAAATTTGTATAAAGATTTCATAGCATTGATTAAATTTTTTGTGATTTTTTTTATTATTTGATCATGAAGTAATAAATTTTCATTGTAGTCTTCGATTATGAAATGATATATTCCCTGTTCGAATGTTTTTTTCTTAGTGGGTTCTTACTTGGAGCAGATTAATGAACTCAAAATACGTACATATGAATTTGTTGGTGAGTAAAAACTTGTAGAACCCATATAGCTGTGAACTCTTAAACCTGTGAAACTGACTGGAAATACGAAACACTCATTGATCTTTACGTTTGCACCCGATTTAATGAGTGATGGAATTAGCTTAGCTACATAAACGAAAAATGGCATGTATCGGAAGAGTATATTTTCATTGTTTGTAGCTTATCCCTAAAGATTTCTATATAGAATCGAATCTATAATTATGTATATACATTTGTTTATAGCAGGACGGCATTATTAATAGTGTCGTGTAATATCAACATGCACTAGCGGACGAGGGATCAATTGAAAAGAGGAAATCCCCCATTCTTCGGCATTTTCAAAAAGGAGAGTCTGTTAGGTAATGGCCTCAAACCTGCCGATTCCCCCTTTTTGATAAAATTCCCCTCCCTTTGTAGGATGAGCTCGTCCGCTAGTGTATCAACATGTGAAACGAGCAGGCGTGTAATAGGCGTCTTTAAACGACCCATCGTTTACAGTGAGCAGTCAATTAACTTTGCACGCATTACGAAGTCGGCGGATTTACAAATACGCAAAACCGTAATTCAGCTATCATAGGATGTGGCTTTGATTGAATTATTTTCCTTATGCTGAGAAAATTATTTTTATGTACCCAAAAAGTTGTTAACTTCGCTTTACAGAAAGTTTTTCCCACCGACTCCGTTGTGTACACTGCTCGCATCGGCTATTCATTTACACGGTGCCCGTGGGGAGCGACTGCTTAGTTGAAGACTGTTTGTCAGTTCATAGTTGTTCATCTGACAGCGTAGTTTGTAGATACACATTCCCGCTTTAACTGACTGACTGACTGACTGACTCACTCACTCACTCACTCACTCACTCACTCACTCACTCACTCACTCACTCACTCACTCACTCACTCACTCACTCACTCACTCACTCACTCACTCACTCACTCACTCACTCACTCACTCACTCACTCACTCACTCACTCACTCACTCACTCACTCACATACTCACTCATTCACTCATTCGATGTCACTATGAGCGCTCTGTGATACAACCACAGTCGATTTATACGGTTGTCGTGTTAAGTTAATCAATCTGTACGTCATATCAGTGTCTTAATTCAATGTTATCAAGGAGTGCCGAGTCATTGACTGGGTGACTAAGTTGTCTGTTCACTTCATCTGTGAGCACTAGCGGACGTTAAGGGATTGGAAAGTGGAATTCCCCCCTCTTTGGCGCTTTCGAAAAATACAGTTCCTTACGGTGTAGTTAAAAATGATTCATTTCTGCCAATTCCCCTCTTTGTAGAAATTTCCCTCCTATTGGAGGTTTGGCTGTGAGTGTCTTCTTGCATAATAGAACCTGGACCATGCGTTCGGTCAAACACTTTTCAAAGCAATTCTAAATCTAAAGCGCATTATTCCGCTTTAACTGTCACTTCGAACAAACTGTCTGTAAGGAAAGTGTGCTCATCATTGTATGTAAGAGGTGGTAGCATTTTATATAATATGGGTTTTCACTTCGAATGTATTGAAAAAGCAACAAGTGGCTTGTCACCTGATGATCAATCGATGATTCAACAATTTGTCACTCAATCAGCCAGATAATGATGGTTACTCGGTATCGGGCCCGGCCCAAAAAAAATCCAAACCAAAAAAAAATCCATGCCAAAAAAAATCCATACCAAAAAAAATCCACCCAAAAAAAATCCATACCAAAAAAAATCCACCCAAAAAAATCCATACCAAAAAAAATCCATCTACATTTTGCTATACCAGAAAAAATCCAACTACATTTTTGCTATACCAAAAAAAAATCCATGATGATTTTTGCTTTACCAAATTACGTGTATTCGCTGTACCAAAAGCAATGAAGGTGTAAATGAGCAGCGTATTTACAGCATGTACATATTTATACGTTAACTCATCAGAAATATAATTTTCTGAAGGTTGAGGGGTTATTTTTTTCGAAAACTCAATAACCTGTTGTCATAGGTAATCCAAACCACATTAACCCTAAAATCTATGATAATTATCGTTTTTCACATGTCCGGTGGCAAAAACCGCCGATGCGCCAGCCGTGGTACGCGTGGGGTTTCACTGACGGATGAGCCGAATCTCCAAAGGGAGGGGAATCTCTTCAAAGAGGGGGAATCGGCAAAAAATTGGCCGTTTTATCTACATCTTAGGGAACAAACTCTAGTTTATAAAACGTCAAAGAGGGTTGAATTCAACTTTTCCCACCCCTTCTCGTCCGCTGGTGTACGTATGTATATTGATCTTAAACTTGAAACAAAGGGCCATCGGTCCACATATTTTTTTTTATAAAACGATAGTTTTCAACTGATAGATTTCGTTGCTTAAATATACTTTGTTTCCGTAAACATAATAAGTGAGTTAATCTTTGTTGATACGATGGTTGAGAACTGTCTTTGTGCTTCCTCAAGGTCAAACGCTTCAGAACGCCTAACCGTCCTTATTATGCAACCGTTCTTAACGAGGATCTAACATGGAAAATGAGTAAAAACAATACGGCGATGCCTGATAGAAGTCCCATATCAATCAACGTTATAAGTCACATTATCTTCCTTCGGTTGATATGGGACTTCTGACTTATAACGTTGCAAACACTGAAGATTCATGCACTGGACATGTATAATAAGAGACACCAATGATCTTTGATATAAAGGGGACTTATACCTTTCGGAATCACTGTTATAAGATCAAATGAAAAATACGTTCTAAGCTAATGTGCGGAGCGGATGACATGAATTTTTCAAAGACATTAGGACAATATTGACCATAATTTATACTTCATAAACTTTTCATCAATGCGCATTTATTTTATCAGTTTCATTATAGCGAGAAATAGCCAGTTATTTTTATTTGTCATCCGCTACAAGTATAAAATTATATGTACGTAATGTACATACTGTAAATACGTGTTACGTTCTAAATTGACTCATACCTGATCATGGTCATATTACACGTTTACGCACAAATTACAATGGATTTTTTTTGGTATGGATTTGTTTTGGGTGGATTTTTTTTGGTATGGATTTGTTTTGGGTGGATTTTTTTTGGTATGGATTTTTTTTGGTATAGGCAAATCAGGGATTTTTTTTGGTTTGGATTTTTTTTGGTACACCATCCTCGGTATCAGGTCTGGTATCTTTACTATACGCAATATTACAAATCACGTGTTATCCGGTACCATCAAAACCCTGTGGGTATAAAGATGACAGTCAGTCAGTCAGTCAGTCAGTCAGTCAGTCAGTCAGTCAGTCAGTCAGTCAGTATCAGTCACCTCAATCACTACATAAACTGTCCGAATGATATGGCAGACCTGACCTTAAATGACTACTGACTGACTGTATTGCGTATATCCGTTATGCTGGTTTACTGACTGACTGACTGGCTTAGCGACTGTCAGCACGCGTTTGGGGTTTTAGGGCATGTGATAAGGGTGATATGGTTATGTAATCGATTGATTGACAGTTTGATAGTGGTGATCGTAAAAGGGAAATGTTATCTGTCAGTAAAAAAACATCAGAAGAAGAACTGAACACTGATTTTAGAAAGAATGCATTGTGTTTGAGGCAATAAACAAAGTTTATGATATCGCCATCGCCATCATGGCCATCAAGCACTATAGGTTTATTATTAGTTTTTTGGTGATTCATTGCCAAAAAATAGTGCTGTCATGGTAAATTAATTGTCAATAAACATAAATTGTTGAGCGCACTATAAACGGCGGTGTGCATGCGTGACCGTGTTGTGTTTGCCGGTTATAAGTGCTTACGGTAGGTTCATAATTATACCCATTAAACGAGCCAAACCTCCGAGTTAGCTCAAATCGACCAACTTTAATGCGTTTGCTAAACGTACTGTAAAACAGTTGATTGGTTATCATAAAAACATTCATAACAAATGGGCTCATGTAAATGATTTGACGTGACAACAGTTTTTTTCACGTAAAAACCCCTCGTTGTTGATGTTCGTTCATACATTACCGTCAAAGAAGGGAACACACACGTTGTCGTTTAATTAGTCTGAAATTACCGTAAATGGCGAGAGCTCACCAGATCAAGATTTACTGCTTGTTGTTGATATTGATGTATAGTGGCTGACGGATTGTTGAAAACAATTCCACGACATAATAAACAGTAGTCATTTTTGTAACTTTTTATCCAGATGCCTAATATTGTTCACTCTAATTTATTTCCACGGGTTACGGTATGTCAATACTTCCTTATCAATCAAAACAGTCAACTCGAAGTCCTGTCAAGTATTCTACACATCCATAATCAAGTTGATTGCCGCCAATACGCGGAATCGTTAATATCTAGAAAACTCAATCGGATCATCACGATTATTACCGTACAACCGTAATGCTCAGCATTTTTGTGTTGTTTATCACCGTTCTTGTTTAAAGTATTTTCGGCCATTAATGTTCTCAGTTTTATCGCTGTCCAATGACGTTGATTGAGTACTGTTAGCTCAATTGGACTGTCAACTGACTGACTGACTGACTGACTGACTGACTGACTGACTGACTGACTGACTGACTGACTGACTGACTGACTGACTGACTGACTGACTGACTGACTGACTGACTGACTGACTGACTGACTGACTGACTGACTGACTGACTGACTGACTGACTGACTGACTGACTGACTGACTGACTGACTGACTGACTGACTGAATTTTTGACTGACTGACTGTCTATTTGGCTGTTTGGCTGGTTGGTTAGTTGGTTGGCTGAATCTCTGACTCACAAAAAAATAAGTTCAACTGGAAGAAAAACTATCAGATCAATATGCATTTATTATCATTATATACCATTTTTATGAACACCTAATTACTTGGTAACATCAATAAACTCCAGACCGATAACAAACATGCTGTTCATATAACAAAAGTGGCGTCAAACGAATAAATACGCGATACAGTAAAGTTATGTTCAACACAAACTAATAACGGGTGTTTATAAATTGCTAACAAGAAACGCGGACACCAAATGCAAATACATGAAACGATGGGTGCTCGAAACCCTGACGGCAGCATATTGATGATGGTTAGGTAGGTGATGATGAAAAAGAAACATAAGTAGTGAAAGATTGATTTACAGTATCGGCACAGAAGAACATCCATTTACCATAGACGGTTCTGTTGCTCAAAATGAATCGAATTTAAAAACTTTTTCAAAAACTGATGGTTTTTAATGATGAGATTTCAGATCGAGAACTCTAGATTTGTTCAGAAGTCTGAGATGAGGAGTTAGGTTGATTAACATTCACTCACTCACTCACTCACTCACTCACTCACTCACTCACTCACTCACTCACTCACTCACTCACTCACTCACTCACTCACTCACTCACTCACTCACTCACTCACTCACTCACTCACTCACTAACTCACTCACTCACTCACTCACTCACCCACTCACTCACGCAAGAGAAAAATCATGTGCGGTGGTTTATAACGGGAATGCAGAAGTCCTAATTGTCTCGTACGCCGCAATCAAAATTCCAGGAAACTACAATAGTTACAGTCAGTATGTCAAGTTGCGCCATTATCCAAAATCTTAATTAATAAAGCTCATTCGGTATACTTCATGTGCATACGCGTATTTATCAATCAAGAAAAACTAATGGTGATAACGTATTACGAATAATATAAATCCAAAAGCGGATGAAACTAACAATTATTACTGACGACCGGAAGGACTGAAAAATGGAAGCAGGTATCCGAGACTTTAAATAATTTGACATGAAAACTGGAGTTCTTGTAGGCAGGTATCGATGCCCTGAGATTGGCCTCTTTGACCGACCGCCATTGAATATGTAATGAAGAGAAGTGTCGATTGCAAGGTGTTTAAGACGATACGGTGATTTAGTGTGTCAGTCTGTCATGACGCACAATCAGCGTTAAATTGGGTGTCTGTCAATCTTAATCATTAGGGTTGGTTGACTGACTGACTGACCGTGGACGGCTGTATTTTGCCGTTTTTTCGGAAATACTTTTGACCAATACTTTTGATAACTATTTTGGACAACTATTTTTAACAACTATCCTGCCGAATCGATTTGTTTATTTGTTTTGATGAAATGAGTATGGTTCACTTATATTTTATAATTTTTATAGTTAGTATATCATTCGATTGGATGTCTGTCAATCTCAATCATTGTGGGAGGTTGACTTACTGACTGACCGTGGACGGATATCTACCGTTTTGCGAAAGTCCGGTTAATTTTGACGTCTAACATCAAAATCATTTGGGGTTGTAAACCTGTTTTCAAACTAAAACAACACTCTTCCAACGTCCAATGTGAGACTTGCACGTTCTGAACTTTTCCAATTGAATCTGTACTGATGCATCTACACCACACAATTTCCATAATCATTCATGTCATTAAATACATAGCCACTGAACCCAATTCATTAGATAAAATAATTATATATGTATAAAAACGTGACGACTTAGTCGATTAATAATTGCAGCCAATCATCATCAAGCTTGTTGTTACGGTAGACTCCGCCTTGAGCATGCGTTTTATGCATGCATGCAGTATCTAAAGAACGTGTGTAACAACATGCATGTTATGTGGCTGTTTTCGGTTAAATCTGAACTTATAGTCTATCTGTTAGATAATGTTGTTAACAATTTAACTTTACTTTTACTTTTCACGTGAGTTTGAAGGAATATATTTTTTTGGTAAATCAGAATAATTCAGAGTCCAGTTGGTTCGAAGCAGAGCAGCCTATTTTCAGTTGATCAGATTAATTTTGTTATCACTTGTGTTTTAGGTTCCTATCTGTTCATAGTTCTGTAGTAAACGTCTAAGTTTCAAAATGTTTTTATGAAAATTTGTTAGTTCATATCTGACCGAGTTTTCGACTTTTTGTTGTTCCCAGAACGCACGAGAAAGTTTCGCGAGTGCAATTCGCAAAGGCTCATGAATTCAGTCAGAGATGATTTGACTACAGTGAAACAGCGAATGTACTTTTCTAGCTTCTTCTAAGTCATTCTGATTTACAAACTTAATTTATCCCGAAACCAAAATATTTGTTGGTCAGATACAAAAACAATAATACTTAAATATCTTAATTACTTTCAAAAACCCCATTTTTGAATTTTTTTATTATCATAGGCATATCAGTCAATCTGCCAGCCCACTCGGTCATTCTTATCAACTTGTCAATCAATTAGTCAGTCTTTGATTAGGAATTGATAAACGGTCGACGGAAAGGGGGAGGTAAACTGGTATACATTTTCTGATTGAATCAATCAATCAATCAACCAATCTATTAGTCCGTCACTCAGTACAACAAAACAAATCTTGATTTGCCTTAATAACTTGTTTCTTTTCTGTAACATTCATTGCATTTTTGTGGAATTACATATGATTTATTTGAGTTGCGTTCCGAGATCTTCTTTAAGCAGATACAAACACTATGTCACCCAATATAGACACATTCTTCTGTCGCTTCATACAACTCAGTAAGAGGCTCATTATTATCATGGCTGTAGTGATTGTTCTTAGATCGCACTTTCGCATTGACCCATATTCGTGCAGTTACATATGAGAAATGCCACCCAATCGCCTGATTACTGACAATATCGGTGGAAAGTCAATCCAATCTCATCAACGCACTAGCGGACAAAAAGAGGAGGGAAAAGTGGAATTCCCTCTCTTTGGTGTTTTCAAAATGTAGATTTGTTCTATAAAGTGTAGGTAAAATGGATTGAAAACTGCCGATTCCCCCTCTTTGACTAAATTCCCCTCCCTTTGGAGGGTTAGCTCGTCCGCCATTGCATCAACGGACCATCCAATCAAACAAAAGTATAAATGCGGACACCGGTTCAATGCTGGCAAAGAGCAGTTGATGTACCGCCAAGTGAAAATATTCTAGTTGGATTGGGCACCATTCATCATCGCTCATAATTTTTTTAACTTTGAATTATTATAAAATAATCTGTTATAAATATATCATTTTGTGAAATAGTAGTTCACATAATAAGCCAACATTCTATTCTAATCACTCAGAAGTTTCCAATGATAAATACTCTACATTCCTATACTTATGAATATATATAACCGCAAAAAAGCTTATCTTAATCGAACCATATTAAGGGAACGGCCTAGCGGCCGTCCCTTGATAAATTTAAATGAACATTAAAATGTTTTCCATTACTGCGCTCTGATCTTCCAAACAAACCCAATTCGCTAATCAGGAACTGCCATTTCCATATATGGTGACCGGAGGTCATTTTATTGAATTCTGACTGGCAATAATCTTAATGGAGGCACACACACTCTCTCTGGGACCGTTTGACTGACAACCCGGTGGTATAATCAATTTGCTGTGGTCATTTGCCAGGATGCACCATTTAAACGATTGAGATACATAAACCATATAATTGCGGTCTATAGATACACAACATTGGGCGCCCTATTAGGAGGGTTATGGTAGCCGTACATGGTATATAAGCCATGCATCAACGTGTTTGGTCATCATTCGAAGTAATCATAATCAAACATTTGTTAATCATATTTGATTACGTCGAATAATGTCACGATCCTTCGATTCTTCTTTATTTGCTTGTGTTCGATACACTGTTGGTTTGTTCTTATGATTTTTTAAACTTCATGTCATGTATCTTTCTCGTTAGAATGACACCTGACACGATTCATTCAATATCAATGCATTTAAGTAATTGAGTGGGCTGTTGGTATGTACTTTTATTCGAAGAAAATAACAGATGCCAAAAAACAGGTGCAACCAGTCATTAAGCAGGTACATCTGGGTAAACTGACGCTGTGTTATGTACTGTATGTATTATCACTTGCTAAAAAACCGAATGCGGAATATCGGGAGAGTTCCAATCTATTCAAGTGTTTGATGGATTATCCCAATATTCAAACAAAACTGGACATTAATTATCTACTGATCATGGAACGATCCATGGTGTATCCTACATACACAGGTTACAACACCTTCCAACATCTTGAACGGTAGGTAAAAATTCGGTGAGTCAAATTTCGATCAGATAATGTTCAGTGAGTTGAACACTCGGTGACTTTTACGCCCTCGGTGATTTAATTTTCGGTGAGTTAAAGTTCGAGCAGATGATTTTCGATGAGTTGACATTCTTTGACAAACATTTTCGGTTAGTTTAAGTGACTCCCTTGAACGTTTCTGACCCACCAAAATTTCACTCAAGTCATCTGAACGAAATTGGGTGGCAACGCCGTGATCCCGGGAGCCAGTACGATTGCAATCAACAGTTCCAATTGAATCAACCCTCATAATAATACGCCAATGTTCGGCAATAAAGTCGCCATAAATAACGTCAAATAACATGGCTCAGCGCTTTTATTCCGGGGTTGGAACGGGTTTTTGTGGTGTCCATCAAATGATGATCAGCATTCGGACATTGAATTGTGCCAGATTAAAATACGCCCTGTCGGTGGCATTGGAACCGGCGATAGAAGTTGATTGGATGACACTCTGGCTTATAAGTTGATTCAATATCATGATTCTTTGCCTGACCAGTGACCAGTATAAAACTCACGATTCGGGAGTCATATATTTCTTCATTATACTGAAGCCAACAGGCTCGTTAGTCCACTCGGTCGCTAGTCTAAATGCTCGTTTGTCCAATCGGACTTGTCCAAATGGCCTAATATCACATCAGAATGGTGTTTTCCCAGTGTCCAGAGTGGTTGAACAAACTGACGAGCAATGTCAGAAAACCTAGAGCAAACGCATAATTAAGTGTGTCTCAAGCCAGGTTTCTATCTTAGGGCAACCAGTTTTTGAGGCTGACGTCCTACGCACTAAACTAAACAGGCAATGAAATTCTAAGCTTGACAAAAAACAGACTCCGGCGCGTTGCGCAGTGTATTCCAGCATGCCCGTCAGTTTATTCAACCTCGCTGACCACTAGCGGACGAAAAGGGGAGGGAAAAGTGGAATTCCCTCCTCTTTGACATAAAAAAAGATGTTTTCCCTAATGTGCAAGTAAAACGGCCTAAACTCTGCAAACTCCCTCCTATTTGACGAAATTCCTCTCCCTTTGGAGGGTTAGCTCGTCCTCCAGTATCGCTAACTACTAGTATACGAAAACACCATTTTGGGCCTTATGCCATTTATGCGAGGTTGTGAAAATGGTTGTATTTGTTTTCATGTTTCAGTTTACTTGTTCAGCTGATTATAACTTGAGTATTTCTTTTTTTGCACATGTAGATAGATACATATGTAGTTAGTAACGGTAGTTGATTCAGCATAGACAATACTACCGTACCGTAAACATACATACTTCATATATACCGTAATCCTCTCTACACAAAGATCCCTCTACCTCCAATGTATGAGTCACATCTGCCCAATTAAGCACATGTACAGTAGTGTCCGACAATATCTTCCATATATTTGAACCAGGCTTGTTTTAGCTAATTAGTTATGAGGTTAATGCACTGTTTATCTCTACCCACGTACGCGATGGCCATTGTTTAAACCAGCTGTACTGGAGAATGAACCATATGTAACTGGCATAACCCAAGTACACCTGCTTGAAATGTGCCATGGAAGTGTGCCATGTAACCTACATACCTGTTGCCAATCAGACACACACCAACGCAAACTGCCGTGGGAATGTACCCACAGATGAAAGATGCCATACAGGTGATTCCGGGTGTCATTTAATGGGTATAAATCATCTGATGTGCCATTCGTTTAGTGCGAGTGAATGATGGATTCAATTTTGTGTTTCCCAACTCAAACTTGACGCTCGCTCACTCTTTGTCGGAATTTTTTTCTTGGGTTTGCGGGAAAATTATGATTCCGTCAAATGATTACGATTGTTCACATCGATTGATCAAACGAAAATAGAAAATAGTTTATTTTAAAATGGATTGTACTTTTTTAGTTGCATTGTATGTACCTGCAACACGTCCATAAGTACCTTGGTCTGGTTAAACTATTTCACCTTTGGTCTTTATTGCCGTGAGAATATACCCATAGATGAACAGGTGCTATTAATGGACACTATCCAAAGTGGTAATGAGAGAGGGTGGAGTCATAATTAATTACTGTATTTAATGTTACTTATAATAAACGTTTCGAGTCACAAATGTCATTCATTCATGTTTTCATGGCTTAGGCATCAAGTTTTTCGTTCAACTGTGTTGTGCTCAACCATTTGTAAACCGTGATTGAACGTTTGCGATGAATCGGTCAGTCAGTCAGTCAGTCAGTCAGCAGTCAGTCAGTCAATCAGTCAGTCAGTCAGTCAGTCAGTCAGTCAGTCAGTCAGTCAGTCAGTCAGTCAGTCAGTCAGTCAGTCAGTCAGTCAGTCAGTCAGTCAGTCAGTCAGTCAGTCAGTCAGTCAGTCAGTCAGTCAGTCAGTCAGTCAGTTAGTCAGTCTGTCAGTCCGTCAGTCCGTCAGTCAATAAGTAAGACCGTAGGTCAGTAGTAGTCATTCAGCAGTCAGTATGATCAGATTTTTTTTCACTGTTGTAATCCAGAGTGCAAAGTGTATTTTGATAAAAGTTGGCCTAAAAACGTGTTTGGTCGAAATATCGGGTTGTTGAACAAAATATCTGGTTTTTATCAAATTTCGGGGTTTAAAGTCTCTGTTTGTTGACCAAAATCTCGGGTTGTGGAACAAAATCTCGGGTTGTTGACTAAAACCTCGGGTTGTTGAATAAAAAACTTGAGGTGTGGATGAAAAACCTACGGTTTTTTTCTCAGAATCTCTGATTGTTTACCAAACTCTCGCATTGTTGACCAGAGTATCTGTTTGTCATCCACTGCTTTACTCGTGTTTGCCGTCTTTTTCACTTTTCACATTTTCTTCACCCATCCCATAGTTATAACCAAAAATATAAAATGTTGTTTCTCCAGAACCAAACCCGTCTAAGAAACGGTTCTCACTTCAACTTAAGCAATTATGTTTTCTGTGTAGAAGAAAAACATTCGTATAAAAGATACCAAAAAACACATCTTTGAAAATCATGTTTTGATTAATTACCTGCTTCGTTCACGTGATGTCCGTTAACTCACAACAATACCTACTGTTTCAGCCACCCTGTATTACGGTAACGATCCTTAAGTAACTCTGATAACCTGAGTTACACCATTAATTAACCAGAATAACCTAAGTTTAACCAACACACCTGGTTCGATTCACCGGCCTAAAAGGTGCCGTGTGACCCACCTGTTGTCATTCAAATACACACCAACGCAAACTGGCGTGGGAATGTACCCACAGATGAAAGTTGCCACAGGTGATTCCGTTTGCCATTAATGGATACATACCATCTAATGTGCCATTCATCTTGTTTTTTTTTGTATAGAACACTCCACTTGTTGTTCCAGATCGTCACTCTTTCTTGATCATACTCTACTTTGTCGGGCACTATAGGCCGAGTCAGAAATTTTTGGGACTGACCGTAACCCAAAAGTTACGGTATATGGGGTAAATAGAATTTTCACTACACGCCGATTTGAATTTTTTCATAATTTTTGCAAATAAAAAAATAAATTTTAACACGGAAAATAAAATTAAAATGATAAAAAATTCACTCCAATTAGCGTGCTCATGAAACATCAGCTCAGCCTATCAATGCCCCCGTCTGATAGAACGCGTGCCGCATCAATTTTAGGTACATCCGGGTCGGCGCCGACCGGATTGACTCGAAAATAAGAGGTTTCTCGCGTAAAAAAACGTCACAGATGTTTTTAGGAGGTCAATAAACCAACTCAACATGTTTTCTAGGAAAAAAGGCCTCTCTGTCCTCGGCCTCCGCCTCTGATATCCAGCCCGCCTTCAGTTTTTTGTCTTCTTCAATTTGAGCTAAAATAGATGGATTTTCAGATTTAAAAAAATCAGCCATGCTCTGGCCGCTATAAAAAAACCCCGGGAGAAATTATTTCGCAAAAAATATATTTTTTGTTAATTCCTATCAATTTTTCATAAATTGAAGAAAAGTTGCGAAGACATTTTTGAACTCGTTAAAAGCGCGCGCTTTTGGTGTTGGGGCAAACTGTTATTTACCCCCATTTTTTCAAATTACGGTAGTCCCAAAAATAACTGACTCGGCCTATAATACAATTTTGGAAAATTTGGATTTTCTTTAAAAAATTCTGAACTTCATTGATTTTTTTAATTAAACGCATCGACTATTCAAACGAAAGAGAAATCGCCGAACAAAACTTGATCGTATTTTTGTAGTGGCATTGCATTGTATCGGGCAACACTTGATTTCTTTGTGGTCCACACAAACAATTAGTCGTGAGAATATACCCACGGATAAACAAACAGGTGAGTTTATGTGCCATTAATGGATACTAATGAATGGACACTAAGAGCGGTAATGAAGGAGGGCGGAGTCATTTATAATGCCAGTTTAAAAAGACATCAACATCATTCATTCAGTTTCATTTCAATGTTATACAATTACTTATTGCTAAGGCTAAATCATTGACCTATGATATGTTTTAAACTAAAAACATTCTTTAATTAACTATTATTATCATCAAATAGTTGAGAGTTAACGCGAATATGTCCACGTGATTCCTGGGCCTTTGTCATTTAGAACTCTATTATTTATTGCTTTTGCCGTCGGAAAGTTGATCGCTTGTATAGTGTAGTTTGGCCTCATTGTGCAATCTGAATGTTACTTTATATGGAATATGATTTCGTTTAGATATTATCTTTGCAAGGATTATTGTCACACAAAAGTTTTTGGCTTGCAATTCGAACTCTAATCTGTGTTGGTCACGCAAGTTAATTGCGTGATTTAATGATTTATTAATTAACGTCATGGTAATTTCAAGAAAAGTTGGAACCTGTATTATTATTTTTAATCAACTGAAAACGTCTTTTCACATTCAACGCGTTTATCGAAGCTGTGACCATTAAAAACGTAACTTTTTTATTGGGACTACTTCATTAGTCACTTCCTAAGCCAACAGGGCACCGTGATACCATATCAGATTGGTGTTTTTTGTAGTGGCCAGATAGGTTGAATAAACTGACAGGTAATGGCAGAGAGCTCAAACCAATGCGTCAGGTTGTGGGTCTCCCAGTCAGGTTTCGAACTTAACCTCGAACAGAGGCTGGCGCCCTCCGCACTACACTAGACAAACTTAGAAAGGATTGTAAACTAGGATTTTCAGATACACATGAGATTACTGGTTAAGTCAAGCCCTATCCGAATTATTTGTTTGATCACTGCTGTTATATTTCGCGTGTGTGGTATCTAATTTCTTAACTACTAGAAAAAAATTCCAAACGGATCAATAATGAAACATTGAACAGTTTAATTTCATAATTTTCCCGTGTGCGTAAAGCATTAGAGGGTTTTCAACCAGACCGTTGCTTACAATGCTATGTACTTATGTATAGCTGTACAATAGAGAAGAAAGTATTATACGTGGTTCAGACTTGCTCGCGGACATATAATGGCTAGCTTCTGTTATCGAGAAGATCACGAACTCAACTCAAATTAACTTCTTCATTCACGAGTTCACGACCCATTCACGATCATGCATAATACGAAGGTATACGGTAAGCTTTGGATTACGGTAGCATCCCAATCGGACACCAACGCATTCGCCTGAGAACCATCTGTACATGGCACAGGTGATGTACCCAAATAACACAATCTCACATTAATATGACACAATGGCACCTGTCCACCTTCAAGTATCAGTGGGCCATATTTAATAAATGGGTCTGATCACCCGGGAACCTGGCAATAAACGATTCCCATTAGAGCGATTCACCTGCATCATTGAGTACATATTAAAGCGCTGAATCAAGAGTTTTGATCATTGTCGCTGATGTGTCACTGTTTTGGAAGAAACTTGTTGCCATAATTATGTAAATATGAAGAAAATGCAATAAACAATTGATACTTTTTTATGGAAAAATGAGTTAAAGTTTAATTTTTATGTATGGTTTACCCAAGCATTTAATTTTATACATCATGATAAGATGATAATATCGTGAACGATCGTTTGAATGTCGAACAGATTGCGGGTTACGGTATTTAGTAACTGTATGTCAATCGACCATACTGCTTAATGACATCGCGTAATTATATATGTAGTTAGTAAAGAATAAACTCAGAGTGATTACATGTAATATTGCAGTCCAATCAACTAATTTCAATGCATTTGCCACCGTCCGTTTTTGTCGGCACATCGAACCTCATCATGTCCGCACCGCTGCAACGCATATGTATGGTGGCTGACAATGCCACTCAACAACAACAACAACAACAACAACAACAACAACAACAACAACAACAACAACAACAACAACAACAACAACAACAACAACAACAACAACAACAACAACAACAACAACAACAACCTCCGAAGCGGGCCAAGAAGATGTCATCATTCTCAATTTGCCATCTGCTAGAACTGGATGAACCAGCAAGTAAACGTAAAAAGACGGATTATCGAAATGAAACGTCAAATGAAACAACGGAAATATCGACAACGACAATTACAGGAAATCTGACAGAAACAACAAAGGACGTGTCAGAAAAACTGACGCCTCTTGACATGAGTGCATGCAGTCCGACCAATGAGTCTTCAGAAGAACCTGACAGTCCCAATAGTTAGTAGGGTTACTGTAGTGAGTGAGGGAGTGAGTGAGTGAGTGAGTCAGTGAATAAAAAAATATTTATTGATAATCGTATTTACAGGCTCGAATTCAGCCCCAATCTGTACGGTATGGAACCCACAAATGGACAGTTTGTTCAATACTCCCTGGATGTCTCCGGACTTGCAACGAAGATTCCTGCATGATAAATTATACAGTTGGTAATTATTTGTAAAAATAGCAGTGTATAGTTAGTTGTTGTTGTTGTTGTTGTTGTTGTTGTTGTTGTTGTTGTTGTCAGCGATGGGTAAAATGTGAAGGCTTCACTGAATCTTCATTTGAAGCCTTCACAAAGGGATGAAGCCTTCATTCTGAGTCAATCTTCACCGAATCTTCATTGAAGCCTTCATTTTGAATGAATCTTCATGAAGCCTTCTTAAATGAATCTTCACTTGCTTGATACATGATTTGCTCGGGCTGAATGATTTGCTTTGCTGATCGAACTCACTCACTCACTCACTCACTCACTCACTCACTCACTCACTCACTCACTCACTCACTAACACACTCACTCACTCACTCACTCACTCACTCACTCAACTCACTCAACTCACTCACTCACTCACTCACTCATTCACTCACTCACTCACTCACTCACTCACTCACTCACTCACTCACTCACTAACTTACTCACTCACTCACTCGCTCACTCACTCACTCACTCACTAACACACTCACTCACTCACTCACTCGCTCACTCACTTACTCACTCACTTCACTTCACTCACTCACTCACTCACTCACTCACTCACTCACTCACTCACTCACTCACTCACTCACTCACTCACTCACTCACTCACTCACTCACTCACTCACTCACTCACTCACTCACTCACTCACTCACTCACTCACTCACTCACTTCACTCACTCACTCACTCACTCACTCACTCACTCACTCACTAACTCTTATCGTCGACTGACTGTTCGTTGACTTTGCTGTGATCCAAAATTAAATTTTTGAATTTTGGATTTTCATCGATTTTTTCAATTTGAAAAATTATTTTAATTTATTTTTTTCGTATTTGTTGTAGTTGTTTTCTTGATAGCTGTTAAAATAGTCAAAATATATTGAACCGAAAAATTTCTTTGATTTTTATTTTAATTCTTGAAAAAAAAATAGATGAAATTTTTTATTCGTCCAAGCCGGGTTGGACACCCATCCAGCATTGTTTCAGAACCGGTCATCATAATGGCCCACAAAAATTCAACAACAACACCGGTTGGCTTGCGATAAGGAGCGTGGAAAGTCCCGACGTATCGCCGTTCAACGAGGCCAACGACAAGCCGATGCTGCTAAAGAAGAATAAGAAGATGAATCAGCCCGATAAATCAGGTAAGTTATTGCAGTCCCGTGTTTTTTTGCCAAAAAATCAGGTAAGTTATTGCAGGGCCGTGTTTTTTGGTCAAAATGGATGAACGATTTTTAGGGAATTTTAGAATTTTTGGATGGACGGATGACTTGCTATGTATTTTTTCGTCAAATAATTTGATTTCTGGTGACATTGTTTTATGCTGCTATTTTACTAACTACTATTTTATTGCATTGCAATGCAGCGATCCGGTGTGTGTACAAAAATTGAAATTTTATTCTTGCCTCAAACTTGTATTATAAGAGCCCTTGTTTATGAAACATAACTTGTATGGGTGATCGGTCATAAATGGGGGTGCGCATGTCATCTAAACCTAAAGTGGTGTCACGTGGTGTTAGATGTAGGTTTATTCTGATAGGCTATCATGTGCTCTAACCCAATCCGGTGTGTGTACAAAAATTTGAATTTTATTCTTGCCTAAAACTTGTATTATAAGAGTCCTATTTTATGGAACATAACTTGTATGGGTGATCGGTAATAAATGGGGGTGCGCATGTCATCTTAAGTGGTGTCACATTTTAGATGTAGGTTTATCCTGATAGGCTATCATACGCTCTAACCCAATCCGGTGTGTGTACAAAAATTAGAATTTTATTCTTGCCTAAAACTTGTATTATAAGAGCCCTATTTTATGGAACATAACTTGTATGGGTGACCGGTCATAAATGGGGGTGCGCATGTCATCTAAAGTGGTGTCACATTTTAGATGTAGGTTTATCCTGATAGGCTATCATACGCTCTAACCCAATCCGGTGTGTGTACAAAAATTAGAATTTTATTCTTGCCTAAAACTTGTA
Source organism: Daptonema setosum (assembly GCA_964036265.1). Taxonomy (NCBI): domain Eukaryota; kingdom Metazoa; phylum Nematoda; class Chromadorea; order Monhysterida; family Xyalidae; genus Daptonema; species Daptonema setosum. The sequence continues at coordinate 21,329,612 of OZ038446.1, forward strand.
TTATAAGAGCCCTTGTTTATGGGACATAACTTGTATGGGTGACCGGTCATAAATGGGGGTGCGCATGTCATCTAAAGTGGTGTCACATATCTAACTTCAGTTTATTCTGATAGGCTATCATGTGCTCTAACCCAATCCGGTGTGTGTACAAAAATTCGAATTTTGTTCTTGCCTAAAACTTGTATTATAAGAGCCCTTGTTTATGAGACATAACTTGTATGGGTGACCGGTCATAAATGGGGGTGCGCATGTCATCTAAAGTGGTGTCACATATCCAATTTCGGTTTGTTCTGATAGGCTATCATGTGCTCTAACCCAATACGGTGTGTGTACAAAAATTAGAATTTTGTTCTTGCCTAAAACTTGTATTATAAGAGCCCTTGTTTATGAGACATAACTTGTATGGGTGACCGGTCATAAATGGGGGTGCGCATGTCATCTAAAGTGGTGTCACATATCCAATTTCGGTTTGTTCTGATAGGCTATCATGTGCTCTAACCCAATCCGGTATGTGTACAAAAATTAGAATTTTGTTCTTGCCTAAAACTTGTATTATAAGAGCCCTTGTTTATGGGACATAACTTGTATGGGTGACCGGTCATAAATGGGAGTGCGCATGTCATCTAAAGTGGTGTCACATATCCAATTTCGGTTTATTCTGATAGGCTATCATGTGCTCTAACCCAATCCGGTGTGTGTACAAAAATTAAAATTTTGTTACTGCCTAAAACTTGTATTATAAGAGCCCTTGTTTATGGGACATAACTTGTATGGGTGACCGGTCATAAATGGGGGTGCGCATGTCATCTAAAGTGGTGTCACATATCCAATTTCGGTTTATTCTGATAGGCTATCATGTGATCTAACCCAATCCGGTGTGTGTACAAAAATTAGAATTTTGTTCTTGCCTAAAACTTGTATTATAAGAGCCCTTGTTTATGGGACATAACTTGTATGGGTGACCGGTCATAAATGGGGGTGCGCATGTCATCTAAAGTGGTGTCACATATCCAATTTCGGTTTATTCTGATAGGCTTTCATGTGCTCTAACCCAATCCGGTGTGTGTACAAAAATTAAAATTTTGTTCTTGCCTAAAACTTGTATTATAAGAGCCCTTGTTTATGGGACATAACTTGTATGGGTGACCGGTCATAAATGGGGGTGCGCATGTCATCTAAAGTGGTGTCACATATCCAATTTCGGTTTATTCTGATAGGCTATCATGTGCTCTAACCCAATCCGGTGTGTGTACAAAAATTATAATTTTATTCTTGCCTAAAACTTGTATTATAAGAGCCCTTGTTTATGGGACATAACTTGTATGGGTGATCGGTCATAAACGGGGGTGCGAATGTCATCT
>OZ038446.1:21334976-21371500 GCA_964036265.1 Daptonema setosum
ATTTCTACGAAAATGTTCAGGAGACGGTAGATTAAACGTTCTCTGGAGTGATTTGTGCGGAAGGGAATATGTGAATTCTTATATAAGGTCAGTCGGTGTGTCACTCAGACTCAAAAATACATGTAACTAGTATACATACGTAGTATTACAATATTTTTTTGTTACTTACTCTATTATTGTGATTACAGACCTTTCATAGACGATCACTGTCGACAGCGAGCGATCACTGCTTTTCGGGACCGCCAATCACAGCGCAATAAAATAAATGAACGTCGCTATTGAAACATTACGTCTGGTTACACAGATAAAACCCAGCATTCAACCAACATATTTTTACTAAAAATATCGATCTTAAATGTATTCATGTGTTCTACCGATATGATTTCCATATTTTCACAAGTTCTAATCAGTTCATTGTCTTAATTTAAAACGCTTCTTAGGGATACATACATATTCTTTTGCACAATAGAAAGTTATTTATGGTAACTCATGTATTTGCATGACACTCAATACAACTGGATTTTATGTTGAGGCGTAGGAACTTCTACCACATAATAAAGCAGATTTTGCATCCACGTTTGACAATATTTGATAATAATAAAGCACAGAAGTGGACTGTGGATATTTTTAGCGATAAAGTGAACGTGAGGACTAGAGCTGATGTCTTGAATGATTGTGGTTAATTGGCGTTGGCTTGATGGTACGTCGGGTGCCGGACAAAAGGCTCGGTGTTAAATCACCGGTGAAGCCACAGAAAGGGCGAGATAGAGAACAATTAACGATGTCCATTTACAAAAGATAGAACTTTGGTTACTCGAGTGAATAGTGTTGCTCTATTTTAGTACCTACAATGTACTGGCAATTTTACTAGTTTTAGTAAAATAGCTAAAAAAAATTCGTGAAAAAATTCGAAAACCTATTTTTCAATTTTCCTAACATTTCTGATACTCATAAAGCTCCATTCCAAATTTCTTAATATTACCTTAAATGAATGTTTCCTGATCGGTTGTAAAACACGCAATAAAAACTGAACCAAATAAATAATTAAGATTTAGCGTATCAGGAAAAGACTGTACAAACACTTTATGGAAGTTCGGGTATGTGTCTGGAACGATGAAAAAGTTATTGAAAAAAGTATGTGTCCTAGATTAACGGTGTCGAAGGACTGAACTCCTTCGATTTTGATCTTTGACAAGTTACACCGGAGCATAAAAATGCACATGTAACTTTTCCTGTAGAGGAAAAACTTGCTGTGACTCAAAGGCTTGCGAGGCCGGCACCTTAACCACTGGCCGCCGGAAGCAAATGTATTTGACAAGGGTCCCACCAAAATTTTGTCAATTTTTTAAATGAATTTCTTCATTGAGTTTTTTATGAACATAAAACATGATCATTTAGGTTGACCCAACGCGAGTGAGTACCGTTTGTTTTGGATTATAAAGTCGATTGCTATATACCGAACAGACGCATCAAAAATACCGTTATCATGACAACCCGAACCATCCTTACATGTACTGGATACATACGTCAATCAAGTGCCACGTCAAACTCAACTCCTTTTGAAAAGAATGCTCCTTTAGTACGCCAATTTTGCACGTCACTCAAAATACAGTCTTTGATGTAAAAGTACTGTAGTTTATACAGACAGACAACTCTCCAGACAACTTTAACGATAAAAAGATTGCCATCTCATTGTGACTTACATAATTACATACAGTACATAGACGGTCATTGAAAAGCCGCTAATTAACTTGTTAAGAAAGTTATAAGAAGAGCAGGTAAAACATGATTGTTGTTTTTCGAACACGTTTTAATGTACTTTCTGTACTGTCGTGCAGTAATCATTAATCCAACATCAGCATGAAAAATCATTATACTGTAAGATTATTGCCCATCGGAGAGTCATTGTTCATTCATGGCTAATCCATTCTAAATAAGTGGATTCACTTCATGAATGGAAAAGTATAAATCAAGGCAGTCAAGTCACTGAAGCTCTCTTCAAGACAGAAAAGGGAGTTCTAATTGAATGTACAGTTTAGCAATCTCAATTGGTTAGGAGACTGAATGTGAATGCAAACCGTTTAACTCAGTTACTTTCAAGACTTTTCTCATTTATTGTACACGCAGAATACATAGGACAGTCGCACTGAAATCTTATATTGTACACGTGAACGCGTGGAAAAGTCTTACTAACGTCCAACCAAAAGACAGGCTTTCAACTTTGGTCCCCTAATCAACTTCGGTTACCCAATCAACTTCGGTTTCCTCAATCAACTTCGGAACCCAAATCAATCCCCCAATCAACTTCGGTTTCCTCAATCAACTTCGGAACCCAAATCAATCCCCCAATCAACTTCGTCTACCAATCAACTTCGGACCCCAAGTCAATCCCCCAATCAACTTCGGTACCCCAATCAACTTCGTCCACCAATCAACTTCGGTCCACCAGTCAACTTCGGTCCACCAGTCAACTTCGGTCCCCCAATCAACTTCGGTCCCCCAATCAATCCCCCAATCAACTTCGGTCCCCCAATCAACTTCGGTCCCCCAATCAATCCCCCAATCAACTTCGGTCCCCCAATCAACGTCGGTTCCCATGTCAACTTCGGTTCCCTAATCAACTTCGGTCCCCAAACAATTAAAAACGCTATATCAAGGGATAGCATCTGTATGATATGGCTTTATGGAAGTATGGTTGTGTTGATTCGCCTGGTACGGTAGTATAGTATGACATATAAATAGATGTCAGCGGCATCATATTGGATTAATCAGATATATCTGAGCTTCCAGATCAGGCAGGATGCTTTCTGGTACATGGCCATATACTTTGTTTATCTCTGACCCAACCAATTAGTAACAACTATTAATAAAGTGAGAAGCTGGAAGACTCGGTTTTTACAACTCTGAGCTTCCCTGAACTTACCAGCGTACCACATACTGTATTCTAACATTACAAACGTTATGTTCCGATAGCGAGGGTTGAAAGAATAAGTCGTAAAATTCACGGGTTGTCAACAACGCTTTAGCTAAACTTGATTTGGATTTATAGTACCTACATAACTATCAAGTACTACTTTTACCTACTTATTTGATTTTCTTGGTATTAATGGTCGTGAAAATGTAAGTCTTAACTTCATACATATTTAGTTTAGTCCTCTTCATACGTATTTAGTTTAATCCTACGCATGTAAAACAATAGATTTTCCTGTAAATAACTCCACTGTGGTATTTTATGACATGGTTCTGCTGAGAAAAGGCATTTTTCAAGAATAATCATTGTAACTTCCGACTTACGTGTCATTTCATGTTTCTAGTTGTTGGCCTTCATCAATGGAAGAAAAGCAATTATCAGCAGCCAAAAGATCTAAAATTTAGATGTCTTTTAGACATCCTACAAGAAGTGTACTTCTAATTATCGACTACTTCTAACAAAGGGTGCGTCTATCTAATATAAACAACAGTTATCGCTCACGCTACTTTTGTTTGAGGATTTTTGTTCGGATAGCCTTCTAGGTGATCAAACAGAAATGTGTTCTCCGTTTATGGATATACGCAGATTTTAGACACGTCAAACAAAATTTTACTGAAATAAGTGCCATTGCAATACGTGTACATATATCATTGTATATGTATGTAGGTACTTTATTTATATGTATGTAAATACATATATTGCATATAACCATGTACATTATACCATTGTAAACTGCGAACACCCAGGTTAGTACAATATGAATTTCAGAAACCTAAAAAAATGTGGGTGAATTGTACAATAATAGATTCAACTAGTCCGTATATCCTACAGTCGTACTCCTGTGCGTTATGTTGGTCGAGACTTTATGTAAATGATTCCCTGAGTGACCGAGTGAGTGAGCGAGTGTGATTGAGTGAGTGAGTGAGTGAGTGAGTGAGTGAGTGAGTGAGTGAGTGAGTGAGTGAGTGAGTGAGTGAATGAGTGAATGAATGAGTGAGTGCGTGAGTGAGTGAGTGAGTGAGTGAGTGAGTGAGTGAGTGAGTGAGTGAGTGAGTGAGTGAGTGAGTGAGTGAGTGAGTGAGTGAGTGAGTGAGTGAGTGAGTGAGTGAGTGAGTGAGTGAGTGAGTGAGTGAGTGAGTGAGTGAGTGAGTGAGTGAGTGAGTGAGTGAGTGAGTGAGTGAGTGAGTGAGTGAGTGAGTGAGTGAGTGAGTGAGTGAGTGAGTGAGTGAGTGAGTGAGTGAGTGAGTGAGTGAGTGAGTGAGTGAGTGAGTGAGTGAGTGAGTGAGTGAGTGAGTGAGTGAGTGAGTGAGTGAGTGAGTGAGTGAGTGAGTGAGTGAGTGAGTGAGTGAGTGAGTGAGTGAGTGAGTGAGTGAGTGAGTGAGTGAGTGAGTGAGTGAGTGAGTGAGTGAGTGAGTGAGTGAGTGAGTGAGTGAGTGAGTGAGTGAGTGAGTGAGTGAGTGAGTGAGTGAGTCAGTCAGTCAGTGAGTCAGTCAGTGAGTGAGTGAGTGAGTGAGCGAGTCAGTGAGTGAGAGAGTCAGTGAGTGAGTGAGTCAGTCAGTCAGTCAGTCAGTGAAAAAGTGAGTGAGTGAGTGAGTGAGTGAGTGAGTGAGTGAGTGAGTGAGTGAGTGAGTGAGTGAGTGAGTGAGTCAGTGAGTGAGTCAGTCAGTCAGTGAAAAAGTGAGTGATTGAGTGAGTGAGTGAGAAAAAATGAATGAACATGAATGAAAAAACATGGCACTTTTGAATTGATATTGCAAAGGTTGTAAAAAGCTATGACACTGCAGTAAAGCGCAATCGATAGAGGGTATTTTGACTTAAAATTTATATGTGACTGAAGTTCAATATTTGTTGTTAGTCACGCGAAAAAAGTAAGTTAGATGGTCATTCATGACGGTGACTACACCAAGAAGGCGCTTCGGCATGAACTTTAAGAAAATCCTTCAGTTGCCCATTCTTTTATGAAATGATGCCGGTTGATTGTTTAATCAAACAATACTACCTGGTTTTAACAACAAATCAATGTTTTAAACTATAAAAGCAGAACAAGTCGTAAACGAAACAGAGCACAAGAAACACACGCACACGCGCCCACGCACTCGGTCAAGTTCTGTTTTAACATGCGCGCATTTACAAATGTTTATCCCACTGCCGCTGTAAGCTTATAAACTGAATAATATGACATCTTTTTCCAAGTCAAAATGTCCTCTATCGATTGTGATATACCGCATTGTCAGAGCGTCACTATAACTTTCACAAAATCGGTTCAAAAGTGCCACGTTTTTTAGCCACCCTGTATGTAATATGAAATGGTTTGCTTACATCTCAGGTGGCGCCATCTTATGTCTGATTCTGAATCTGCCGGTCGGCCTGGCCACTTTTCGTGCCAGAAACTACCCCAGGTCATTACGGTATCTGCTTACCAGCAACTCGGTGGCTATCAACGGAAGCGTGCTCATGCAAATCGTCAAGGCCAGTCGTATCGTGATCGCACATCATCAGTTGGGTGAGACATGGATGGTGAGTGAGGAGTGAGTGAGTGAGTGAGTGAGTGAGTGAGTGAGTGAGTGAGTGAGTGAGTGAGTGAGTGAGTGAGTGAGTGAGTGAGTGAGTGAGTGAGTGAGTTAGTGAGTGAGTGAGTGAGTGAGTGAGTGAGTGAGTGAGAGAGTGAGTGAGTGAGTGTGGGAGTTGAGTGAGTGAGTGAGTGAGTGAGTGATTGAGTGAGTGAGTGAGTGAGTGAGTGAGTGAGTGAGTGAGTGAGTGAGTGAGTGAGTGAGTGAGTGAGTGAGTGAGTGAGTGAGTGAGTGAGTGAATGAGATTGCAGTTGTCGACGACGACGAACTTTCTTATCGATCTGCCAGGGTATGTGTTTCTTAACGCCACGCTGTTCACATTTGTGTCAGTGGTGATCGAACGATACCAGACGACCAGCAGACTCGAAACCAATCAACGACTCACCAGCAAAGAAATAGAGGCAAAGAATCGGTTAGCCTAAGCCTAAGCAATGCATTTATAGCTTACTCAGCCTAAAATGCTGATCCAATCACGATATAAATGTGCTTATTATGTTAATACAGTACACAATTCGTAGATTTTCCAATGCAAAAAATATATCGCTAAATTGAAGTCGTTTAGAATAAATGTGCTCCTTTGAATACCTCGACACCGTTTAATTCGAAATTTCAGTAATTCAATATACTTGTTAATCGCGGCGCCGTGGTTTTTTTCCGCAGCTCTACCCGTGACCATTTATGTGATAAGCATGCCTCTATTATCGTGCCGTCAGGTTGTTGCTGTTATTATTATAGTTGATATAGTTTTTATTTTTATTGTTGCTGTTGTTTATATTGTTGTTATTGTTGTTCTTGTTTATATTGTTTTCATTTTTTGGACTGACATCGTTTATAGGCCACCTTTCTCTCAGTGGCTGATTACTACGCCTCACCATACGACACGGTGCACTTGATCACGCTGTTTTTGTTGGAGCTGTGCATTCCCATCATTTACGTGTATGTGATGCGCTGGAATGCCGTGTTGATGCGCCTGTTCAAGTGAGTGAGTGAGTGAGTGAGTTGGTGAATGAATGTGTGAATGTGGTAGTGAGTGGGTGAGTGAGTGAGTGAGTGAGTAAGTGAGTTAGTGAGTAGGTGAGTGAGTGGTTGAGTGAATGAGTGAGTGAATGAATGAATAAAAGAGTGAATGAATGAATGAATGAGTGAATAAATGAATGAATGAATGAGTGAATAAATGAATGAATGAATGAGTGAATAAATGAATGAATGAATGAGTGAATAAATGAATGAATGAATGAGTGAATAAATGAATGAATGAATGCGTATGCGTGTTGCAGCATCGATGGATACCACCAGAGTCTGCAGTCGCGTGTGATGCTGCGACATACGGCCGAGGTATCGAAGGCGATGGCGGCCAGCGTGCTGGTCCATGTATCGTCATGGATGGGTATCGTCATTCCCGCAACCATTGTCACCCAATTCCTATCTGTTCAGGGGCAGCGCATCTTCTACGGATGGGTGCAGAACTTGTTCTTTGTTGGTGACGTTTGTGTTGTTTTCAAAATCTGAGATACCGCATTTGAAAATTTTTGTGCAAATTAACGTTTTTTCTCATAACTATGTCTTTAAAATTTCTGGGCATATTTATAGAATCATAACTCATACGCAATCTTTTCAAGTGATAAAAAAGCATAAATTGCATTTTTGACTGACCTGGTTTTTTTCAGTCGTATTTTATATGAACCCGCTTCTGAAATTACCTAATGGGGTTTTTCGCTTCCTCTTATCAAAAATCGGTTTTTTATGGTGTAATGTATGTACTAAATTAGGTATTCTTCGCTGCCCATCCATTGCTGGTCGTGTGTCAGATGGTCAACGTACGCACCCAGCTCGGTAAGATCCTACCCGTGCTCACGCCCATACTCGATCGCATACATCGACGTCATCAGGTACATACAGGGTGGGCCAATATCTCCTGAGTAAATGTACACATTGTAATAAATTTTTTAGAGAAATTTCGATTCATCAAGTGTATAGTTACTTTTGCCCCACCCAGTAGAAATTCACATCAGCACCACTGCCAAACAACAACTTTATGTACGCACGACCAGATCAAGTCAAGTCAAGTGTATAAGATACTGAGATATAAGATACCAGATCAGATCGTATCACGTTGTTGGTGATCAGTGATTACAATCACACGCAAATACAAAGGGTGACCGTAATTGCTCTTTATTTATTATTCAACTACAATGGCATAAAAACCGAATAAATTTGATTTGGATTCGAAATTGCAGAAATACGACCAGCGTGCGTTTGATGCACCGGACGGCACCAACATGGTCGAAAGCAATGCGTACTTTATCGAACTGAACGATCAATGGACTCGGTCGTATCAGGTGATACAGAAGGACGCAAAACAGAATGTACACCGACTGCCCAGCCAGACTGTTGTACCAAAGCAGCTTGACGTACAGACGTTGACTGTGGCAAAGGTCGACGATGAAATCATCACCACCGATATGTAGACACTCGATACATTCTGAAATGACTGATATGTTCCACTTTTTTCCGAAACCATGATGCTTAGTACTTTTCATTTGTCGAAACCAAATGATGATGCTTTTATTATTACAATTATTGCAACGAAAGCTGGTAGTAAAAAAATTCTTGGCTTTCATTGTGGATCCTTTTTGTTTACTTGTGTCAATACTACTTTAGGTCGATTTTTTACTATTATTTTTACCGCATTGTAATAAAATCCATAATAAGGAATTAAATTTATTTCGGCAGAAAACTTAGTGCGTGTAAATAAAACCGATGTGAAGAAAAAATTGCATCTTTGAAACAGACAGCATTATGATGAATTGTTTAGTTATGGAGTATTTACACAAAAAAAAAGAAAATTGAGTGAAACCTGAACAGCACCAAAAACGTCGAAACCACAAGAATGTTAGAGCCAGCTTAAACTGAACAATCAATACCAAGGCATTCAGGAGCTAATATGATGATAAACCTATACACAAAACAATAAATGAACCGACATCAAAGAAATCACCGATGTATAGCTAACACAATCCATATCATAGCATTAAGTGAACCACAAAAAATTGGCTGAGATCAGCAACAAAAAGCAATCAAAAAACATGAGCCTGCTCCAAACCGGGCTGGAAATTCGAAGCAAATGGAAACCGAGCAAATTATATATGTGTATATGTAAACCGGCGCCCGGCGGATACAAGCGAAAAAAGTTATTCCATTTTGAAGTAACTTAACATAGCCATTAGGGGTGTAATAAAAAATTGGAACCCAGTTTTAATTTTCTATTTTCAGTACAAAAATATAGCCCTGAATTAAATGTCTGAGAACAAAACTGTTAACGTTTGAAATCAACCAACGGAGATGGAAAAGTTAGCAAATTAGATATCGAAATATTCAAATAAAATATTCTACATGACGGATTGAATTCAAATCATGCCTCAATAGGTCTTAGAAGGCGGATTTTGTCCCCGTCCTTCTGTACCACGTCATTACGGCACAGCTCGCTGATCGCTTCGTCAAACATCTCTTTCGTGATGAACTGAAGTTTTCAACGTTATCTTTTTCAAAACTGCATTAAAAACACCTAAATACGAAAACTTTTGATCTCGAAGCATACTAGAACAGAGAAACTGAAAAAAGTTATCCATAAGTATTTCCTATAACTTATTGAATCATGTCGGAGAGATAACAAACGTGACACAAGTAAACCGACCCTATCCGAAGCTTCACGCATGTCACGCAGCAATGCCGGTACCTGCATTGAAGCACCAAAATTACGTGCCTTCAGCTTCTGTTCAATCACCTGAAAAGCAAGAAGCGAAAATAGATGTCCAAGAACGGAAAACAGAAGCAGGTCAATTGAATCTTAAGATTATGACAGTTAAGTTCAATGTTTTTTTCACATTTCGTTTCAGCATTTTGTAATTACACATTAGTTTGTAAAAAATGTGACGGTGCAACCAACGGTAGCCAGTTCTTTGACATGTTTGCGCACCGAATCCGACATGCCACCGGACAAGATGTTGACGTCAACACGACCCGTCGCCGGGTCAACGGCCGCCTGCTTCAGTGCCTCGCGATACAACCTTAGTAGAACAAAAAATGTTTCATATCAGAATCAGATGCTAAAATCAGTAGCACAACTTACAGCAAAGTTTTGGTTCTAACAGAAATCATGTTTAATGGTTCGCTGACGACCAAGTTTATCCATGCTACGAACAAAGTCCCCTCGAATAAAAATAATTTGTGAATGCTGATGACTATCACATGCCTCCTGCACTTGACTAGAAGAACCTATCGAAGTTCACATAAGGGGAACACAAATTCCCTGCAAAAATGGCCTGAGTTAACATACCCAACAACAAGCAAGATGACCCTACCGCCAGCAGCAAGAAGAACTATGTCAAGCCTGATACTCTGCCGATAAAAAATTCGAATTATTCGCACTGAATATTTCTTATCCAAAACTTTTTCTCAATAACCTGTGCGCCTCCTCAACATCGTTGACGGTAACAGTCTCAGATAGTCTGATCTTGGCGTGCGCCTCCGACAGTCGGATCATGGACTCAAGCTGACGCGGATAAGCCGACACGTTGCCACGACCACTGCCCATCTGCAGTAAGGCGCAAATTTTTAATATTATGTAACATCATTTAGTTAGGATGGTATTTCTTACAGAGTTCTTTATATGAAATTGATATACTACGCAACGACACGACACCAAAATTGTATGATTAGAAGATATGATATGTTCTCAGACACTCAAAACTCTGACATTAAACAGGGCATTGAATGAATATAGAATTCGTCACTATACTACGATTATTATCAGAATTTTTTATAACAGTAACCTTGCGCATGCTGATGTATTTATCAATTAGTCGTTGACTGGCAGCATCGCTGATAGTCGGGCTGACGTGGTTTTTGGCGAACGAGATGTAATCGCGAATCAGAGACATGTCCTGCAGTAAGAAGCTTTGCTTTACTAAGGCGAACAATAATTATAACGCTAAAATTTTATGAAATGAATAAGAAACTCGCAAGTTGCATTTGAACACTTGATCCGAAAAATTTCGACTTCCTTTTTCACTGATCAATAGGAATAATATGGTAAACACTTAGATGATTTTTTCTCGAACTTCATCCATCCATTCAAAATGATGATTTCGAACATCTTATCCCGACACGACGACAACAGACCATTATAAAGCATACAACAAAATAATACGCCGTTTTGGTACGCGCCTGAAGCTTTCCACCAAAAAAAGTTTACAAGTCATGCTCTGAGGTTTGGAAGTGATTGGTTCCTGTTTGAATCACGTCAGCTATCCGTTCTGTTCATCATTCAGCCTTTTCCAGCCAACTGTACCTTCGTTTAGCCACATTTAATCTGGCACAGAATTCATTCAGTTGACCGACTGCCAGGTTAAAGCACGTCTGATATTCGGAAAGCTGAAAATACCTGGCCAGATTTCATGTTCCGAACAGCCGATACAGCGGCAGTGAGCGGGCTGGTGATCAGTGGGTGTGTAAGAGTTGCATCATTCGTGATCGGCATTGGAAGTGATTCCCAAAAACGGTATTAGTATGACATGTCAGCTAACCAGCATCTCTGCCTGCTGCTCCTCGTTGGTCTTGTAGTAAAGGGCGACCAAATGCGTGGCCAGACGCCGATCGTACAGCTCGTCCTGCGGGTCCACCAGCAAGAAGATCAGATCAAAACTGAAATTGACCGCCAATTGAAGCGAAAATACTCGTACACGGGAAAAATACGGGAACAGGTAGGTTTAGGTATACATATTTAAGTACAAACCAGCACTTATCTTATGGGAGAATGACAGGAAAATTTAAATAGCGTCTTCGGTTTGGTGAAGTGAAAGTGCGCAAATGATGCAGATAACTCACCGCGACAGAAGTGTGTGCGGCAGCTGAACGTTCTCGACGATGGTCTTGTCCTTGTTCCACTGCGAGTCGACCGGGTTGGCGGCGGCCAATATGGACGTGCGGGCGTTCAACTGGCAGATGATGCCGGCCTTGGTGATGGACAGGGTTTGCTGCTCCTATAACACCGTCATCGTATCATAATCTCAAAATCAATTTTCTTAATTCATTAAATTTCGTAAATAAAGTTCGGTACACGTTCAATTCAACTTGAAAGAAAACTACTCTACTGCCAGCGTAGTGTACACTACTCTACACGCTTATGACACTTCAGCGCATCCCAAAAACGGCGCGCACTTTAGCTAAGCTATTTTTCAGATTTTTTAACATGAATCAGTATCCATCAAATTACCGACCATAACTTCATGCAGCACCGATCGCGTGCTGTCGTTCATCTTGTCAAACTCGTCGATGCAACAAACACCGTTGTCGGCCAACACCAGAGCACCACTGAAAAAATAAATACATATACATTCTAAACTTCAAATTATAAAAAAATTGATTTCAATTTCTAAGTTTCTGTAGCCAAATTATACGATGACTGAACCCACCAAACAAAATTGAAAATAAACCAACGTCTGCAGTACAAAGTGTTTGGTGTCAGGATCGCGCGACACAAAAGCGGTCAGACCCACGGCCGACGAGCCCTTGCCGGACGTGTACTGCGATCGCGGAACCAACTTGTGCACGTACTAAAACAAATTTGATTCTCAACAGCAATAAGTCAAATACCCTTATTTATACAAAAAAAAAATATTTTTAGAACCGAATTTCGTGGCATAATTTCAAATAATATCAATAGTTTGTGGCATAATTTCGAGCTGACGCACCTGCAGCAGCTGCGACTTGCTGGTGCCAGGATCTCCGCACAGCAGCATATTGATCTCGCTTCGGAAGTGACCACGACCGTAGGCCGACAGATCCTTGCGAGTACCACCGAACAGCAGACACAAAATACCCTTCTTGATGTCATCGTGCTCGTAGATTGATGGGGCTGTATAACGTTTATTTTTTCAATGTTTTATTAGTTCCTGTCTTCTTCAGACTACCAAAGTCACCGGCGATCACGTCAGCTATCCGTTCTGTTCATCATTCAGCCTTTTCCAACCAACTGTACCTCCGTTTAGCCACATTGAATCTGGCACAGAATTCATCCAGTTGACCGACTACCGGGGTAAAGCACGTCTGATATTCGGAAAGCTCAGAATACCTGGCCAAATTCCATGTTCCGAACAGCCGATACAGCAGCAGTGAGCGGGCTGGTGATCAGTGGGTGTGTAAGAGTTGCATCATTCGTGATCGCTTTATGAGACTCATGTTTTCATAAAATTGGTTTGTATTAAAAAAACGAATAGTCTGTACAAAAAACAGTTAGGACGTGGCTGAAACAAACGAAGAACCTAGTGCGTGGGCCAGACGTTCTGCCACATCTGATCGCTCCGACAGCTCACGGATTTCAGCGATGCGCTCTGGCGTCAGATACGCTCTGAAATGTGCATTGCATTACACCAAAACTAATTATTGATATTATTGACATTGTAAAATTAACAACAAGCCTTCTTTAAATAAAAATTACAAAAAAGCATGAAAAATGAACAAATAGCGAAACATCAGCACGCGGCATGTTAGAAATAACGCGCGAATTTGAAGACGCACAGCAGCGATATGCACAATATATAACGTTATTAGTATTTATTATTACCACCGTGCGAGACTGAATTGAAATATTACAATGATTTTTATTGAAAAAACGTTTGCTTGAAATAAATGAAGCTTATACTCCAAATATTATCAAGGCAACTAATAACAACGAAGACAAACAAAGCAAAACCACTGACTCGGCTTGATGGAGCCGACTGGCGTCATTCTTCCTGAAGTGCAGCACATCGACATGTGTCTTGTAAACGGACTTGACCGATCGCTGGTTGGGATTGACACGCAGTGGTGTCGCCCGATAGATACCCGTTACTGTGACACTGAAACATGATAAGTTAATCTTGAAATAAACACTAATCATCACAATAGAAAACTTTGCGTTGAAGAAAACTGATATTTGACACCACTAACCGATCACCAGGTTGTACCGAGTCCACAAGTTTGCCATGCACAAACAACGACACCGTATGCGGCGTCTGACCAGCCGGCATGTCATCTGAAACACCAACACACAATATACATAAGTAATAGCAAGATTATTAGAATATTTCACTCTCTTTTTCTTCAACCACCTGTTCCAGTTTCAGAAAAATACGCAGGATTAATTTTATTTTAAATTTTGCCTTACCCGGCGACTCCTGCAACTTGACGATCTGCTTATCGGAGAAGATGGAACGATTGTGGATAAGCTGGAAGCAGTGATTCTGCTGGCAGTTGGTGCACACCGTCGGCTCCTCGATCCGGCCACGGTCAACCTCGACTTCAGCCTGGAAATAAATGCGACGATATCAATTTTTCGATTTCTTACAAGAAAATCTTTATAAACACCAAGTACGGCCGGTAGCATAGAAAACAGCCAGCAGAAGCGTGAAATTTTGTCATTTGAATACCAGAACAACCAAGTTATCATCTAACCGTATGTCGGCAAATGATACACTGAAAGAAAGCCTGACGCATCTCGGGGATCAGTGGTGACGTGCGGATGATCATGCCCGTGACCGTAATCAGCTGGTCAATGTCTGCACAAATAAATGCATGGGAATTTTTTATATTGACTAAGTCAGAAAATATAGGGCCTTCATGAACCAACTAAAAAATTTATTGCACATAATCATAAGAAATTGAGACACTGCATTGCATATTTGCAACGAACCCTCCGGATTTAGACCGCGCATGTTGCGCGTTTTGTCAGAGTTGAACGGGCGAATTTCAATGAGACTGGGCAGACTGTCGCCAAAGTGTTCCACGTACAGCTCGTTGGCAGCCATGTCAAGGTACGGGATCACGTCCTGCAGCACAATAAAAATGTTATCTATAAAATTACATCAAACACCAGTCACACACCAGTTTTTTCCTCACATAATTTTAATAAGAGTTGAATACATACAAGAAAAGCATGGTGTCGAAACAGAATTTTTCCTAATCAAAAACTAACTGCTGGATAGCAGATGATGCGTTTGAAGAGGGTGTCATCAAACTCTTTCACGTGCTGCAGGTTGACGGCCAGATGCGGCTCTTCAGTGGCTTGAATCTGGAGTAGGGCAAATACAACTATAAGTATCAGAAATAATAAGAATGCAACTTCCATTGAGCAAGCAAAAACTATTCTCGTTGAACCCACGCACAACGCATCCGCTTGATGGGCGGTGAATATTTTATAGAAAATTCAGCATAACAGGTTGACGGGGAATAATTTATAGAAAAATCACCATAACAAAGTTTCCAAATAGCGTTTAGCGAACCTCCTCTAATCGCTGCATGTAGTACGGTTGGTCAGCGGCGGCCGCGTGGCCTTCGTCCGTCAGATCACCAACGAGCATTTCATCTAAAACCATGCATTATCATAAAACTAGATTTTTCTCGCTAAGTGTACCAAACTAAAGTTTTACGTCTTACAAACGACACCCTGTGCCCAAACAATTCAATATGTAAATAAAAATACAAAAAACTCACCTTGTTCCAGCGTCGCACACTTATACGAGGCGAGAAACGTGCGGAACGTACGCTGCACCTCGGTGACGCAGATACGCGTGCCCCAGACGTACATGCGCGGTCCTGGAAATATTGAGCAAGAAATTACTTATAGTAAAGTAGCTGAGGTGGTCGACACGACATCGAATAATAGACAAAGTAGTAACAACTCTCAGAATGAGGTACCTCTATTTGTGACCATGAAACAAAATATAACTCTGTACCTTCAGGTTGTTCTTGAGCGGCCGCCGTAGCAGCCGGTTCCGGCTGTTCCGTTGGTTCTTCGGTGATTGCGACGGTCCTGTGATGAGCGGGACGCGTGTTGATATCGGCACGGGGCATGGCACGGTGACCTTCACGAATTCGACCAGACATGACGCTGCTACCGCTGAAACGATAGTTGCTGACTTAGGACTCTATTTTTTCACAAAACATCATCGTCAGTGAGATTTCAGAATGAACGCTGGCTTTGACTCTCTTGTCTTGAAAATTCTGCCAATGCCAACCTCATACATTAACTTTTAATAGACAACATTTAATACTTCGGCTCGGCTGCTTAATAAGCTCTGTTGGGATCTGATTTTAAACAATCAAAGGTTGAGTGACTGAGTGAGTTAGATCACGAACACGGTGGAAACACTGGGAGACCGCAGTGAGTTCATATCACCCGACGTGTTCATATCACCGGCCGTGCTGGCATCTCCGCCACGACGTCGCTTGCGTGACGAACCACCGGGTGTGGTAGTCGACTCCTAAAACAATATTCACATCTATCTCATCAAACACCATAAAATAGTGAAGACAACCAAAAGCAACCTCTCCATATGCCAACGGCGCACTGTGCAAACTGTCCACCTCGCTGACATCAGCCGGGTTTTCTTCACCATCCCCTAAAAAGAAAAAAATACCTTTTCACAATAGCTGACCTGAATTTTTTTGTTTGATTTCGACTAGACTCGAAGTCAAATACCCAGAGTATGTTAAATAAAAAAACGAGGAAAAAAACAAAAAAAAAACAAATAGACCGTTTTGTTTTTATTTATTTTTTTCTCTTTAATTCAGGATGGCTTCTTAAAAAGCGCCTACGGTTGTTTGTGTGTGTGTTGTTTGTGCGAAAAAGGCAAAAGTTTTACATGGTAAATTTTTTGCAGGCCGATTTTCAACATTTCCGTCCACCAAACGCACAAAATTTGAAATGTATCTTTCGAACTGAAAGATACATCTGGCAAACGCACTAAATTTGAAATGTACCTACGCACTAAATTTGAAATGTACCTTTCGAACTGAAAGATACATCTTTCAGTTCGAAAGATACATTTCAAATTTTGTGCGTTTGCCAGATGTATCTTTCAGTTCAAAAGATACATTTCAAAACTCTTGATTAGAAGAGTACCCGAGCATGGATGAGAGTCTAAACGTCATTTCAGATTTGATTTGCAGTAAAAAAATTGGCCGAAAGTGTTTAATGATGAGTTGATGACAAATCGAATCGTCCAAGTTTTTCAAGTTCGTTCGAAAAAAAAATAAAACAAGAAAAAACAAGGAAAAAAAACAATTGGGCCAATTGTTTTTTTAACATACTCTGCAAATACCGAAATTAACTAGACAGGAAGAACAAAAATTTTACCAACGTTCAGGGGACATCTCCAGTGGGGGCAACGGGCCTGAGCTTGCACGAGAGTTAGTACTGCCTGAAAGTTATTTTGTCAATATTATTAACCAACGGATTCAATTCACGTGAAAACCGATCAATTTATGACCGATGAGCATGTTTAACGAAACGATATTATAGGAGAATTGTTACGAACAATTCTGAACGGCGGAAGAATTCTAGCCTTGTGATGTTGGTTCTTCGACCTCCCGGGGTGAAGCTTGGTTTTGATTACGACGTGAACTGCGAGTGGAACGGGCCGGACTCGACATTTCGGCGGTCGCTGTCGTGCGTTGACTAGTGGAACGCGTAGAACGACTGGCTGAAAGAACGATAATGCTTCAAAGACTCATGATTAAGATGACATATTCCCTTTAGAGAAAGATTACGCCTGCCGTATTACACGGTCTTAAAAGCATTAGCTTAAAGAATGAACACATGCACATGGCTAACATGGGTCAGGACTGTGGCCGAACTTCCACGTTCAACGCAAAACAAGGGATTCAAGTAAAGGTATAGCAGGTCTTTAAATTCTTAAGAGCGTTACTCTCACTCAAAAAGAACACTATTTGTGACCAAACAAAAACCAACGAGTGCTGGGTGTCGGACTTGTGGCATCCTCCGTATCCGCCGCCTTGGCTTTGCTCGGAGTTCGACGCGGCATTCTGCGATATGACGATTGAACAGTGGATTTCAAACAGATTGAACCACTTCTTTCTGCCGCAGTTTACTTGTTTCCTGCAATAAATATGATTCAATTCATTTACGGTTCTCGGCAAAATTAAAAAAAGAAACAAGAAAATCGCATAAAAAATTGCGTAAACTGAAAACTTTCAAAATTTGAATTTGGCGCTGAAAACTTTTCGTACACTGTGTGTTGCATACGGTTATTACACAAATTCATTCACTATTTTTTTTAAATATAAACTGTTCGCTCATTCTCACTTTGAAAAATTAACTTGGTTTTCGGTATTCGGTTACGGTTGCCTTCATGGTAAGTAATCCGTAATATATCACCACCGGATATATTTTTCATGTAGTATCGTTTTTTCACCGGTCAAATCTATGACAAGACACTGACGGACGGGCACAGGCCAAACCTCCAAAGGGATGGGAATTACACTAAAGAAAGGGGAATAAGCAGTTTGCATGGCCAATTACCTACACGGCTACACCTTAAAGAGCAAACTCAACTTTTTTAAACTGCCAAAGAAGGGGGATTTTCACCTTTTCGTTCTTCTCTCGTCCGCTAGTGTGACAAGGGATTCGAAAAGTGTTTAACTGAAATGTGTAATCCTATCTCATATTCTTCGCATACTTTTGTATTTTATTATATTTTCTGATATTTATTCTACACATGTACCTGCCTACTATACAACATGCAAACTTATTAGTATTCCACGCCAAGCACTCTGTACCACCCTCAAAAACTAAGCCCAGTTGAACAGAATACTGTTTCAGATTCATTTTGTAGCCAATCCAGAATTTCCTGCTAAAATTACTCAGAAAAGTGTTTAGCACGCAATTGAAAAAGTGAGTTTGGCTCGAATTGTCTCGAGAAGAAATCCAGTTTCACTGTTCCATGTTTCCCTGTTTCAATCTAGTGGTAACTATTTGTGATTTCAATCTTGTCGTTTTGTCTTTGTATAGAAGCAGCAGTAATTGGTGTCTGTATCTCATCTCATACGATCACTCGTTAATCATGTCATATATTTTTGTGTGTTCCACTCTGACAAATAAGACGCCAAAATCAAAATACAGTGTTTGTAAGGTTACCATACGGCAATATGGCATGGTCTTACCAAGGAACCCTCAACTAAGTCATGGGAACTCAACTCAAACACACCGTGGTATGTAGCTTGTTTGTGAAACCTGTGATCAGTTCATGTTTAACTAGTGAGTGAATGGGTGAGTGAGTGAGTGAGTGAGTGAGTGAGTGAGTGAGTGAGTGAGTGAGTGAGTGAGTGAATGGGTGAGTGAGTGAGTGAGTGAGTGAGTGAGTGAGTGAGTGAGTGAGTGAGTGAGTGAGTGAGTGAGTGAGTGAGTGAGTGAGTGAGTGAGTGAGTGAGTGAGTGAGTGAGTGAGTGAGTGAGTGAGTGAGTGAGTGAGTGAGTGAGTGAGTGAGTGAGTGAGTGAGTGAGTGAGTGAGTGAGTGAGTGAGTGAGTGAGTGAGTTAGTGAGAGAGTGAATGAGTGATTGAGTGAGGGAGTGAGACAATCGTTAGTGTGCCAATCGATCGTTCAGTATGCAATCGCTGAATCATTATGAACGTGCCACACCATGGTATCGTTTACTCAACATGGTCGCAAGCAAACTGACTTTGATTTATTGACTTATTTTCCTGCCGGCTTTTGTTTGGCGCTTTAGAAGTATTTACGGATATAGCGTTATGTTCATTCCATACCTGACCAAGTAAAGTAGACAGTAGCGGGGCGCATTTCGATCGCGACCGAAACTTATCCAAAAAGAATTACCACTTTATATTGTTTGAAAAATTCATGTTGTTAACCTGGTAATTATTTTTCATGACACACTTCCATCAAAAAACTTATCAAAGAACTGTTTTATCACTCTTCCTAAAGTCTCTGAAGCCAGGCTGCTAAAATATTATTAGTATTCGTTTTTCCCTAGTGCATAATTGTGTACTGTAGTCCGTAATATCCGTTAATGGGTCCGATATTTGTAATTTCCTCCCATAAATCTTTCCTCCTGAAACTACCTTAAAAGCGCATAAAAAAGAACATTGGTACATACCAAATATTTCCGCCTAATGACAAACATTGGAAGAATATTTATGATCTCATTCCATTAGGGTCCGACAAGAATGGGTGTAATAACCAAAAGGTTCCTTGGAAAAAAAATTATTGCTCTATGAAATGGCTTGAAATGGGCATATTTGGTGGGTAGGAGCCTGATTACTATCTGCATTAGGCTGATTGAGATGTAGGAGCTTAGTAATAAGAAATCTTACAATGTAAATGGTTTATCTATACGAGGGTGAGTCAGTGAGGTAGAATCTTGCATGAACCCACCTTTTTCCTCTTTCTTCATTCAATGTTTTAACTATAGTACATGTTTTTATTTGTATTTTAACAAATATATTTTGATTTGTGGTAGTGGAATGAACTTAGCAAGCTTGTCCTAGTCGGCCCGATTGTCACATAAAGCACATATATGTATTCTCAACGGGTCATTTCCTAGGCAATCGGTCTGACTTAATCCAATATGACAATCATTACGAGTGTAAGTTACATACATACAATCCTATCAGTACTCTACAACTTATACCCTTGTATGTATGTACATGCAAATGTATCCTGTATTGATATGCCAATGACAGAGTGTCCTATCATTTGTGAACACGCAAATGAGACTACATCTCTTTATATATACTGAAGCTCTCACGGGATGTTCCGAACCATCCTTCTCCTTCAATTACGCCGAAAGTTACATTGAATTGGGAAAGAAGTAGCTTTTCTGAATCTTCTTCTTGAATATCGGAGAACTTGTTTCATTTTAGCTTTTCTAGTTTTGCAACATGAAAATGTTTGTCTGAGCGAACGGTATAACCAAAAAGTTGTGTTATTCTTTAACGAGGAAATTCCAACTGGACATGTTGAGTGACCAGTGGTCAATTGAATACATGTGGTTCTCCCTAGTGTATCAAAGCGTTCCATTAGGTAATAAACTGAATGACGTAATTTGAATCCAAGTATGTAGATCTTCCACCTATTATACCAGAGAGTTACACAGGTTGTGAAATCTTCAGTTATCATCGGGATCGGACATAAACATGCAGTCTTCCATAATTTGTTGTAGAAAAATAAGAGAATCGTTTTTTCGACAGGAAACAGAGTGATACTCTACAAATGATTATTATTCCTCTCGTATTAATCTCTCTTGCTGTAATATCGTAAATGTCTGACTAGTATTAATATGTATATACTCCAAGTTATCCTCACATTTCACTGCTTATCGAATCGAACTTCCCATACTAGTCTACTACTATTAAAATGGAACACGATATTGACTGGATGGTGATTAGCGTCGTAAATGAGTTGGCTACTTTACCAAGTACGATATTATGGCACATGTTTACAGGGTGTCATTGAATTGTTCCATAAAACCAAGACGTATCATGTGTGCAATCATAAACATTTCTTGTGGAACGCCAGTTATAAAAAACTAAATGAACTGTCATGATTAACCATAATGTACATGATATATTGAATATTGCTATCCCCAACTTCCTTCCAGAGGTGAAGATTATGAATTAGGTTCACCCTGTATTCTTCCTCTTATCTGTTTCCCGTACACCGGTAATATGGAATCATGGTACAACGTTTGAAGGCTGTCTATTACATCTGTTAATGCATACTCCAAGACTTACTTTATAATTCTAGAATTCCATTTTTTACACATTCTGTACCGCTTTATATATTCAATTTAAAATCCCTGTTGAACAAAAAAACGCACTTTCCGTATCGTTTGTGTGGAATAACATGCTGACTTCGGCAGAACCTTAAGATAATATCATGTCGTCATGTCTGAACCTGTGTATCCAACGACAAACCCATTCAAGTGTATCTATGCCATGTGACAATATGTATTTATTCTGGTGACTGAATCACGGCTAATTATGTCGTACATTATGTCACAGACTTGACACCCGCACCAGGTACATGTGTATACAAGGTACATGGAACAAGGGTGCCGACTTCGAGGGCTTAAATTACATGCTGGCACTTCCGGCGTTCGAAATGGCAAGCAATGACACACCACGACCAACACATGGGTTCATGGTACTGTGGTACGTTTTCATTACATGGTACTTCACCGGAATCTTACCTGTATGGCAGACCGACTTGGATACTGTGTTGAAAAAAATCTTCAGCACAATCGCTTCATAGTACAAATGAACACTCAAAGTGGGTCCCCGTAAATTTATGTTATCTTGGTTGCTGTCAAGTTTGGTATTTGAAATCCGTTTTTTAAATCAAATTCCGATTCATTAATCATACTACAATATCTGGATTCTGTATGTTGTCTGTCTGCAGCGGTTTTCGTATTACTGTAAGATTGATGTTCACATGGTACGAGGGCATCCGAACACTAGCGGACGAGAAACGGTGGTAAATGTGGAGATCGCCCCTCTTTGGGGGGGGGGGGGGTTCAAAAAGTAAATTTTATTCTTTAACGTGTAGGTAAAATGGGTAAAAGGCAGTAAAATGACCTAAAACTGTCAATTGACTCAACTCCCCTCATTGACGGAATTCCCCTCTCTTTGGATGGTTAGCAGGTCTGTAGTCAAGTAGCAGACCCGAATGTTGAATGGTGTCCGATATGTATCAAATTACATGCCGACATTTCCGTTGGTTCAATCAATTGTCAGGTGACAGACGGCTGGTCCAACCAATCAACTCACTTCCTGTAAATCGGTACCGAACACTTTGTACATAAATGCGGTTGGAAAATTGAGAAACACGTTTCAACGAATTTGCAACGAAAGATGATGATATTTAGTTATTTCTTCACCAGTTCATCAGAAATAATAAATATTCTGGAATAAAGTCAACCAGTTAGCTTATGGTATTTGCACTAATTGCCTTTTTACAATTGCGAGTACCGATTTTTTTTTGTACTGACAACCACTCGCGGACGGTTGGAAAAGAGGAATTTTCCTCTCTTCGGCATTTTCAAGAAGTAGACTTTGCTCCCTTAGGTGTAGTGTAGGTAAGACGATCTGAAAAATGTCAATTCCTCCTTTTTGACGAAATTCCCCTCCCTTTGAAGGCTTAGCTCGTCCGCCATTTCTGCCAACGACACCTATTACCGTATATTTCTATCTGTACTACAATGTTACATTCAAACCCCGCCTGGTGTTCTAAACACCGTTTAAATCACCCTCAAGGGGCCAATATTTTGTAAAGGCGATCGGAGGGCATTTTGTAGTAGCCCTTTTGTGGCGGCGGCCCCGATTGTGGAACATGGGATTGAAGCCATTCCGTTTTATTGCACCATTCGGGTTGTCGGAACAGTTTGGCGCCCGCGCGAACACCAATTTCAGTTTGTTGCTCCGCAAATTGGTAATTATTTGAAAAAAATGTGTATACTATTTTTATTTGATAGTTGAACCTGGTGATACAATACTTTCACTATCTACAAACATATTGAGCATATAAAAGTGTTGTTTGTGTTTCCCTGATATTTTGGGATACGTACAGTACAGTGATTCTTGAGTCCACCAGCCATTCCGTTTCATTGCACCATTCGGATCGGAACAGTTTGGCGCCTGTGCGAACAGCAATTTCAGTTTGTTGCTTCGCAAATTGGTAATTATTTGAACGAAATGTGTATACTATTTTTATTTGATAATTGAACATGGTAATCTAATTCTTTCAAAATATAAGTATAGTGTAGAAGTATGTTGATTGTTTCTACGTACAGTAATTCTGGAACCCACCCGTGGTTCATTGCAGTTTCACCGTTTTATATGGAAAAGGACGGTCGACCCGATGTGTATCGTACCCTACCTGATTGATGCATTCGCCTTTACAAATATGGACTACAAATACGACTGGTTGCAGTGCAGTCACTCGAGTACACAAACAATCAGACAGAAAATACACAGAACCCCGACCACTTGGTGTTCGAACAAATCGTTTCTGGAAGCTCATTCTCCTATACGTTCTATACTACTTTTACTATTCTATAAATATGAAATTAAGATTGTTCTTTAGACTTAACGTACTGTATCATTACAGTTGAACTTCATATTTTTCATGGTTTTCCCGCTGTTTGCTGACAGATAATTCAATTTGCTTAATCACGAACGCACGCGACTACCGCACCCGGGTTCGAGTCCCCTCCCGCCTACATACTTCAACCAATGATCATCAATACGAGTGTCATACACTCAGATGTGGATCGCTTTGTTTGTTTGGATGAGGACAAATATTGCATTGACCGTTAATACTGGTGTTTTGTCGTAAATACAACTGCTTTTTTCATAAATCATTACTCCGGCCACTACGAAAACACCATTATGATATTATGGAAATAGTGTGCCTTGATGGCTTCAGTTAATGAAGAAGTCCAAATTAGAAAAAAAGTAAAACCACAAGGTTTTCCAAGCCTGTATGTACAGTTCTTATAGTTTTTGTTTCATAAACTTTCACGCGAATCCCTTCACCCTTCGTTAAACGGTCGTATAAATATGTTAAAAAAAATTTGCCGGAAGCAGTAGGACATGATCTAATCCATGAACACACCAAATCCACATTTGGTTTTATAGGTTTTGTAAACTCATTTCCATGTCTTGATTAAATAGTTGTCTTACTGTATCTACATATCAACTCGTTTCGATAGCTACTGTATGAACAGTACAGTAGAAAAATATGTGGTATAACACGATGCATTACTGCGTCTGTTAAACTGTTGAGCGCTGATTGGTTGGACCCGTTGTATAACCAATTAGAGCAGACCAGTCACTAGCCGCATTGACGCCTAGCATTACCCATCTTTTTGTGCTGTGATGTATAAAAGAAGTGGGCACTCGATCATGATCGGGTCAAGTCAAGGGCACAATGGATCACTACGATTGAATCTGGATTGGAGGAACCTCGATGTGCCACACTGGGTGCCTCCAAAGCCCCTGCCGTGTTTCATTGATTGTTTGCCATGCCATATCCTGTCAGTAATGGGTGAACAATAGTGTGTTTAGGCACTGTTTATTGATAAAATATTACAAGTTCTGAAAAAATTACAGATCATTTTTTAGCTTTGTTTCAAACAATTGGCACATCACATTCAAGCGTAAGTATTTCACGCCGTACCACTCACTCCAAGGTTTGTTGTTATAAAAAAAATATGTCGCAACATGTAGAGTGTTATGATATTATGTATTTTAGTAATACGATCTATTTTTTCGTCAAATACATAGTTAGTATCAGTAACGTCCACCAGTAAAATATCAAAAGTCGGCCGGTTTTTGTGACCCCAATAATATATACGAACAACAACGACCCAAAATTTATTGATCGTGGTCATTAATCTCGTTTTTAAGATGAATTAGGGAGCTCGTTTCAAAGGATGAAAGAAAGAACCATCGAGGGGCAAGACAGGAAATTGAATAAGTTTAGCTACTTTTTTAATTAAACACATTTGGAATTTAAAAAAATCTATTTTATAGTAATTTCATGTTTATCCCTAAAGAACCCTTCCGATCGTCCAAAGAGGGGATTTAACATTATAAGCCCCGCTTCATCAACTACAGTAATCCCTTGGGAAACTTAAAGGAGAACCTTGTTGTTTTATATTTTTTATTTTGTATGTAGATTATAGAACAAAACTATTGTATGAGAGGGAAAAAAACTTTTTCAAAATAAATCTATCAAAAGAGGTGAACCTAGATGTTGAAAATACGCGATGTTTGAAGATACATACATACATACATATCTCCAGGGCATCTGTGCTACATGGAGATGGAACACTAGATTCTGCCGCTTCCCCATTTCAATTTTGGTGTGTTTGGTTCGAAAAATTTATTTAGTCTATTTAGGTGATACAATACTTGATAAGTAAAATATTTTTATGTACTGTTTTGTTTCCGTAACACGATTTTCATGCTTCACGGTGCTTTCAACAAAGACTCAGCCCTCCTAACTGCTGCCGATCATGGTTTCAACATAAAAACCTCGCATCAAAACATGATATGTATTTTGTTTATTGCAAGTTTAAAATAAAAAAATATACCCGAATTGTTTATTATTTTATTATGCCGAGCCGAATGACATAGAACTTGATAAACCTTCATACTGGATGTAAAAATTGTGGTTAGGCAAGGAGGATGCATTATTTTATCACCGAATGACCGGAGGCTGTGATTTCGGAGCCTCTGATTTTGCTGCCGTCTGGATATTAGAAAAGATGCAACATTGAGATACAATACGTTATGTATGAATGCATCTATTGTACATTGGGTACAGGTTTACCATATTCGATATGAAGACTCTAAAATTAATCAATCGTTTTTTTTCAAAATCCACACGCGAAAGAAAGTTCATAGAACAATTGAGAAAATATGACATCTAAAAAACTGTCTTAATCCCAGATGCTGTGGTTTCGTACATTTCACGATATCCATGTACCACCAATACTGCAGTCTTCCAAATCCACCATTGACTTGGCGGCTCTAACTTCCTGCCGAAGTACGGGATTGCGGCATCAGCGAATCCATTATTCGATTAGTTGTTGGTTGGCTCATCTAAAGTGCGACCAGTGCGGCGATTGCCAACACCAATTCACAGTTCACAGTTCACAAGTCCTGGTCGTGTTACGTTTGCCTTCCGTTCACAGCAAAAGTTATTGTATCGAAGAATATTATGTGAAAAACTTCATAACGGAAGTTTTCGTATCAAAATCAGCCAATCATTAGAATTATTTTGCAGCCGCACTTAAAGTTATGAAGTCATTGGCGCTGGTGCGGCTATCAATTGAGAAACTGAATTGTGAGCGTCCCATGAGACAGCGCATGGTAAGGAATCAGTGTTCGCATGACCGAGAACACAAGTGTCTGATGGCATGATGTCACAGCGTTCCATTTATATTTGACGTTCTATTGGACGACGTCTTTAATCCGTCGGATGTCTCATTGTTGAAACGTGAATGAATTCAGTGTGAAATGTTAACGTTCATCATTCATTTCATTGTTGCGCAATTTCAAACGGCTATCTTTGGCTTGGATATTCAATTTAGGCTATTCAACTGCTCAATGCAATACTCACCCAGCTCAGCTGTGAATGAGATTATAAATGTTGAATTATATTGTACATAGGATAAGTTTTAGGGCAGGTTTATAAGGTACATAGGTTCAGTATTCTAGTGCGTAGATCACCAAACTAATGGTTCGGAATTTGAATCTTGGAGCCTGATGCATCCTCTAGTTGTATGAGATTAAAGTGATCCCCCTTAGTTGAACTAAAATGTTCTGAATAAATATTCCTGTATTCCTCAGTGGTCGGATGGTTCTAGCTGATTCCAGAAACGAATGGTTCCAGCTGGTTCCAAAAAACGAATGGTTTCAGTTGGTTCCAGTAACGAATGGTTCCGGAATTAGTCTTCAAAGGTCGAGAGACACCGGCCTTACCCCAAAAAAAACTCTAAGGCCCAATGTTTGTACCACCAGTATAAAACGGTAAGGCGGGGGATGGAGCCAAACCCAATGAAACCTCGGAGCCCCAAAACATTGTAGCCCAAAAGACGCCTCAGTACGCCCCATCCAATACAGAAACATCGGAGGCACGATAGCGTGCGCAAATTTAATCAGACTTTCGTCTTCTTTCTCTCTTCTTTTCATGTACTGCCGCCGCAGCTCGTTGTTCTGTTCCAAAAGCGTGTATTTATAAAGCCCGGCATGCTTTTTGATGATGGTTACTTGTGTACGTTTATATAGCAGTGAACATATTTCGGGCCTTAATAGGTATATCATGGGTGCGGAACCACCGCACCCATGCGCACATAGAGTATTCTGAACTGATAGGGAAACTGGAATAAAATTTTGCGCCGATCGGATATGCACTTTTTCTGAGAAAACTCTTATCAGGAATTACCTCGAAAGTCGGTATATTTCTATGCGTGGAAAAGTTTCACAAGCATGGCGTGCATTGAAAATTAGTCTCGGATACTTAAAAAACTGATCCCTGAAAACTAGAAACTATATTAATGAACATTATTTCATTGACAAAATTTTCAGCGGCTAAGCTTTAGTAAGAAGTGAGCGGTGGGTACTGAATGCTTGCGCAAAACAGCTGCAATGTTAAGCAGATACTGTATATAAAAGTTGTGTGCCAACCATGAGAAAGTCGTGTCGCTTCCCGTCTTTTCATTCGACACATGCCCACACTTGCTTTATAAGCTCCTGATCACGATTTATTCATGCCGCTTCAGTAAACACAGAACAGAAGTAGTATTTTAGATTCAAACTCACATACCTTTTTCATAAAATACCATTTACCAAAGTATTTACTATTCCATGACCAAGTGTTCAAGATACTTAATCCCCATGTATCGTTGCAGAGCAATCATTCAAAACCAATGCCACTTAATGTATAGACCTATTGTACCAGAACGTACCAGCTCAAATCATCTCTGTCCATAACTGATCACTTTTTAACTTAACTTAAACTTGACCGATTAACCTTGTTTTGTCTGAGTTCTTTATTTGACTCAATTGTTATAGTTTCTTTCCATTACTACATGTATAGGGTGTCCCACGTAACTTGCAATATTCTGCAAGGCCACAAAAAATTTTGTGGTGGAGCTATTTTAAAAATTAAAAAAGCAAATGATAGTCCAGTTTGTAAAGTTTTGTTTGCCACCTACCAGAGGTTTACTGTACAAAAATTTCTCAAGTTATGGCTACTTTTCCAGAAGTAGTCATTTTTAAGTTTTTGATGTCTCATCGGGGGCTCTAAAAATTGTTCTAGAAACCCAGTATTTCATTGAAAAGTTAATATAAGTCTGAAAATAAGTTTGTGTGATCATTATTAATGAATGTGTTTTTTTAATTCGTGATGGGACATATTTATACGTTGGATAATCGATCTAAACCACGCAGGAGTCATCAAAAGACATAAAAATCGCAAACAAGACACATTACTGATTTATTCTCAAAACCGTATTTTTAATTAGAAAACTGTTTATTTTACATTTAATTACACGTGAAATAATCAGCTCTCATTCTTCTTGACAAATTAAAGCTATTTAAATAGGTTTCAACCGGTACTGTTGACCACCGAGCCCACTGAGATTTCAAAACTGAAAATGACTACTTTTGGGGAAATGGAAATATCTCGATCTGTGTGATAGTTAGGACTTTCTAGTATGCGGCGAAAAAAACTTTATAAAATGGGCTTTCATTTGCTTTTTTAATTTTTCAAATAGCTCAAACACAAAAATTTTGGCGGCCTCGCAGAATATTGCAAGTTACGTGGGACACCCTGTATGTACATATTTCCACAGGTTTCAGGATTCATGAAAAACAACATGGTGAATAACAACTGTTGAAATGGACGTTCCAACTTCAAAACCGTTGGTACAGCACAAGTCGAGTTCCCCTTCATAAACCTCGCAGTCCTAATTCCAACTTCCCCAATCTCAACTTCATATCAACAAGTACTCCCTGATGTAACCAATGTACCAGATGTATGTACCTCACATACGTACACACGTACATACAATCATCAACGAAATAGGTCAAATTTTATGGGCCACTTGAGTCGCCAGTGACCATAACTTTATCGAACGTTCGGGGCTTACGTTTTCTTCGCGTACATCATTCGAGTTGAATCTTTTTATGACTATACTTTCCTAGAGATTTTGTATTTGTCGCAAACAGAGAGATGATTGATTATATTCAATGAAACATATCAGATTCTGTACTTTTACCGCGGGATTCCACAAACTGTCTATCCGCGGCTCATCATCACTTTTACTTGGTTTGTAGTACTTGTAGAATGTGAATATGTAGTACAGTAGATCAGTACATACAACTCGAATTGAGGGTGGGGATGCCGAAACTTGAGGCGGGGTACGTGGGAGGGGGGGGGGGGCATTTGTAGGGGGCGTCAAAATTAAATTTCACATGGCGAGCGTCAACAAGTGGTCTCTGAAGACGCCTTCTTGTCAGACCCTTGAGCTTGGCTATATTTTCTGACTCACTAGTACTACAGCTGGTGTGGTGAGTGAGTGAGTGAGTGAGTGAGTGAGTGAGTGAGTGAGTGAGTAAGTGAGTGAGTGAGTGAGTGAGTGAGTGAGTGAGTGAGTGAGTGAGTGAGTGAGTGAGCGATTGATTAAATGAGTAAGAGTGATTGAGTGAGTGAGGGATTACTAAAATTGATAATATTCAGTTCAGTTACTTTTTCGTCATTCTTAGGCCTAAATCATGTTCTAATCGTATACAAATCCTCAGTAAGAAATTTAATTTGGGGGCAAGAAGCGAAATTTTAGAAATTTTATCTCGTAAAATCCAACTCCTTTGACATTTTTCAAGAAATTGGCTTTTGAAGTCGGGACTCCTTTGTGACAGCCTCAGCCCGGAACCCTTCACTACAGTATATTGTCACATGGCGCATCTGAATGAGTAAAAAGAGTTGGTCGTGTTTTAGGAGACTTTGTTTACAGTACTGCTTTAAATTATCATTGAAAACCAAAATTATCGTCATAACAAGATCTCCCATTTGAAATGTTATTTAGATAAGAATGTACTCCTCCCCCTCCGCTGGCACAGGCCTATGTAAATGGTCTCACACGCGGCGGAGACTCAAGTTTTATAAAGAGTCCCATACCATCCCCCTCTCTTTTCGTTACGCGCTTGACCTTTGACTTTATAAAAGTAAAGTAATAAAGTTGAGTGGCCCTTTAGTGGAACCATGGAGGGATTACATGGCCATGGCACAATTTGGGATTATTGGGTCTACTATATATAGGGCTCATGATGGTATTGTGCCCAATTTATGGGAGCCAATTTTGGTATAGTGGCTGCTTAGTGGTCACTACACAGGATCTTATCTACTGTTTCATTATGAGACACGTTCACTCACTCCCTCACTAACTCACCCACTCACCCACTCACTAACTCACTCACTCACTCACTCACTCACTCACTCACTCACTCACTCACTCACTCACTCACTCACTCACTCACTCACTCACTCACTCACTCACTCACTCACTCACTCACTCACTCACTCACTCACTCACTCACTCACTCACTCACTCACTCACTCACTCACTCACTCACTCACTCACTCACTCACTCACTCACTCACTCACTCACTCACTCACTCACTCACTCACTCACTCACTCACTCACTCACTCACTCACTCACTCACTCACTCACTCACTCACTCACTCACTCACTCACTCACTCACTCACTCACTCACTCACTCACTCACTAACTCACTCACTCACTCACTCACTCACTCACTCACTCACTCACTCACTCACTCACTCACTCACTCACTCACTCACTCACTCACTCACTCACTCACTCACTCACTCACTCACTCACTCACATGCACATCTTTCAACCACACTAACGGCCCATTGTTGACTCTATGAATGACCTACACGCGTTTTTCGCTCACAACCACAAATTATGTGCCACTAATTGGTCACATTTAAGATGCTTATCGCATGGTCGTGATAATAAAAGGATCATGAGATATTGCCATGAGAATCCCGTTTCAGATTTTTGGGATATCCATGTTGCCATCGGACAAATGAGCTAAGTATGTATTAACGTTATGGACATGGTAGTATCATGATAATCCAGATACTTGGCTACAGGTCGTGTCGAGGCAGTTATTCTTAATCAACAGACTTTGTTACAGCCACACATGGCTTATCCCACAAGGTGTTTGGTTAGGTTTTTTAAATGCAGTCTGCCTGAACTGGCTCTCACGGCTTACTCTACCTATATTGTTCCATAGGGTTCATATCGCATCTTTTAATTTCCTTCCATGAATTTTTCAAATGTGTGCTTCGATGAACTATTTGTGAAACTAAGTGTTATGGGTTTGTTTTCCCCTCACTCGTTCGTTTTCTCACTCAATAACGTTATCCGGCAAACTTGTTATATCATGAGGACCGAACGAAGTTAGTTATAAGATCATGATTCATGAGGAGCAAAGATTATTAGCAATAGAACATTTCAGAGAAAACT
This sequence comes from Daptonema setosum, assembly GCA_964036265.1. Classification (NCBI taxonomy): domain Eukaryota; kingdom Metazoa; phylum Nematoda; class Chromadorea; order Monhysterida; family Xyalidae; genus Daptonema; species Daptonema setosum. Next base: position 21,366,445 of record OZ038446.1, read on the forward strand.
AGACAAGGGTCGAATGTATGTATGTAGTGAGTAACATTTCAACGGTTTGAAATGCCTAAAGATGGTTATCTATTCTTAGATACATTGATACTTTTATCGACATTTATACATATTCAAAAGGTGAACTTATTATTTATCCAGTTTTTCATCCGTGTCTGTTGGCTTCTACTCACCATTATGAATCCTTGCTTGAATCCTTGAGATAATCATGTTCATATTCATCGTATGAGATATTCAGAAAATTAGCCATGATTTGTGATGTGACATTCAGTCAAGTGGACCGACCACTCATCGAGTCAAGTGCCCCATTTTCGGTTGATAAGAAAGCGTCATTTTGTGATATTAAAATTGCTGTGGATTGTTATGCGTTCATCGTTTTTACTCAAAAAGAATATGTGTTTATTGTTTTACTCATCAAATTCTAAGGAAAACAGGATAATCATTTCTCTCTCCAAGAATATGTAGAAGTTCAATGATTGTCAACGGAAAGCCGTTGGGAAGCAAAAACAATGATAAAACGCTCCCATTTTTTATCAGTTTCAAAACAGCTCGTAATGACGTTTTCATGCAACCATCAACATACACTGTGTTGACAACCGAGGGCTGCATTTCTTTTTTTAATCAGCTCTTGAAAATAGCTGGGGTACAAGCTTCCCATCCAACGGTGCTTGATCTAATTGAATTAGCCAATCTGAGTAACCAATCACTGATTGACTGATTGACTGACAGACTGACAGATCAGAAGTGCGATCTGGCCACTCTGCAGTCAATATGTATCTGTTCTGTATGAAATCACGTAGCGGATGCCGATAACAATAACAGGGGTCAGGCGTTTATTCAACACGATATGCCATTATAATGTGGCATGTAAAATAGGTAACTTGCATGAGATCGGTGATTAGATCAACATCCATGTGTTTTTATATGGAAACCTCTGGGTTCGGCACCGCCATCTTCAAAGTCACCCAACGTGGATTCTTCTCTTTTGGTCAAAGGACAGTAGTATTGTTGCTTTGACAAGCAATCTTTCACATTTTTCAGTCAGTCAATCAATCAATCAGTTAGGCAATCAATCAAGCAGTCAATCAGTCAGTCAGTCATTCTATTCCCAACAACACAAGCAGTGTTTATGCCAATGCCGGTCTGTCTTGATCGTACAAGCATACAAATCAATGCAACTGGCGTTTTACATCCATAGTTTTCCTTATAATCTCGTGTTTACTATAAAGTACATATGTATATTTACATAGATAGCTGACTTAATTCCATTCTGGATTAGAAGTTTATAAAACACCCTCTAACTTTTATTTTACAACTGCTTTTATACATATATGTGTAGATTTCCTAAAATGAGTCACCAAAAGTTGTGTTTCCCACTTATTTTCATGAATGGATGGATAATCTGTTCATTTCCGTACTCTCTAACCAGACCCTGGAAGACGTGCCAAAACCGGGCGTTAAATAACATGAGAAAAAAACTGATGCGAACTTCAATGCTTCCCCCAGTACTCTACCATCAAGTGCTACCCCTCAGTTTATAATAGAATACATACTTACTAGTAATGCCAACTATACTGGCAAGTATGAATTTGTACAAAAGTGCAACCGCTTTTTATCGTCGTGAATATAAAAGGTGTCTCGGCCTTAAAAAACTGCTATGGCAAAATAGTAAAGAGCCTGGAATAAAAGTTCAAGCTTGCTGCCTGAATGGGGGAGACACTGACAAGAGGTGCCGCGAGCAGGAAAAGACAGCTGGTGAGTGTTCCAAGTTGTGTACAAGTACATTAAGTATGCTACACTAGCGGACGAGAAGGGGTGGGAAAAGCGAAATTCCCCCTCTTTGGCGTTTCAAAAACTGGAATTTGCTCCCTAAGGTAAAATGATTTAAAATGTGCTAATCCCCCCTCTTTGACGAAATTCCCCTCCTTTTGGAGGATTTGTTCATCCGCATGTGGTACATATGCTATGTTTATAGTTGAGTACGTGAGTACAACTTAGGACGGTGTTTTATTCGGCTCATTCTGCTGGGGTCAGAAATAAGATGCATTAATACTCAGCTTTTTGATTTATATAAGGCATCTTACAGTCAATTATTATATAAACCTGTTGAATATAATCGACCGCAGACCGGATAGTAAATGTCACTAAACTCTTTTCAAGGGACACGTAAATCATACGTCTTCAGTTGAATGAAAACTTAATTCATTAAACTTTTAACGATATTTTTTCTAACATGTAATATTTTATAAGTTTTGTAACTTTGTTCACTACATACTTAAATAAATTTTCAATATAGTATTAATTTGCTATTCATAACATTAAACTAGCTTTCCTACATATGTATTTAATTGCTATCGCTCAATCAAAATATTGACATTTAACATGTCGACATTGTACGTATCTTGTACAAGTATTTTCAAATTACTAATTACGATATGTGGCAGTTTTAGTGTAATCGATGCTGGTTGCCCAGATTATGCGAATGCAATAAGAGCTAGCTGTTCAATATAGAAATAAAATTGTGTGTTTTGACGAACGACGTTTGTGGCGAAAATGATGTCGCAAAAAGTTAAATAAGAGTAATAATTAAAATGTGTCGAGTTTCATTTCTATGGTAAACCCGAACTTCATTGTAAGAAGAACTGGAAATATGTGCATATGTAATATGTGAACATGTGGGTCATTAACAGAATAATAAAGTGGTCACTCGGATTTTTTCACCACGCCCGGATTATTTAATCGTTTTGCTATTTGCTATAAACATAAAGATATAAATTATTTGAATTGTTTTTCATGTCATACTGTTTTGTCCAACTTCATGAATAAAATACCTAAAAATATAACTATTTCGTACAATACGTTCACAGGTTCCAGACTAACAGTCACTTTCTCCTATTATCTTCCGTCTTAATCTTAAACTTTTTTGAAATTCCGCCAAATCACCTGATTTTTTTTCTTTGACGACCAAACATCAGAGCTGCAAAGGTTTTTATCTTAACGAGTTTTCGCAGTATTTTAGAAGATCAAAGTTTTCGAACGATTCGAGAAGTCTTGTTTTATGATGTTGGATTGGGCACCCCCAGCTGTGGGGCCCATTAGCGAGTCAAGTCATGCCCGACCCCAGGCTCAATTTCAGCCACCACCACACGAGAAGGGGTGGATGGGATAGGTGGAATTCCTCCCTCTTTGGCGTTTTCAAAACCTAGAATTCGTTCCCCAAGGAATGGGTAAAATGGTCTGAAAACTGTCAGTTTTCCCCAGTTTGACGGAATTCCGCCAGTGATAGTAGCAACTACAAATTCCACACGTGAAACAACACAAGTGAAACATATGGATGGGGGTGTCATGCGAAACACGTTATGATACCCTGAAACCGTGTGCCAACACCAATACATCGGAGGCCAAGGTACGACCGCGGCCATACTCTTGGGCAAATAAGCCTCATGGACATCTTTATACCAGAGAACCCCATTCGGTGAACGATGGATATGTTAACAAAACTTGTCATATCTGCCGGAAAAGAGAAATCTGACGGTTTTTATATCAATTGGTTCATGATTAATGTCGTTAATTTTTAGGAAAAGGGGATGAAGTAAAATGGTGCGTTGATAATCCGCTGCTTCGGTGTACCAAAGACCATGGCTCCCAGGCATCAAATTACCCGACGTCCATGATGTACTATGTAATACTCTGTAGTTTTGGGATGTGGCCATGAAAAACTATACCCTGATTTGTTATGTATAGTTTGATGAGACGACCATAGTATACGTTAATACAGTGGGTTTTTGGTTTTAGAGCTGTGTTGATTTTGCAGAGTGACCGAATATAGATAGGATACATATAGTTTATTCTGTTGGTTGTTGTATCTATTGTATTGTATGTTATGTACCACATAGTGGTACTTACCGTTAGTAACTTTGGGGTCGCCACCTGTCAACGTTTACGTTAATATCAATAAAGTTTGAGGTGTTTCCTCCTCTAAATAAATAACGAATGCCATTTCTGGTCGTAGCCACCCGTTTTAGTCGGCGAATTGGGCCACTTTTCATTTTTATGTGCCACTGCCGCCAGTTTGTGTGCCATTTTAAAAGGTGCCCCCGTTTTGGGCACAATAATGTCTGCAGACTTCTATGAATTTGTGAGTCACTCATCGTGTCTGTCAGCTGTCAGATAATGCGCTTGTATGTGCATATCTGAGTCAAAGAAACAATAAATTGTTTGAACGTTTTTTTAGGTTTCTTCTCGAAAATGTGTCGTGGGCTAATTTTTTTATGAGGAAGAACTCGTGAAGACGGAACTAACTTGTCTACTAGAGCGGGTACGAATTCATGAAAAACGTGACAGAAAATTGACCTAAACAAGTGACAAATGTTAGTTGTGCGTGACTTGTGCGCCTGGAAAAGTGTTGCCATATTGTATGTTTTGTTTATTATAATGCCAGAAAATAAAAACACCCAGATTCGATGTCTCACAAAAAATTTCTGTTACCCCAGTTTACACCGACTATTCGGCAGACTGCAGACTGAAATTCAAGCTTTCTCAATGTGGCAACATTGTTTTGTGACATGCAGTACCGTGAGTGAGCAAAAAAGTGACCATCTTTGCTGAACTTGATCGCATAAAAGTAATTTTTGTCGAAAACAAATATACCTTCTAAGAGAAACCCGATCCTGCCATTACGGATGAACGTTTTTTGCCAAACCTGACAAATTGTTCTTTATTGCTACGTAGCCAACCACCTTTTGTTCAGTGAATGCTCCATTCGGAAGCGCGTAAAGACCTGGTACCATGGGTGGACGAGCCAAATTCCCAAAGGGAGGGGAATTTTGTCAAAGAGGGGGAATTAGCAGTTTTGAGTCCGTTTTACCTACACTTAAGGGAACAAACTGAACTTTTCAAACTTTTCAAAGAGGGGGAATTCCACTTTTTTCCACCCTTCTCGTCCGCCAGTGCCTGGTACCTTACCTTACCTGGTTGGACAACATGGCGTTAGGTAACACTTATCTTCTACCAGGGCACATAATACCTCGTAATGGGTGTTTCTTCATTTTCTTTT
>OZ038446.1:21371700-21383499 GCA_964036265.1 Daptonema setosum
ACAAATATTTTCCTGTTGGAGTTTTCCTTATTCACAGACGCTAACCTGTTTCACATAAATGAGGTTGGAGGCAACCATTGTGGGGACGGCCAGGCATACGAGCAAACGGGCGAAAATCATGCTGATTGACGGATTGAAGCTGAAACATTTCATAGCATGTATTTTGTTATACATATTTGCTTCTAAGATTCCTGGCTTGAGTCTGCAAGATGTAAACGTATGCAACAGTTTCTGAGACCATGGAGCATATGGACAAATTAGAGGTCATTAAACAAATCATTAAGAGCTACTTATTTAGCACCCATTTGATTTGAAAGATCAGTCATGTTGTTAAAAATGTCGCTGGTGTTTATTTGATGATAACTAGCAACCATTAATGATTAATTTTAATTATTGATTAAACAAGAAAGCATTTATCAAATAAACAACTCTCCATTTAGAACGTAGACTGTTTATTACCCAATTAAAATGTTCGACAGTCGTATTAGGATACCATTGATGAAACAACAACACTTATCTATTCAGGTATAAAACAGCTATCTTAACATCTATCTAACAGCTACATATATAACAGCGAAATAACAAATATCTAACAGCTGTATACTGTAATACCTACATATCTAACAGCTATCTAACAGCTATGTATCTAACAGCCAAATAACAGATACCTAACAGCTATCTATCAGCTAAATAACAGCTACCTAACAGCTATCTAACACCTATTTATTCAGCATATCTCACACGTAGCCTCACACGTATGGTGCATACATACTTGGGTAATGATCCGAATTAAAGTTCGTAGGTATCATATGCAAAGTTCGTTTAAAATTAATGAAAAACATAGCTAACTTATGGTAATTAAATGCTGCGTGAAGTCTTATAGCTTCTGATCTATATTTATTATCCTAGCTAATACAAAGTACGTGCTTTGATGATCATAATTGGGCACGTATACTGTATTTTTTCGACCAAATGTATACAATGGATGGAACAAAAGGCCGTAGGGAGTTGGAAGTGCGTTTTCAGGCTTAGAGCTTCGGGTGCTTTCCGAGTAAAAAGGAAAGTAAAATGGAAAATAAAAGGGTAATTAATCTGTAAAACATTCCAGACCCTATTACTTTTCATGTTGCTTTTCATTTTACTTTCCTTTTTACTCTGAAAGCACCCTTCCGTGTTTTCAATCCTACATAGCAACATAATGACAATGCAATGCAATCAGATATCGGTTATGTTAGAGTCAATCAGCCTAACAAATGCAACTATAACAAATGCAACTATAACCCCACCCAAAAAAATCCAAAAAGTAAGCTTGGATGGCATCCATTTAATACACTTTAACTACAATTATTATTGTAGTACTAGGTTTTCTACACTCGTCAAAGTGAGGTTTCATCAATCTAATAGGTTTCATGTTATTATAAGAACGCAATATTCTATGTAAAAATGATTTTCTTAAATTACGGACAAACCATTTATTGGCGAACAGAAAATTAGGTGACGAGTGTGCAGGTGAATTTAGTAAACGTTCTCACAAGTGTGTGAAGATCCCAGAATAACTACTTTAATAATGCATTATCGGGGACTAGTATGGCTTACAATTGTTGAGCTGACCTGAAGTAAGCCGGTATGATACCAGAAACAAGTAGCTAGTGAAGTCATAATGGAATATCAAAGGGGCATTTATGGAAAGTCAAAATAGTATGGTTAATTAGGAACAATTGTAAACATATCACAGTTTACCAAAATAAATAGGAAAGTAAACAGAACCGGTCGAAACGATACAGGAACTACTCTATACTCTAGAGAACCTGCTTTCGGGTCATCGTTATTTGGAAAGATAATGATGAACAATAAAGCGATTGAGAATTAGCAATTAAGAATGAGCGATAGATGTGAGCGAGTTAATGAGGGAAGCAGAAAGTGGTCAATTGGTGAATGAGTGAGGGGAACAAACAGGGAGCCTGTAAATGAGTGAGTTAGTGAAGGGGACAAATAGTGGTAAAAACATCGCACTCTGTCTGTGTGGGTTAGTCGCTCCGCAGAGACTGGTATGGGAGGACCTCCTCGCTATCATCTCAACTGAGTGAGTTAGTGAAGGGGACAAATAGTGGTAAAAACATCGCACTCTGTCTGTGTGGGTTAGTCGCTCCGCAGAGACTGGTATGGGAGGACCTCCTCGCTATCATCTCAACGTATGTATGTAGATGCTGAGAATCATTCCCGACGGCCATCTCCGTCAAATGACCTTTTTTCAGTGGTGAGCAAGTGAATGAGAGAGTTAGTGGGGGGGAGGACAAGGAGTGAGTGAATAAAAAAGTGAGCTGACGAAAAAATTATTGGGCAATTAAGTGAATGAATTAATTAATGAAGAAAAAACCTAACTGAATTAAAGTTATCTGTTTTCAGGGATGGTTTTGACTTCGACTCGATAACGATAACCCGATCGGCCGATGGACGACAAACACGAATCCGTATTCCTGCTGTCACTGCTGCGACTGCCGGTCAGTAAAAAAAAGTCACTCACTCACTCACTCCCTTATTGACTCACTCACTCACTTATTGACTCACTCACTCACTGACTCGCCAACTCACGCACTCACAATCTCACACACTTACTCACTCACTCAATCATTCACTCACTCACTCACTCACTCACTCACTCACTCACTCACTCACTCACTCACTCACTCACTCACTTATTCCCTAATTACAGGTGCCCCCGACTACCCAACGGACGTGAAGGTGTCCAACGTGACCAGCAGTTCAGCCATAGTCGGATGGACCCAAGAGTTTGACGGAGGCTCAATGGCTTCGTACAAGCTCAGACTGAGTCGTGTCGGTTCGTACTTTGTGAGAAAGCTTCAAAAATTTTACTAAGGAGTTTTACAATGGCACAATGATAAACTTTTCGAACCAAATCCTTAACAGGATTGTGAAAAAAAATTTATGATTGTGTTCATGATTGTGTTAGACTCAAATTTAGATACAATTCTGATTCATACTTGTTCGTGGATGTTGGCTTATGTCTGCCTTGATCTGTCAGACTCATGCTTGGGTATCCTAAGCTTGGCAATAAATGTTGTAGAATTGAGATAAAACTTTTAAACATGACTGTTACTTTAATTTACTCAGTTTTCTACTCAATAATCGGCTTTTATATAGGCTATTGGCCGGTCGAAAACGGTTCGAAAACAGCGTTGAAACCCACCAGCTTTTAAATTCGTTCAAACTGGCTTCGTCATTCCCTTTTGCGCTTTCAAAACTTATCCATTTAATTAAATTCATCCACTTAATCATTGATCACCTGTTTCTCTTTAACCACCACTAACCGAGTTGACTTGTTTTTTCAGTATTTGATAACGATAATTTTATAATTTTATGAACTTTCACAATTCCAGGCTCATCGGATGCCAACGAACACATCGCTGGCTACAACGCTTCCAGCTTCGTGCTGACCGATCTGGAACCGTCAACTCGTTATCAGGTTGACTGACTGACTGACTGACTGACTGAATGACTGACTGACTGACTGACTGACTTACTGACTAAATGATTAACAGACTGACTGACTGACTGACTGACTGACTGACTGACTTGTTTGTAGGTAATAGTTGGCGCTGATAATCAGTTTGGCTTCAGTGGATACACGCACACATCGGCAGCTACTTTTGAAACTGGTTGGTGGTTTGCTGATTGTAACCCAAAACATTAAAGTTAAGGCTCATCAATAAAAAACCAATAAGAGCAAAAAAAGAACCACTTGTTATTCCACTGGTCTTGAAAAACAATACACTCAAAATTGATTTTGACGCTGGCTGAACTAAAGTTTTCTGCGATATTGACGATCTTGCATTCTGTGGCTTTTGAAGTAAAAAGGTAAAAAACATAAAACGTGTCGTAAGTCCATCGTAAAATGTAAAAGTAGGGTAGGTAATTGAGTTAGGTAATTTTTGCAAGCATGCTGTATAAAACGAAACTTTCAATAGTGTTAAAATGAACGGTAAAGTACATATTTGTTATTAGCTTCAAACGGTACCTCGCATCTGATCGAGGACAAACAAGGTTACTGTATTAACGTTGTGCGATAATCACGATTGTAAGCACTCCACTCCTTATGATACTGCACTTTCACAAACGTAAATACTGCATTCCTGTTATGTTGAATGGTCAAGACAGAGTTTTCCACCACAAACTGAAAAAATGCGGAGTTTTTCAATAAAACTTTAATCGTGAAGTTCACCTATTCTGTTAGTATTTGATGTGTACTCCCACCCAGGGGTATGGTTTTCTTTCCTACGCACTCATTCAATTTCTAAACATCTTGGTTTGTTTCAACTTTGCATCTTTAACTCAGTCGGTATGTGCGAAAAATCTTTATTCGAAGATATATTTCATGGTTTCAATTTTATCACTCCATTCTACCAAATCATAAGCTAATGCCACTACCACTTTCACTGATTCCTCACCTTCACATTACATCAATAATAAAATACTCGAATTATCGACCAAATAAATGTTTCAACAACGTTGTTTTTACCAGAACGCCCTGAATTACCTAAATGAGCATAGTTAAATGCGGATTGGACTTGTAGTTCTAATCTAACACCCAGACTACACATGACAGTCGTGCACTTATTTGGGCGTGTGGGAAAAGTTTTACAATGAATGTTCCGCAAAAAGGTCTTTACCCGATAAACGCATCTTACTCAGTATGTTTAGCTCGACTCGATCATAAACGGACAAGTGCAGACTTTTTCGATAAAACTTTTCCGAACCACAGGGAAGTTTATCAGACAAGGATCAAAATTTTGTGTAAACCTTTTTACACAGCAGGACTTTTTTCGGCGCCAATTCAAAAATTTATATATATTTTTGAACAATTAAACAAATAGTTGGGGAACAACTTTTTTATTATTAATTTGCCATTCGAAATAAAATCCGCTAAGGTAATAACGATTTCGTGTTTATTTTAATTTAATTTGGTGTTTCCAGTTTTGATTTGGTAAAAAAATGTCCCACTGGTCCGTTTATGATCGAGCTATACCACCAACGGTCAAGACTGAAAATAAACTCCATCCCACTCTTCGTGTCAAACCATCAGGTATCGAACCCATAACATGCAGTAAACCATCTCTGCAATTGTTTAATAAATGCCTTAAGTTGCAGACTCGGCAGCCGGTATAATCGGTGGTGGTGGTGGATCGTCCACGTCGATCATATCGTTGACGGAAGAGGTGCCTCTGTTTGTGATCGTGGTCATCACCGTCGTCGGCCTGTTCGCGCTCTGTGCCAATTGTTGTCTCGTATGCTGTTATATAAAACGACTGAAACGCCGAAAACTCCAAGGTCAGTCAATTCAGTTTTTAATAATTCAGTAAGAAAATAATTTCTGATTCGACCTATCATATCATCTTAAAAATTCTCACGACATACTTGATAAAAAGTTGATTTTACCCGGGTCCCGCAACCGCATGCCATACTTTTCACCACTACTTCAGCTCTGTCCAGTTTGCTGCATCCACTGATACTGAATTGCGCACTGCCATTTCCAATCGCAACTATGTATGTAATAATATAACACTGCACGTTGTTCTTCTTCTCACCTAATACTTTTCCACACTGAAATCTGCAGATTTAACATGGTGCTGACTACTATATTTGCATGTAAACCACCGATAATTTCATAAAATAATTTGTTTGTGTGCCAGCCGGCGCACTACCGAAGCACAAATACAGTACGTAGAATTAGCAGTATTTACAATAATCAGGGAACGTGATTTTTTTTATGAAAAAAACGTTCATACAAACCTTTGACATCGTATCTCGCCGCACTGCGCTTCGCTGCATGCATAAATACAAAGTGTTCCACATGTGCTATGTGAATCATACAGTACATCGCCAATAATAAGGTTATCAAATTTGAATACGCGCCCTTTTTAATTGGTACTTTCTCGTACTTTTTAATTGGTACTTTCTTAATCCGTGCTTTCTTGCAATAAAACACAATTTGAAAGTGACTGTTTTTCTGAGCCTGAGCACGTGCCACAACGATAGCATCAAACGATAGCATTAAACGATAGCATTTAACGATAGCATTCAACGATAGCATTCAACGATAGCATTCAACGATAGCATTCAACGATATCATTCAACGATAGCATTCAACGATAGCATTCAACGATAGCATTCAACGATAGCATTCAACGATAGCATTCAACGATAGCATTCAACGATATCATTCAACGATAGCATTCAACGATAGCATTCAACGATAGCATTCAACGATAGCATTCAACGATATCATTCAACGATATCATCCAAACTAACCCAACCACCCAATCAATGATCAGCTCGTCTACGCACTGCCAAACTGGTTCGCGGCGATGACTGCGCAGCCAAACGTCAATCGTTGATCAGCGTGCGCAGTCCTGCACGACCGATCGGTGGTGCGTGCAGCAGCAGTACGCCGACTACGCCGCAGACACAGGGTGTCCGTAAAATAGGTGCGTACTACATATTCTACATAGATATGTACGTCATGCAGTAGCCGCTAGCCGTGTCAGATATGCTAATGTTGCATGACCGTAATTTTTTGTTTTACCACATAAAACCAATGGAAATTTGCGTTATTTTACTACGATGCACGTGAATGTTGTACAAAGTTCCTGATTGAAGTGCGTCGAGTATAGTCATACAAACTTTAAATTCAACTTATTGGAAACTCAGTCGTGATATAATATGCTGAAGCTAACCGTTTGAAAATGTGGGATGAATGTTATAAGGCCTGATGTTCTATGTTGATAAATATTTCAGATTTCTCAATTCTCTTGTGGCACACTAATTTTTGCTTTTTGTTTGTGTGTTTTCTGGCTTCATTTTCTGAATACTCTTTTTGGTAGTCTTGCTGATGGGACCGGAACGCGAGTTTACTAACTGCACTATTCTGAGAATCCAAAATTGCCAAACCTGTAATTTGCGAGTTTTTTTTATAACAAAAGTGTTTTGGAGAATCGAAATTTTCAAACTGTATGTATTTTCGATCCACTACTTAATTTTTCAAACGGATCCCACCTCCGCGCTCCGCGCGGTGCTAACGCGCTTGTCCTCGCTATCGCTCGGACAAGCCAGCCTCACGATAGGTTATCGGGGTTAACGAACAGTAAAACTTCAAAGGGAATAGTAAAACTTTGAAAAAACTCGTCTGCAGCCAGTATTTTACCAAAATTTTACAAAAGGTTTTGAACCCAGAAACTTTCGCATGCGAGGCCAACACAACCACCAGGCCATACTGGCTTTGGTTGATATGTGATAAATGCTGGTGTCAACATGACGGTAGAAGCACGCGTTGGTTGCATTCACTGCACGTGTGGAATTTTGGATTCTCAGAGTAGTGCAGTTAGAAAACTTGCGACCGGAACTTACTTTTGCGCTGCACGGTTTGATGTTTCTTTGTTTGTTTCGGCTGCACTTGCACTTGCACGCTTCTGTTTGCCTATTTTTATTCCCGACTAACCCCTGTTTAAGTAAATGGATTAGTTTAGTTTACGAAAAATAATCAACATTAGACTAGTGTGTGATTTAGCGACTGATTTGACGTAGTATATTTGGAATTCGAGATGTATTTCCTATGTAAACCTTTCTTACCGAGATGAACCCAATGACACAAAATACCCTTTATCCGTGTCCTTTATTATAATTTCTAACTTTTAAAGATGTGGAAACAGGATATATTAATGGTGGCAAAATTGAAATCCCCACGAACTCAGTCGCACCAAAACCACGATTTTGTTCCACGTTTGCAGAGAAGGCGAACGCGGCGCGTCTACCGGACGGCAGTCGTAATGGCACATTGAGGGCATCGGACAAGAATGGAACCCTGCCACGTACGGTACAGATGTACGGCGATGTCGGCATTACAGCGACATCGGATCGCGGCGAGATGATGGTCTACGATCCGGGCAACGATACCTATACCATGCAACACCATGGATACTATACTCAATTGACCGATGATTCTGGTGATGCACAGAGCATTCGTACCGTCATTGTGAGTTGTGCCATTCAGTTGTTGCAAGCACTAGCGGACGAGAAGCCGTGGTGCAATTGGAACAGTGGAATAGTGGAACTCCGCTCTCTTTGACAATTTTGAAAAAAGACAATTTGTCTCTTTGACGGAATCCCCCTCCTTCTGGAGGTTTAGCTCGTCCGCCAGTGGTTGCAATAAGGTGGGCGTGGGTGGATGAGAGATTCCGAATTAGTATTTACAGTTGAAGTATTGCACACAATTTGTGAGCTTTTCAAGCAAACCTTCAAGTATGGTAACCAGACCATGATAACCATGACGTTTGAATTCTCTGGATATTCACAGTTCAAATCATTGGATCTACATAACACTTTTTGTCGATTGGGTTTGAAAATCTGCAGCTTTTTTACGGCTCAATGTGTTCTAATCCCTGCAAAAAGTTGTTTCATTCTTCCTGAATCATTCAAACATTGTGAAGAAGAAAGAGTTTGGGAAAATTGACGTGAGAAGAGTTTCAATCCTGGGGACCAAATCAAACAGAGTTTTTACAAGCCCATGCCACTGAGAGAGCTCTAACCATGTACCATGGCATTGAAGGAAGTCGATTCGAACGGGCAGCCAATCTACGTCGAACGAATCTCCCCGGGCACTCACCAGACGTACCTGGTCGACGATCCCAACCTGGCCTTGAACCATCAGGACATGTACACGAGTGCGTTTTTTTTGGTTTATTTACATACGATGACTTTATAGTTTGAGTTGTAACTTTTCTGTAAACCTTTTCCTGATATATTGACATTTTTTTCTAATTTATTTTTTTATTCAAAATGGTTTCGAAAATCATAGTGACATGAAAAAGGTTTTCGGGAAGCTCTGAAAAAAGTTGCAACTTGGACTATGAGGCACCCTAAGAGGGTTGTACGTTTTATGGGAGATGGCATAGTGAACTGTGGGTAAATTAGACACAAGATGCGCAGTTGAACATCTTGAGTACGATTAGCCGGGCAGCGCATCGGATACAGGACCGTAATACGTCAACTACTCGTAGAATGGTAATGCCTTATAACCTACAGTTGTGGTCGCAGTTTAATTAGACGTTGGTGGATGTTAAAAACAGCGTCAAAAATTGATTTTAATAAGTTTTAGTTTCAAAATAAATTTTGAGCTGATGCTGGTTGGAACCCTGATTTCCCTTGCACATTTGGGTGTTAAAATCTCGACACTGTTATAGAAAGATTATTATACTGTAACCATCGCTGACACGATTTAAAGAACTGCGACCACATGCCAATACAACCTACTAGTTACTGTCACTGAAACTACTCAATCCAATCCAAAAACTTTTTCCTTTAATTCACGTTGTTTCAGTGAGGACTATTACTCGGTGGCAGTATCTAGTCCATTTTTATTTACTGTTATTTAGAACTGCTGTGTTGTTGTTCACCCTTTCTGGCTTTCAATATAACTTTTCGTTGAAAATGATAATCATGAAAAATTGTTAAGAGCAATCGGTGTAGGCCTATAAAAATGTACCGTACTTGTAGTTACTGTATATACAGTAGTTACGGTATATAGTTACTGTATATAGTTACTTTATCTAGTTACTTTACATAGTTAGCCATAAAATTACAGTCATCCCTGCATTCAATCGATGTTGTATCACCAGTCACACGCGCAAGCAAGACTACCATGTTTCGGGCTATATTTTTCATCGAAAACAGATATCACATTAACATCAGATTTTCCAATGAAATGGACTGAACAACATTGAATGTATCACAATAATTGTGTATTGAAAAACACAAGTTGCATCAATACAATAGTTGGTGGGTATAAAATGAGCAAACAACTGTATGGCAACAGTTTAGATGATAGTAAGTATAATTGATTGTTATCTTGCCAGCTCAATGAGAACGAATAGTTTGAAAATATTTTGTTGCCACTTCTGAAGCAATGACACCTTTTTCAGATGACCTACAATTGGACGCGCACTACGCCGAAGTACTAAGGAACAACACCCTGCAGAAACAGATGGCCATGGGCAACTACACATCACTCGCGTATCCGGTTAGCAAAATTAATTTTATATATTATTTATAGATAGTTAGGCACATTTATTATGCACATTTGATACTTTCATTTTTTACATTCTATGAAACGTCAGTTTACTGCAGCTTAACTAACATAATTTGTAAGTTACACAAAATGTCTCCTAAACAAAAGTTATATTTTTATTGGTGTTTACATTGATTCAAATCAGAATGACCTACATACAGTTCAATCAAGTCTCAATAAATAAGGTTCTATTAAGGTCAATGTTGACAACCTTAACAAAGTGCTGACCACGCGTATTGTAACTTAAATTTTAATAGCAAACATCTTTTACAATTAAACAATTAGCTATATTTATTTTTATCCATTTAAGCTATTTTTAGGGTATTTAATTTTTATGCCATGTTATGTTTAGGAACCACCTGAGGGTTATCCCGAGGAGTACGAAGTGGGGCACACGGGTTACATGGAAGACGATGATGCTCAGGGTCTGCCTTCATTGGACCAGTATAACAGACAGTATGCCATCGCACCGTCTAGAAATAATCCACCGATGAACAACTTTGTCCGGTTCGCTCACTCACTCTTTCACTCACTCACTCACTCACTCACTCACTCACTCACTCACTCACTCACTCACTCACTCACTCACTCCCTCACTCACTCACTCACTCACTCACTCACTCACTCACTCACTCACTCACTCACTCACTCACTCACTCACTCACTCACTCACTCACTCACTCACTCACTCACTCACTCACTCACTCACTCACTCACTCACTCACTCACTCACTCACTCACTCACTCACTCACTCACTCAGTCTCTCACTCACTCTCTCACCACTCACTCACTCACTTCCTTACTCAGATTGTCACCCAATGGTGGATATGACAACGCCGACAACTCACCGACCAACAACAACAACAGCTCGATAGCCCCACCAGCCATAATGGGTGGAGGCATCCTGTCAACCAACTCTGTTCCGCATACCACGACATCGGTGAGTACATCCATCGGTGGAGGTACGACACCCTATGCTGAGGTACGGCCTATTGTCTCACGTTCGTCCTTCAACAACAACAATAACAACACCAATGGCAATAACAACAACAACAACAACAACACTAGCAACAACAATGCTAACAACAACAACAACAACAACAACAACAACAGTCATCTATCAACGTTTAGTCGTATTGGTGTCGGCAACGGTAGTGGTACATTGACCACCATCGATGGCACTCCCATCAGCGAGAAGCGCACCAAACATGTTGAGTTCGTCGATCACGTCGGACATCTGGCTGGTGATCTCGTTTGAAGCAGATAGAATCAGAATGAAACGCCGATATTTGGGTGAAACTGTGCTCCAATTTACGAAATTTTGAGGATCATGTTTTTTGTAAACGGCATACGTGGTTGAATGCGGACTCGCCATGCACCCGTACTGAAGCGTGCAGAGGCAAAACACTACATGATTCGTAACTTCAGGTATTACTTTGTTTAATGTAACACAATGTGCTAAAAATTTATTTATTTGCATACTGTTATATGGTTTCATAATTGTTATTATGTATTATGTACCCATTATTGTATGTTTGACACCGCCAATGTCGTTCATTGCTCACTTGTGTTTACCTGGTCGCTTGCATTCTCACATAAATATGTACCATTCACATAAGACACTGAATTCGTGAGTTAGCCGATTTCTCATGATTTTCAC
>OZ038446.1:21383699-21408699 GCA_964036265.1 Daptonema setosum
CTCACTCACTCACTCACTCACTCACTCACTCACTCACTCACTCACTCACTTTCAGTTTATAGCAAATTGGGTTTGGTAATAAATTTTTTTTATAAACCAGAGTTGGGTGGACTGGGGTTGGCCTGCAATCGGTATTTATGTATGATTCCATTCGGGTAACTTGCCATTCCATACATATGGTAAAAGTATGGATGTACATGTAGATGGGCTCTGGTGCAAATCTTATTAACGGTTAGACAAACCCAGAACACATGGGATGCACATGATTGTTTCAGGTCCGTAGATTTGGACTCTGTCACCATGGACATCCAGGCTTACATATACAAACAAGTATGTACAGTATGTATTGTAAAGTTATGGAGCCGCTGTGGATCCCTCCATAGTTGAGTCGAGTTCTTCCATACTGCAAACCCAGGGTTGATTATTGAACCAAGATGGATCCGTATATGTTTCAATAAATGATTTGGGATTGAATAAATAAATAATTGATTTGGGTTTGTAGTGTTAGCGAATAGGACTCGGTTCAACTCTTGATCTGAGCAGGATCACCAATAAATTTGACGAAGATCATAAAAACAGATGCCAGCTAAAGCGTATATTTTACTCACTGGTGGATGAGTCAAACCTTTAAAGGGAAGGGAATTTCATCAAAGAGAGGGAACTTGCAGTTTTGAGTCCATTTTAACTACACGTTAGGGAACAAACTGCACTTTTTAAAATCGTTAAAGAAAAGGGAATTCAAATTTTCCCACCCCTTCTCGTCCGCTAGGGATTTTACTTGAGCCGTTCTGATATAAATGTTGATCCGCGATCGATCAATAACCCGATCAGTCATTCTGACGTTCATATATATGTAGACTTTTGGTCAAGTGTTCCATTTATATACAGATTCAGTATATATAAACTAAAAACGATAGATAATGTAATCACAATGCAATTTAACGATAAACGGGTTCATTTAATTTTTGTTCATTTTATCAGACAATCTCTCAGCAGTCAAGCAATAAACATGAACACATACTAACTAAAACATCCATTATAATCTCGAAATTGGTCGTCACTTGTCTGGAAGTGAAAGGGCGCCGTGATTGAGTTGAATTTGCTGGTATGATGATGGCACACGCGCCATTCACACGCTCGGCGATAGTAATTGAAAATGAAATGGTATGTGTGTGTAAGTGTGACCACTGGCGGACGAGCCAAACCTTTAAAGGGAGGGGAATTTCGTCAAAGAGGGGGGAATGAGCAGTTTTCAGACCATTTTACCTACACCTTTCGGAACTAATTCCACTTTTCGACTATTCCAAAGAGGGGGAATTTCACTTTTCCCACACTTTTCGTCCGCTAGTGTGTGTGACGATGGCAAAGAACTGGGTGCCAGATGAGCAAGCAATCTCGGGTACCACCGGCCACCATATATTATACCAGGGCACCTTGGTTGTTGCTATTGTTGTTGTTGTTGTTGTTGTTGTTGTTGTTGTTGTTGTTGTTGTTGTTGTCGTTGTTGTTGTTGTTGTTGTTGTTGTTGTTGTTGTTGTTGTTGTTGTTGTTGTTGTTGTTGTTGTTGTTGTTGTTGTTGTTGTTGTTGTTGTTGTTGTTGTTGTTGTTGTTGTTGTTGTTGTTGTTGTTCTTGTTGTTGTTGTTGTTGTTGTTGTTGTTGTTGTTGTTATTGTTGTTTGCTTATAATCGTTCCTTGTTACCTTCAAGTTTGTTTGCATACCGCGAAGCATTATGTTTTGTAACGGTACCTGGAATATAACGTGATGATTCGTCAGCTCAATTTGCTTGAACAGAATAATAACCAGAATTTTTTTTTATTGTTATTCTAGGTTGAGCTCAAATTTATGTTGAGCTTTCTGGTGATACAATGAGGCTGGCCAGATTTGATTTATTCTTCGTTGTAGTGCTACGTATATTAAAGGTGATCATGAAATAACACAAACATATGTTTTAAAATATGTCTGAAAATGCTCTAATAATAATATTTAATAAATATCAAAAGTTTATTTTGTTATTTGCGTAGTCATAACAGCATTTAAAATCCATTGTGCTACACTAAAATGTGTATTGTAAATCAACCGTCTGTTTTCATTCAAGAAGATTGGACGTCTTTTGAGTAAAATCGAGCCAATTTGCTTCGAGAGATTGGAATATGCATTCGTATGTACAATAAATGCCGGCCAATTTGAGTGAGTGTGCAGACCAATTACCGCTAAATTCTTGTTCCTAGGCATACATAGAGTATATTCATTGAAGAAAAATAACTGAATGAGTGAGGCAATGATTGATTGAGTGAGTGAGCAAGTGAGTGAGTGAGAGAGTGAGTGAATGATTGATTGAGTGAGCGAGCGAGTGAGTGAATGAGTGAGTGAGTGAGAGAGTGAGTGAGTGAGTGAGTGAGTGAGTGAGTGAGTGAGTGAGTGAGTGAGTGAGTGAGTGAGTGAGTGAGTGAGTGAGTGAGTGAGTGAGTGAGTGAGTGAGTGAGTGAGTGAGTGAGTGAGTGAGTGAGTGAGTGAGTGAGTGAGTGAGTGAGTGAGTGAGTGAGTGAGTGAGTGAGTGAGTGAGTGAGTGAGTGAGTGAGTGAGTGAGTGAGTGAGTGAGTGAGTGAGTGAGTGAGTGAGTGAGTGAGTGAGTGAGTGAGTGAGTGAGTGAGTGAGTGAGTGAGTGAGTGAGTGAGTGAGTGAGTGAGTGAGTGAGTGAGTGAGTGAGTGAGTGAGTGAGTGAGTGAGTGAGTGAGTGAGTGAGTGAGTGAGTGAGTGAGTGAGTGAGTGAGTGAGTGAGTGAGTGAGTGAGTGAGTGAGTCAGTCAGTCAGTCAGTCAGTCAGTAAGTCAGGCAGACATGGACAGGACAAGTACATTGGACAGATTATTTTACATCACTCATTTTCAGCGCAGCTTTTTATAGAAACCATGGCGTTACGTACGAAAGCTATTTGATTTGGCCATTTATTTCGATACATCCATGAATGTTCATTCTTTGCGTTTCAGTGACCAGAGCTGATTTGTATAGTTTGGCCAATGCAACTGCCATTATAAAAGGGTTTGTCCTTGTCTTAGTAATAATATCATGTTTATAATAATTTTTTATAGTAATTTAATAATAATACCAATTTTGTGAGTTAACAGAGTTTCGGGTTGCGTTCACGTTTCGCTCTGAACAGTGAACAGATAGACGTCTGGTTATCTCGGATGTGAGTGTTTTGTGGCAATGCCCGTATGTACATACATACATACATATGTCTGTGCATCCGACACATGTGTTCCATTCCAATCAATCCTGTTTACATCCAAATTACTTTCTTTATATCCAACTCTGTATTTATATAGATTACGCCGAGTTGAACATTCGGTGAGTTGGACATTCAGTGAGTTGAAATTCGGGGAGTTGATTTTCGGTAAGTTAAAACTCTGGGATATAATTTAGGTTTACTTTTGACAGCCGAAATTAAATTTCAACTCCGGTAAATCGGAGTTATTTTAGAATTATTTGAGAACGCAGGTTATGAACAAACATCAGTGATCTGAATACATTTTCAGAGTTTTTTTTAGTTATGATAAATGGTATACAAAACACTAAACAACTGGCTTTTCTCAAACAGCCTTATAGTACGATGGTCAGCTCATGTCTTTGTGTTTGGCTTCGATCTTGAATTGGGAGGAAGTTGAGCCGGTCTGCATTCAACAAATGCTCTATACAGGGTGGCCCAAAAGTTTATGTACACTTTTTAACCGTCTTTTTCGTGTGTGTAAAATTTTAAAATTTATACGGGACACTATTGGTCCGACTGGAAATAACCTGAATTTTCCAAAAATGTCCTCCGTTTTGTTCTCAGATAAGTATTTCACGAGTTAAACACACGAACGTACGTACGTTAAATGACTGCAGTTGCCAAGTGTTCTATTCCAACTGAATGGTCGGCACCGCGCTTGACTGCATTCAAGTTTGTGCCTAACATTCTCTTTACTCATAAATTATCTCCAGATTCCGTAGTCAGATAAGTTTGGCTAGATATTTTCTCCATTCGACCTATAATAAATTTCACTATTTGGTAAATCAATACGCTAAACCGAAAATGATGCGACAGGTAATAAACATGAATGTTACATCGGGAACTATTTTGAATGACTTTTCCATTTTCACCCGTTCGCAGAATTGAAAGTAATTATTATTAGTCCTATTTATCCGAGTCCTGAAATACTCTAGGTCGTACGTACCGCACCCATACTTAAGGTAGAAGGAAATGCGCGGCGAACCGCACCCAAGATGATCTTATTGGGAAAATAATATCATCTTTTCATATTCTTTCTTGTTCAGATGGGCAGGGCAACTTTTGAACAAAGTGTGATATACGGTGGAATGGTGAAGTGTGTGATGCCGCTGCAGGTCACACGCCCACATGCACCCTGCAGACATGCCCCTAACTACAGGGTGTCTATCTATTATATCAACCAGTCAAACCCCAACTTAGAAAGCTTTTTCTTATCCATCAGTTCCCAACATAGTTTGCCATGCTTATTTTCAAATCAGTTAACCCTCTCCATTACATTTTAACACAACTTTATTGGCTGCTACTGCTCAATAAATCTATGTAGCAAATAACTTATGACAGGTTATTAACGGACCACCGTGTACATAAGCAGCTCTTGTGCCCTAAACCCCATGTGTCCCCTTGTGTTGGCTTTATGTGCCCCGGCACACATTCCGAATTATCGGTCTTGCACCTTCGACGACAGGGGTTTTCGGGCGACGTCGTTTTCACCCATCAGCACATCAAATCGGCCTGACCATCAACTAAGACACTGGCACCAGTCATACTCTTCCGGGAGGGCACGACTTCTTTGTAATTTATTATTTCCTATATGCTGAAATTCTTGGAGAATACCATGATTGAACAACTGCGGGTACCTTTCATAGATGAGAAAAGTATGTCATATCATGCATAGCTGCAGTTTTCATCACGAACCTGAGAGTAATCAGATGATCAGTCTGCCTGTCTAACGGCTACAGTACGGTTAATGAGAGAAAGATGTCGCCGAGTTTTGAGAGTTTCGGCGAATTCGCTGGAATTTCGGCTACTCATGTTTTTTTTAAGTAACAGGTGCCGTTGACCACGATGACCGGTGCCGATGTTGCCAAGACCTCTATTGGAAAATGACTATGTACGTTGAAACGGTGGTGGCCGGGGTGCTTGAAGGCATAGGCACCCGATGATAAGAGGCTCACCGTCTCTATACCACTCGTACTCAACTACGCACAGGTTGCTGTTGAGGGTTGCATAATTCCATAGTTTCTTTCGCTCATTTTGTTATAAGCAAAAACTTTCAAGTGAAACTGTCTGGGTGGTTTGATGATATCCAATGCTTTATCAACTGACACCTGATTTTTTCATGAAAACCTCACGGTACTTTCGGAATGATAACTATGCGACATAACTTTCCCTGTGCACACCCGTCTTGTGCTCAGCCAATAAGACAGGCACCTAATACGAAACTAGGTATAAAAATAAATCACATGACGAGAAAAATGTTTTTTATAAAGTTATTTTTCTGATGGAAGTCACTGCCGTTTGGAAGTGATTTAGAAATGGAACACCAGCAATCAGACATGATTGTGCTGCATGCCCTGAATCACGGCCGGCATACTTTAGGGCACATACGTATGCCAAGGGTCACATCACGTTGTTCCTGTGTTGCGGCACATACGCCAAAGTACCCCATACAATACATCGTGGCTGCACTCTCTAGATTCAGTACCATCCATAGTCGGCAATCGCAGACCACATTTTCCCATAAAACTTTCCATGGTTATACATGGATGATTTTTTTCGATATAGATTTTGATGACCTTGATTACCCCTAGCCAGGGAGAAGAACAAGCTCAAGACTTTCTAATTCCGTCTCGTAATGAATAATGAATGCTGTGGGGCACTGGCGGACGAGCCTATCCTCCAAAGGGAGGGGAATCTCTTCGAAGAGGGGGAGTTACCAGTTTTGAGACCGTTTTACCTACACTTTGAGGAACAAATTATATTTCTTGGAACTGCCAAAGAGGGAGGAATTCCACTTTTCCCTCCCCTTCTCGTCCGCTAGTGTGGTCACCTCAACGTCTACGGGCACACACGCTCCACTGGCCAGGGCCACCCATCCAACAAGATTATCAATTATTTGGCCACTGAAAGTCAAACGGGCGCGATACCGGGCTGCTCAGATTTATGGAGTTTGTGCCACGGGCGGACGGGCCAAACCTCCAAAGGGAGGGGAATATTTCCAGAAAAGGGGAATCTGCTGTAACCGGGTTGTTTTACCTACACCTTAGGGAGCAAACGCCACTGTTTGAAACTGTTAAAGAGAAAGATAGGGAATTCCATTTGCACCCCTTCTGGTCCGTTAGTGGTTTGTGTGGATGGTTTGGTTGCGATCACACGAGCTTGCCGTTTTTCGACAAATGATGAACAATAACTGATGGTTGACACTGTAATTGTTGTTTGAACAGTTCAGTTTTGTCTTTGTGATTGTAAGTTTCGAAACTCCGTTCTTTCACACTGTGACTTGGAATTTCTCGTTGCCGTTATGGCGATACATCTGAATTAACTTGGAACTTCGATTTACAGTGCAGTAATGTTCCAACTAATGTGGTGTGGACTCCCTGGCGATCATTTCAAAGAGGGGGAAAGGCAAAACTACAAAGACCATTTTACCTACATACACTTCAAAGAAAAAACTCTCCTTTTTGGAACCGCCAAAGAAAGGGGAATTCCACTTTTCCCTCCTTCTCGTCCGCTAGTGTGTGTACTTATATCACTGGACCTGTTCTGTCACTCACCAATCATCACATCAAGCTTGTTTTTCAATTGTTTCCGTTCACGCTTTCAAAGTCTGGAATGTGTATCGCACCCATGCGCGCCCGAACGGACGGCCCGGCCATATCCGATGCGCGACACTTGTGACCTCAGGTGTGTCTCAAGTGCTTACTTGGGTGCGGTTAGTAGCAGTACTGGTATTCTGCGCCACGTTTGTTATATTTGTGTTTAACTCTGCAGTACCGCCAGTTCAATGCAATCGATTATATCATCCAGACGAATTCGGCATTTTCACCACACGTGAGTTGATTGATGTCTAAGCTTAATGCCTTATGTACATACAGAATGTGTGTACTGTAAAAATAACGGTACAGACAAAAGTAAAATGTATACCGAAAACAAATAGCATAGCATCTGAACCCTGTCATGCCCTACCTAAACAATTTGTCTTGATTTTTAATATTTTCATATTTACAGGCGTGCAGTGAGCATAATATCATTCTACGTATGTGTGTGGGGTGGCTCATCAATTCAAATGTATCTGTCTCCAACCACACTGATATCCAGATTTTCTCACACATTGCCGAACTCACACTGCCTCTGAAAATGAACAACTGACTAAACAATGCCGAAATTATTTTATTTTTTTATTGTTGGGTTGTTTCATTCGGATTAAGACTTCGCCGGGTCCCGATCACGAATGGTGCTTGCCATAGGCATATCATGGAACCAAGTTTTAAGTCGCTCCATCTGATGTTCAAGGCATATTCTTTAACGACCATCAGCCAGTAGGTCACACTTCTGTTTGACTGCCATAAAGCTTGTTGGTGACGGCCCCGGGATTCGAACCCGTGTGCGGCCGGCCAGGCGGTTTCAGAGTCAAAATTCATAATAAGCTATAGATTTTGAAGAGAATGGCATAACAAAAGTCGACCAGTGGACAGTCAGTTTTTGCCAGCTGATTAATGGGACTTGGGAGGTTGCTTTGATGGAGTTAGTGGCACTGAAAGTTTGCCATGGCGCAGAAACTATGCCATGGCACATCTGTAAATCTGGCCGACTCGACGAGGAGATGCCGTGGCAAGGGTATTGGTTCGTTACCGATGCTGACCGACTTACTCACGCCTGAATGCCATTTTGGTATAATGTAAACCATATAGACCATGCCATTCGCAAACTTTTCTATACATATTTAACTTACTTAGTTTTTGTGCTTGGTATGAGAAACTCGTTTAAAAAAATTAATCATTCAACGTCACTTTCAGATGCACACCATTCTTTCATGTGGTGGAAAAATGAAAGAAAAAAAAGAAAAAAACTCTCGCATTCGAATTGAGTTCACTGATTGTGTGTGAGTGAAGGGCATAGATAACTTTGCGGATACTTTAGAATACAAAGCTTTTTCCTCAACAGTAATTCTGTTTTTTTTTTGTACCATCAATGCTAAACTTTCTGGGTCGGGGGGGGGGGGGGGGGGAGGGGGGCTCTGCGCGGAAGCAAATCATGTAGGATAAACAGGTCCAGTAAACAAAGTTGTTGTTATCAACATAAATTACTAGGGAGAATTGGTATTCACGACTGTCCTGTTTACAGCCAATTTATAGCGTATCCAGCGTTTCTTGTGAGCCAAAGGTTTTTAGCGCGCAATTTGAATTCAAAACTGATTTTGACACGCATTCATATCCATTTTCAAGAAGTTATTTATTTTTCACTCAAAACATCGCGTTCAATTCCTTGCATTTGTGCATTGACGGGTTCATATGAAGTTTTTTTATAACAAGATTTCTTGGCCGAGCTAATAAGTACATATCACATTTTTTTCTCATAATATACAAATACCATGAAAGTTAACCCGTTCAATATTATTACTATATTCGTGCATTTTTAAGTAACTTTATTTTCGAATGGGAAATATGTACGTGTACTGACGCTTGTACTGTAGAATATGTATCTACTTAATTAATTAATTGCACGATGTGTCATCTAATATTTCATTTTGTTCGTAATTTCAGTGGTCACAGACGTATTTATCCAATTTACTGTCATACTTCCATACTTATTTTCGCGATGTTTTCTGAATATTTTTATTTGTTGTTACTCCGCGTTTGATGATTCAGCATTTCGTTTGATATTTGTCTTATTTGACAACTGTCAATTTATTCTGAACGTGACGAATGAAACGTAAGTCGTCTGTGGCTGACGCTGACTAAACTGGTCTAATGTAAAACTCGAGACTGCATGGTTCACATCAGAAGCATCAAAGCTACAAAACTAATAGTTGAGTTTAGGCTATCCAGGGTTTCTTGTTAGCCAAGAACTGTTTGGCATGCAGTTTGAATTCAAATCAGTTTTCGGCACGCTTCAAAATCTTTGAGAATTTTTAAAAGCATTTTCACATAACTTTTGGATAACACACGAGAATCGATTCATTGCGTATGTACGTGTGTAATCGACCCATAATTTTTTTATAACAACAAACCAAACTATAGGAGACCGAGTTTAAATGTCTAAAGTACTTCCGCAAGTGGGATTTAATTCAATGTGTAGCGAAACTATAAAGTTGCGGATGATGGTATTTTTTACCTAGAACATGGCATCGAAAAACGACTCGTAGAGTGGAAGTTATGTGAGTGAGTGAGTGGGTGAGTGAGTGAGTGAGTGAGTGAGTGAGTGAGTGAGTGAGTGAGTGAGTGAGTGAGTGAGTGAGTGAGTGAGTGAGTGAGTGAGTGAGTGAGTGAGTGAGTGAGTGAGTGAGTGAGTGAGTGAGTGAGTGAGTGAGTGAGTGAGTGAGTGAGTGAGTGAGTGAGTGAGTGAGTGAGTGAGTGAGTGAGTGAGTGAGTGAGTGAGTGAGTGAGTGAGTGAGTGAGTGAGTGAGTGAGTGAGTGAGTGAGTGAGTGAGTGAGTGAGTGAGTGAGTGAGTGAGTGAGTGAGTGAGTGAGTGAGTGAGTGAGTGAGTGAGTGAGTGAGTGAGTGAGTGAGTGACTATTATAACCGTTGTGTGATTGTAGCTTGAGTGTCATCATCTGGCTTCATCGACCATTAAAGGCACCCATTTCAGTCCAGTATCATTTTGGTTTATGTATCAAATTACTAGCGGACGAGAAGGGGAAGAAAAGTGAAATTTCCCGCTCTTTGGCGGTTTCAAAATAAGAGTTTGTTTCTTAAGATGTGGTAAAATGCCTTTTTTCTTACGATTGTCCCTCTTTGAGAAGATTCCCTCCCTTTGAAGTTTCGACTCGTCCGCCAGTGAATCAAATTGATGGCCATCATAAATTATTGTTAGTTACAAATGCTGGTTAATAGTTGATATATCCGGATTAAGGTATAAATATAGAATTATGTATCAATAGATATTGAGACAGAAATTGAAAGCAAACTAGGTTTTTTTTCAGTGAGATTTTTTCCATTTATGCACAGTTTTGTCAGCACATGTCTGCAAAAAGAGTAAATGTCCTTAAAGTTCTTCCAAACTTGGGCGAACCTCAAAATTTAGCATCCTAACTAATGAATGGAACCATGGCCAACATCTATTTTTGGAACGTAAATCTGAACGTGTGACGTGATTTTCAATATGACCATCAAGTTTGTTACATATGTATGCGCATCAAGTAAGTTTGTTATGGACATCAAGTTTGTTATGTGTGTTATGAGTGGTATGTGATGTAGTGGTGAGGCAGTGCGAGCACGATTCTAACTGATGAATGACCCTAGAGAATTGATGCGAGTGTGCACATTTGATGCATTGATTCGTCTATACATGTATACAGTGTTGCAAGTTGATAAGCATTTTTTGCGCTTCCATGAGTTCATGTTCTGGCATTCTGCATAGTTTTCTCAGCTTTGCAACAAAAATTGTCAGTATTTATTTCAAGCTCTAGGGTTAGGCTGGACATCTAATTTGCGAATGGGAGTCTGCTCTTTTCTGTCATGTTAGTTTTTATCAAAACAATTCAAACAACACGAAACAATTTAACGATTTCCCACCTGATTATCTGGCAACCGTATATTCGTATGTACGTACAACTGTTTTGTTCAGGCGTGGGTGGTAAAGCCCGTATGTTGTTTCTGCAAGCAAAAATATTGCCCAAAATGTCTGATAATGAAACACCAGACAATCAGTGTTAACACGCACATCAATCATCATCACCCCATGCCACACTGTGTTAAACTATGGTGTCAAGCGAGTTAAGTTGAGGCTAGTGATGTTTCATTATCAGACGTTTTGGGCAATAGTTTTGCTTGCAGGAACAACATACGGGCTTAACATACATTGTACATGTACAAACGCAATGCTGCGCTATAGTGCCCTGTTTACGATACACCCGTACTACACTTGATACAATACAAACTCATTTTATAGTACGAAATCACAGATGGCGTCCATGTGCCATTATATGGTACTTTCACACACTGGCGGTCGAGCCGAACCTATGAAGGGAGGCGAATCTTTCAAAAAAGTGGGAACTGGCAGAAATCAGGTTATTTTACCTACACTTTGAGGAACAAACTAAACGCCAAAGAGGAGGAATTGCACTGTTCCCTCCACATTCTCGTCCGCTAATACTTTCAATCAGTAAAACAGCTGGACTCAGTCAAGGTTAAGGTCTCAGTCTGTTCGTTTAATCACACACTTCTATTCTTGCCCGCCTTTAATGTACGGTATTCTAAATATGACATTATTGCCGTAACAAGTTGAATTGAAATTAGAATAAACACTGCTTCAAACCGAATTTGAGTCTGAATATCGAGTTACTACAGTATTCTTCGAAATTGTGTGGTTTATTGGCCCACACGGTATGTGGGTTGTCTATTATTACGCATTTATTTTTGTACCTTGAGCATTATTCTGAAACCTGTTTGAATCATGTTTGAAACAGTTAAAGTATAACAAAAATGTGGGAAACTCATACAAAACTCCTATATTATATAGCACCGTCTTTTCTCTCCTAATGTTGGTTGTTTATGTAACCGATAACTACATACGGTATGTATACAGTACTCGTGCGTTCATTATGGTGTGTATAATATGTATCCTGTTTGTTATGTGCCAGCACGTTTATAGGCCTATTTTATGCCATAAAAGTATAAGGACCCGAGCGCGGTCAAAATGGACTGCCTATCATCAGATGGCCTATACTGTATGAGTGGTCTTGGGTGGTATGCCAGGCCCTTCCGTTCTGTTTTGCATACTTTCACGTTGGTTTACTTGGGTGGTCCATTTTGTATCCACTGTTTGAACCAGGAAATGCAACCTTCCCTAATACATACGTACATACAAACAACCCGTATGTTGTTTCTGCCGGCAAAAGTATTACCCGAAACGTCTGATGATGAAACATCACTAGCCTCATTTCAACTCGGTTGACATAGTTTGAAAAACATAATATACAGTAGCATGGTGAGGATGATTGATGTGCGTCTTGACACTGAATGTTTGATGTTTCATTATCCGACGTTTTGGGCAATATTTTTGTTTACAGAATCAATTAAAATTTGAATGTGACATCAAAATGCAAAAACTCTGCATGCAAAGTTATGCTAGTGGACGAGTGTCAGCCAATGGACGTGTGCCACTTTCTGTGATATGGCAATTATTGTCTGATGTTTCATTATCAGTTACTTTTGTTTCAAGAAACAACATACGGGCTTCACAAACATGTTGTTATGAGACGATGGCCACCCGAGCATGCAACAGGCGCCAGGCTCACTGGTTTTCCAACACCATCCAGACCACTGGCGGGCCAGCCAAACCTCCAAAGGGTGGAGAATTTTCCCAAAGAGGGGAGGTTTGGCAGAAATCAGGGTTTTCTACGTACACCTTATTGAACAGACTCTGCTTTTTTCATAGTGCCAAAAAGGGGGAATTGCACTTTGCCACCCCTTATCGTCCGCTAGTGCGATCCAGACTACGGCAATCATACTCTCGTGATGACTCAACAATGATACCACTTACAACATGCCTGTTTTATTCAAGCATCCACTTAGAAGAGTACAATTTTACAATACGATATTTACAAGAAATTTCAAGTGCTGTTGTCATATACATAAAATATACAAACGTCTGAACGTGTGCCGTGGTGTCGGTTACTTCATCGATGATTTCGAGTTAACATGTATTCGTTTATTCTAACATTGTGATATTGTGGAGAACGCTAACTAAACCGAACTAATCTGAGTCTTGTCCGACTCAATTATATCAAAGTTGTGTTTTATCAGACAACAATTATGTTGTTCGTCAACCAGTGCCAGAATAGAGTGTTCCAGTGAAAAACCAAAAATCTCACATAACTCGATAAGCAAATAATTAATAATTGAGCACACTACTCCACTCTTCTGCCGTAATCTGCCGTTAACTATGTAGAACTTGCCAATCCCAAGCTGATTATCATCAACGTCTTGTTCTCAGTCTCTGACGAGTCAGCCAATGAGTCTGCCACCAGTACACCATAAAACGTAACAGTCACCAGGTTTGAACGTTCCATAGCGGTTGATTCGCCATAATGTTTAGGAAAATCGGTTATTACCTATTGCGAAAATCTCTGTAGTGCATGGCCTCGAGTATTACATGTCGTAAGAAAATTTAGATTTTTTAACTTACCAAGGCGATGTTTTTTTATAATCTCAAATTTCTTGCCACTAAATCTATTCATATGTATGTGTGTCTGTTGGCTGGACCGGCAACCCATTTCCTTTCGCAGTTCGCCGAAACCCTTTTCATCAGTATATTTACGAGCAAACCCATAGTTTTAATACAGTTGGAACGTTTGATTTACGGCGCTGGCGGACGAGAAGGAGAGGGAAAAGTGGAGTTCACCCCTCTTTGGCGGTTTCAAAAAAAAGAGTTTTTTTCCCTACGGTGTAGTTAAAAATAGCCCGAAACTGCCGGTTCCCCCCTCTTTGGGAAAATTCCCCATCCTTTGTAGAATTAGCTCGTCCGCCAGTGATTTACGGCACAGTGAGATTTTTGAATAGCAGCTTATGAGATACT
Source organism: Daptonema setosum (assembly GCA_964036265.1). Classification (NCBI taxonomy): domain Eukaryota; kingdom Metazoa; phylum Nematoda; class Chromadorea; order Monhysterida; family Xyalidae; genus Daptonema; species Daptonema setosum. The sequence goes on from OZ038446.1 coordinate 21,397,488, forward strand.
TGGTAATTTTCACGTACAATTTCGCACATCATTTCGGTTCTTTCAACGTTTTCGCAGGTCTAATTGTGCGACTGCTTTTATTTCATGTCAATGTAGCCCAATTTCAACTTAAAACTTTTCTTTCACTGATTGAAAACCATATGCCTTAGCAACTTGTATACAGTTGACAAATATTGACCATATTTTTGGGTTTATTTATGGGACAGCATACACTCGTGACTGCCAACCGGATAGCCGAAACAGCTGTTCTGGTCGTTATAAACCCCGGTGATCGTCATTATTATTACACATTAATACCGTATTCACTCCATGTATGACACCATTCTGCAAAAATAGATGATCCCACTTGCGAACGAAAATTGGAGTTCCCCCTCTTTGGCGAGTTTGAAAAGTGCAGTTTCACCATAAGGTGTGAGTAAAATACTGTGAAAACAGCAGATTTTTTCTCTTAGATGAATCTTCCCCACCTTTAGAGGTTGAGCTCGTCCGCCAGTGCCCCCCGTGATCGTCGTTATTATTACACATAAATACCGTATTCAGACGATGTGTGACACCATTCGGCACCGGCTTTTGAACACCGGCAAAAAATAGATAATCGTACAGCGGACGAGAAGGGGAAAGAAAAGTGGAATTCCCCCTTTTTTGCGAGTTTGTCTAATAAGGTGTGAGTAAAATGGCCTCAATATTGCCGATTCCCCCTCTTTGACGAATCTACTTTTCCTTTGAAGGTTTGGTCAGCGAATGATCGTTGAACGATGCAGTGCTGCTATAACGGCTTTGATTTCCTGTCGTTCGATTTCAAGCCAAAATATATAATATACATTCAGCTTTTTTGCTGCGGAACTACAGTTGTTGGTGACTCAGGAAATCACCGTAAGACTCGGTAACGGCATCTCGACGGCATCTGGCTTTGACACGCCGCCAAAGTCGGTAATTTCCGGGTGCAAAGCTGAATGAACTTTGTATCCAGATAATTGAATGATCAAACGTTCCACGGGTTTTCAGAATCATGAAGTTGAGTATCCGGTTTCGACTATGTCATAATATGGCAGAATATGGTTCTGAATTTGGCAAAACTTGATTCTCAACTTTATCGATTCTCGCATTTCTCAATCAATAATAGCTGTATAAGTTTTCTTATATGTCGTACTGGCAACGCACTGGGTACCGTTAACTGACCATGGGTGCGGTGCGCATAGATACGGTTTGTGCCGCATTGGAACTCATAAACCTCACTACAACATGATGGATGCCTGTGGAATAAGCCTCGCATTGGTTATAAGAAAAAATCAAATTCAGTTTACGAAAATTGAATGTTGCTGAATAAGACTTTTCAGAATCATGAAGTTGAGAATCCGGTGCTGACTACATACATATGCCATAACAGGGCGGAATATGGTTCTGAATATGGCAAAACTTGATTTCCAAGTTCATCGATTTTTCAATCATTTCTTATTATCAATTACGAGGCCTATTTGTAAATTCAACAGGCATCCATCAAGTTCTAACGAATCTTTTGAGTAACAATGTGGCACAAACCGCACCTATGTATGCGCACCGCACCCATGGTCAGTTGATGGTTCCTCATTATGTGAACATTATAAATCAGGTGCTTACATACGTATTTTGGCAACGTTTCCCATCTCCGGGCACCGAAATCATGCAAAGTGGATTAACTGGCAAATTGATGTGGATTAAGGTAGCGGACAGCTGACGACACTTTGCTGGGCTGAGTACATCAGTTCTCAGATAGTCTTCGTCGTACAGAAATGTTCGTAAGTCATTGGGAAAACCAACTTTGTTTTGAATATTTCATCGATATTGACATCACTAGCGGATGAGGGAAACCTAATGTGTAGGTAAAATGACCTCAGATTTGCTGATTTCCCCGCTTTGAAAAAATGCCCCTCACTTCGGTGGATTGGCTCGTCCGCCATTGATTGACATTTCTATTTTCTGGTTTCATAACCCTGACTCATGCGGTCTTAAACTAAGTCATGACTCTTGATAATATGGGTGAAGTTGCGTTATTGTAGTGATTAGAGGAGAAACACACAAGAACAGCCTAATACAATGTAATGAGTGTTTACACTATAAACTATAATAGTTCCTTAGTTCACATTATACTCCAATTTCTCTGATGTTCTGTAATCTACCAACGGACATCTATGTAGATGGTTCTTATTTTTCACCATACATGTACATGTATTCTATTATCCTTTTGGAACACACGTGCTCTCTCCACAACATGTACATGCAGACTCGGTCATGAGTTTCTTCGGAGGTATAACTTCTTACATAATTTTCGTGCACGACTAAGTTAAAGTTAAGATAATTTCTATTCCTAATGAAAGGACGTACCCAATAGGTACATAATGGTCAGTGAGACACAATGAAATCCCAATAAAAAGATGTTTATTTTCGTTATAATCAGAACGGAATCCTCTGGCTTTTCATGTATCTAAGAAGTCAACGTGTGCATGTTTCGATTTGAGGTGGGATAGTACATCAAATCTGAATTCCATTTCTTGAAACCATCTGCAATATTTAAGTTTTACTGTTTCAAAGGCCTTCTCGGTCTTGTTATTCCAATTACATAGCAACTACTCTCACGCGCATGTGCACAGTAATATTTCAAGGGGAATTTTCCTCAGCAGAAAATCGTCATCGGCTATATACATATAGCATTCTCAATTGATTACGAGACTAAACTTAAACTTGAGACATGTTCTTTTCACAAAACGACTTTCCTGTAAAACCTCACTAGGGATGATCTCGGATAGCAGCGTGTATTTCTGCAGCTTTTTGTTATGTTTTGTATAAAAAGATGTGCAACAAAGGCGCGAATTCAAATTTAGTACCGTAATCAAATGAAGATGCTATGCATACATACAAACCAAATATGCCCTTATATGTACATATTCAACGTAACATAATGCAATTTGGTGCGGTATGTTCCGTCGGAGTTATTCCGCATTGAGACACAGTTAATTTTACATATTCTGCTGATATTCACGAAGAGTTTTGTTCTGCTCATCAGGAGGCAATACTGCAGTTTTCCGACATTATCCTAAACTAACTCTGGATAGTTCCTGATTTGATTTTACCAAAACAAATCCATACCAAAACAAATCCATATCAAAATAATCCTTTCTAATCTGCCATACCAAAAAAGTACTTGACGCGTGTATCGCACCCAGTCGTTAACAAAGCCCGTATGTTGTTTCTGCAAGTAAAATTTTTGCCCAAAACGTCTGATAATGAAACATCAGAAAATCAGTGTTAACACGCACATCAATCATCATCACCCCATGCTATGCTGTGTTAAACTATGTATGGTGTCAACTGAGTTGAGTTGAGGCTAGTGATGTTTCATTAACAGACCTTTTGGGCAATATTTTCGCTTGCATAAACAACAGAGGGCGGTATCTTGTCTTCGTTATCCTAATGTTAATACAAGAAAAGGTCTCATTACCTGGAAAAGTTCCTGCGAACAAGTAGAGTTCATTCATGCAACCAAACTGCATCTTGCATTCGTTATTCTTGAAATTGTTGCCTACATGGTTTTTCTACAAGAACAATACCTTTGCTTTCCGTCCCCACCCATCTAGTCTCCCACAACTCTTTCACAGAATTTTCAGGAAGACCAAATTTCTAAATAAGAAAGCCCGGGCTTATTTATTCGTCAACGGGCTTTATCAGATGAGCACTTTTATAATGCAAGTCCTGATGAAGTTACAGATGTGCCATGTATGTTCGTTCGTGATTACATATTGTACATACCAGTCAGTATGTGTAGGCGGCTGGTATGTGGATTCACTTGCAATACCACCCTATTTCAAAATCCGACCATGCCATGGAAGATCATATAAGCAAGTTGCGCAAGTCATTTCTCTTCATGTTGGATGTATAGGTATGTATTGTATGTAGGTTCATACGAAACATTTCACAAAACATGGTCAAAATTGGTGGACGAAGCAACTCAAATACATATTAATTTTCTCTCAAGAATTTGTGGACTCGGACACGCGACTTCTCATTATCGATCTGGGAAATCGAACAAAAGCTTTATTCTAGTGCGTGGGTTGTTTGCCCACGCATGTTCATTTTTCAGGACAATATATTCTTATTATTACTGAACGAGCTTGTTATAAGACAACGTATTGAACATTGGAACACAGACGGTAAAAACCTGCAACTTGTTTAGAATGTTTACAAGCCAGACTCAGCCTTCATTCCAAGACCCCTAGGGATGTCTCTAACGCTGAAAATTCGACAGACTTTCTTTCCTCCTTGCTTCTTGTATGTGTTCTTGTGCTCTGACGAGTTAGTTGGTCTTTCATGATTCACAGTTTACTTGTTTAGTTGATTCCGTGTTGCTGTAGTTTTTCCTGTTAATTTAGCTTTTTTCCTGATAATTTTAGGTTTCTTTTCCTGATAATGTAAATTTGGGCTTAACATAATGTAACGCTGATAGTTAAATGAACGGAAAACCAGTTGAACTGAACTGAAGGCTCAGGTGCACATTAGAAAATTCAATATTTAATTAACTCGTTTCAAGTGACTGAAATCCCGTATCCCGTATTTATTGCCTGTCTAGTCTAGTGCGTAGGGCGCCTCGAAAACTGATAGTCCTGGTTTGGAATTCACTTTTTACGCAGAACCTGACGAGTTGCTCTGGGATTTCTGCCATTGCCCGTCCGTTTATTCAACTTCTCTAGGTACTAAGAAAACACTATTCGGATATGGTATTTTTATACTGTGCCTTTAGTAATGAAAAGGTCACAGCAAAAAATTTAGCTGACTATAAATACCACTGAATTTGGGCGTTTGATGGGCCCGCCTACAAGGTGCCTGGATCTGTGGTATGGGCATGTGTCCCCTATTACGAGAATATCTTAACCTAATTAGGGCTTCCTGACGGTAACCTCACTGGCGGACGACCTAATCCTTCAAAGGGAGGTGAAGTTCATCAAAAGGGGAAGGCAGTTGGCAGTTTTCAGACCATTTGTTCTACACCTTAGGAAACAAATTATACTCTTTGAGAATGCCAAAGAGAAGGGAATTCTACTTTTCCCCCTCATCGTCCGCTATTGGGTCATCTCACAGATGCGCGCCAAACAAACAATTATATGTGACGGAAACCACGGGTTTACATCGACATATCGTCGTTGTGTTTATTATGTGCTCCATGAACAACTCGATTCTGTCTGATTAAAAACACTGGATCCCTGTCTGCACTCGGCCAAAATTGAGCGGGTACTGTTTCCTGTTTTTACTTCTCAATTTTTATACTGCAACACGGATTCCGGAGTACGCAACACGGACTCAATTCCAAGCACTGGCTGACGAGCCAAACTCCCAAAGAGAGGGGAATTTTTCCAGAGAGGGGGAATTATCAAAAATCGGACTATTTTACCTATGTACATCTTGATGAACAAACTCAGTTTTTTAAACGTCAAAGAGGGAATTTTACTTTTTCCTTCACTTCTCGTTCGCTAGTGATTCTAAGTTTGCGCGTGTCCGTAAGTCTCTGACCAAATCTAAAACTGACTATTCAAATGTATGAATCGGAATTCGGTTAGTGAGAATTATGTATATATGGCAGACAATACCGTATAAAGGTATCAGTAGCGTTAGACTACTGCTCGATGGCCCCCTGGTTTCCGATATCACTTGATAACTATGTAGTGCGTATGTCGCCAGCCTCGAAAACTGGTGGTCCCTAGTTCGAACCCTGATTTGAGACACAGACCCTGACGCGTTGCTCGGGGGTTTCTGCCGTTGCCCGTCAGTTTATTCAACTCTCTGGCCACTACGAAAACACCATCCTGAATGGTATTAGTGTGCCTTGGTGACTTCAGTTAATGAAGAAATCCAAAAAAAAGAAGTAAAACCCCGATATATTTTTACCGCATCAGTGATCTTATTCATCAGCTGTATTCCATCACTAACACATATCATCGAGATTACGAACTGAAACCGCTCAGCAGCATGCTCTACGGGCATGCTCTATATTTTACCTACATCTTAGGGAACAAACTCTACTTTTATAAGCTGCCAAAGAGGGGGGAATTCCCTTTTCCCACCCCTTCTCTCCCACCAGTGTACCAACTTTCGTCCATTTAATTCCATCATGGTAGCGGTATAACCGGTTTTTTAGACGCTCCCAACTTGATGTACATAAGATGTACCATGTTGGAGTGTCATTGATAACAAGTTTAGGAGTCATATCTTGTTATGGGCGTACATATATGTTCGAGTATGTATTATATACGTGTAGTCTCATTTTTCACTGGATGACACTTGAATTATCAACGTAATATTTTACTTAGCGTCTTCAAGTTTCAATCAAAACTGGGAGTAAAACTAGACCACTCTCAGATCTCAGGTGGTCAAATCATGCCTAAATATGAAAGTCTTTTTTTAAGTCAATATTTTCTTATTGCAGAGAAAAACTATTCAAACTCAGTATTTTATCATTGTTAAATTCAACATTGCTATGCTGCTGTATTGATGCGGACACACTAGATCCACAAAATAAATTTGAAATTCCATATTTTCATTCTCGCTAGAAACACAGAGAAAAACAAAATTATTCAAACTATGTGTTTTTATCATTGTTCAATGGTATATTACTATGCTACTGTAATGATGTGGACACACTTGATACACAAACCAAATTTGAAAGTCCTTGAAAGTCCATAGTTTCTTCCCGCTAGAAACGACAGGAAAAAGGGAAAAAGCATTCAAACTCAGTGTGTTTTTATTTTTGTTCAATGCAACATTACTATGCTTCTGTAATGATGCGGACACACGTGATCCACAAAATGAATTTGAGAGTTCATGAAAGTCCATATTTTCAATTTGTAAGTCCTTATTTTCATCGCACTAGAAACGTCGAGAAAAACATAAGTATTCAAACTCTATGTTTTTAATATTGTTCAATGGTACGTTACTATGCTACTGTAATGATGCGGAGCGGAGCGGACACGCCTGATCCACAGCATAAATATGAAAGTCTTTTTGAAAGTCTATAGAAACGCATTGAAATTGACATGCACCCAATGACTTAGTATTTTTCTTTCCTTTTTCAATGCTACATTAATTACTATAGCTTGGTAATGGTTTCTTGTTATAAACAATTATTCCTATAAACCCGTTGCAAACAATTGCTCTGTATTTCGCTCAGCTTTCGTATAGTGTCCAAGTGTCCAAGTCCATGTCAAATTTTGTTTTGAATTCAGTCAAAATCAGTTTGAAATTCAAATTGCGCGCGAAAAAAACTTGTTTGGCTAAGAAGAACCCCTGAATAGGCTACATACATGAATATGCGACTGTAATGATGCGGACACACTTGATCGATGCTCAGCCGAACATGACCGTATCTCATAAAAATGCGACGCCGCCTCGTCTTGATGTCTTACTTGCGACCCCACAACATATTTTACCGGTGATAAGGTGCAGGTGCCAGCACTGGCGAGCGAGATAATCCTCCAAAGGGAGGGGAATTCCGTCAAAGAAGGGCAATTGGCAGTTTTGAGGTTATTTTCCCTACACATTAGAGAACAAATTCCACTTAAAAAAGCCACTTTTCTCTCATATTCTCGTCCGCTAGTGGGTGCCAGACGCTAAGGAGTATCCTCACAAAACATTAACTTGTTCTTAAATAAAGCGTAGCGTGTAATATACATTATTAGACTAATTCCAGTCCATACAAGAAAGTGAGAATTTATCTTTTTCCTGTTAGAATTAGTATACCCACCCACCTTCTGTTTAGGTTCTGTCGAGCTAACTCATGTTATTTCAGTAAACTTCTTTTGTAAAAACACACAAAATCTATGTTTTCTTTCAAAAAAAATATAAAATGAAGGTATTCCCATCTGTTAACAGAAACTTGCCTTAATTGTGTCCTCCGATGATTAGAAAGAAAAGTATGCCACGACACTAGCGGATGGCCCTCCAAACAGAGGAGAATCTCGTCGAAGAGGGGGGAATTGGCCGTTTTCGGGCCATTTTACCTACACATTAAGAGGCAAATTCTACTTTCGGAAACGCCGAAGAGGGGGGAACTCCACTTTTCCCACCCTTATTGTTTGCTAGCGGTGTACTGTGGTTGTTGCCCCTGGCTAGTCACACCGTCGATCATTCGGCGTTTATAGAGGATTATATTCTCCATGAATCAATTGAAGACCGCCGGCACTAGCGGACGAGAAGGGGAGGGAAAAAGGAAATTCCCCTGCTTTGGCGGTTTCAAAAAAGTGGAATTAGTTTCCTAAGATGTAAGTAAAATGTCCTGAAAACTGCCAATTCCCCCTCTTTGACTAAATTCCCCTCCTTTAGGAGGATTAGCTTGTTTGCCAGTGACCGGCGGCCACTTTTATTACTGATGATTTGTATGGACACACGGTAAATGAACAACATTTTTGCTTCTGAAACATTTGAATAGATTTTTTTTCCGTATTTTCGCTGACCAAGTTGCTTGGTAAGCTTGCTGTGAAAGGTGATATTGATTCCTCAGTCGCGGAATAAAAAAAAGCTATAGAAGACGATGCCCATTCGCTTGGTAAAATAGCAATAAATCGGTAAGAAGTATGGCGCATAACCACTGGCGGACGAGTCGAACCTCCAAAGAGATGGGAATCTTTCCAAAGAGGGAGGAATCGGTGGAAATTAGTTCATTCCACCTACACCTTAGGGAACAAATTCAACTGTTTTAAAACGCCAAAGAGGGGTAATTCCACCTTTCCCACCTCTTTTCGTCCGCTAGTTCGCATAACAGAGAGAGAGCCGCCGGCGAAAACAACCCATAAGCGACAAGATATTAGGCTTAAATGTTATTGTTTTCTAGTTCACGTAAGGAAAAGTTTGCGTATCGCTGATTCATCGGAGACTGGTCGTGTCGCTCACCGGTGTTCCGATTCCGAGGCTGTTTTATTGTTGGAACATGACAATACACTGGCGGACGCGCTGTTTCTTCACAGGGAGGGGAATTTCGTCAAACAGGGATGAATTGGTCGTTTACAGGTCATTTTACCTACACCTTAGGGAACAAATTTTGCTCAAACCTCACTTTTCCTACCCCTTTTCGTCCACTATTGTGACAATAACTTGAGTACACATCCAGGGACAGAGATCATTGAGATATTTCGTTTTTTTTTCACACTGAATTCTATTTTCATATTGCAACCTCTTCACTAGCCAATTGAGAATTACCGTCAGAATTGAAATTAAAAATTATATTCTGCTTCTTTTATGTTCCCATAATATACATAAGTATTTGAAAAGACAATGAAATGCGTTGTTGTATCACTTTGAAACTTTTTATGCAACCACAATCACAGTTTTTTCCGACGAACAGTGAATTTGCGGTAACATCAATAATGAGAAACAATGAGTAATGGTATTAGATTCAAATTGTCATGCCTAATCATTTTTTATGATGTACCATTCTGTTCCACGGATCTGGTCACCGAATCAGTAGAACAGAGTAGAGTGGTAATGACACTTGGGCACGCACACCCTCGGCAACTGGCGGACGAGTCGAACCTCCAAACGGAGGGGAAATTCGCCAAAGAGGGGGGAATTTACTTAATGATGCCAATCATCTACACCTTAAGGAACACAATTAACTTTCTAGATCTGCCAAAGAGGGGAATTTACCCTTTTCGTTGTTCCCTTGCCGGCTAGTGCCCTCGGCCTACGTGCCGATTTCAGTCCTGGCGGACGACCTAACCCTCCAAAGGGAGGGGGAATTTTGTCAAAGAGGGGGATTGCCAGTTTTCAGGCCGTTTTACCCACACCTTCGTAACAAATTCAACTTTTTGGAAATGCCGAAGAGGGGGGAATTTCCCCACCCTTCTTGTCCGCTAATGCCCTCGGCACGTGCCGATTTCAGGGCCGTTGTTTGCGTCTGGCAATGGTTCACATGCCAGACTTGGTGTTCACATGATATTTCAGGATAAAATGGCCTGAGATTATCTCTGTTTGTTTTTTTTCGTTTAATCATTTTCATTCTTTAACACAGATGTTAATAACAAGTGTCTAAATCTTTTTATCATCGACCTCATCTAGTGTTTATACACCAGACCAATTATCTGCATTGTGTCCACTATGGACTTTTGAAGGCAATCAATCAACAATCAAGTGCTTGTACTTCTCTCGCCAATTATCTTCACTCAGTATGTCGACTAGAATATCTCTAACACGTGTTTTTCAACGTGATATATTATCTGTAAACACACATGTACATCATAAACACCGTTTCCTTTATTTTGTTTGTATTTCTCTGGCACACCTTTTGAAAAATAGTGATTAAATTTCACACACTGGTCATAACTTGAATACCATGAACGTCGGTTTGTATTCAGCATTGCGTTTGCCGTGAACAGTGACCACCGGAATAGACGTCCATCTCAATACCTGAATCTGTGGTCGTACGTGAAACGCTGGAAATGCCGGTGCACCATCCGTGTAATTCGGCTGCATAATGCACGTTGACGCACATCCGGATATCAGTCGAAACGTTACTAATAGGTCGGTCAGTCAGTCAGTCAGTCAGTCAGTCAGTCAGTCAGTCAGTCAGTTAGTCAGTTAGTCAGTCAGTCAGTCGGGTAGTCAGTCAGTCAGTGTGTCAGTCAGTGAATCAGTCATTCAATAAATCAATCGGTAAGTCAACCAGTCATCATCATTGAAACAAAACCCTTAACATTTTCAGATGTAGCATCTACGGACCACCAGTCAACCAATCGTCCATTGAATTTCTAGTTTGGACCGGTCGGGATGTTGCGGTTCATAGCTGACTCACTCACACACTCACTCACTCACTCATTCACTCACTCACTCACTCACTCACTCACTCACTCACTCACTCACTCACTCACTCACTCACTCACTCACTCACTCACTCACTCACTCACTCACTCACTCACTCACTCACTCACTCACTCACTCACTCACTCACTCACTCACCCACTCACTCACTCACTCACTCACTCACTCACTCACTCACTCACTCACTCACTCACTCACTGACTCACTCACTGCAGATCGGTTACGTGATGCCGATGGTGGCCCTGTTCGGCGTGCTCGGCAACATAATGGTCATCTTCGTGCACACTCGACCACCATTGAGACGTCACCGAGTCATCCAGTACCTGGGTGCCCTCAGTGTCAGTGATGCCATTGTCATACTCACCTACTGTACCACACC
>OZ038446.1:21413699-21424296 GCA_964036265.1 Daptonema setosum
TCAAGTTATTACATCCACAATCTTGTGGCGAGAACGAGTGATAAAAAAATATGTGCTTGCTAAGTTTTTGATGTACATTTAGCATGATAAAAAGTTTTCGTCTGCAAAAAAAACAAGAAAATTGAGTTGAATAAATCAGAAGAATCCATCATTTCGAGCAAAAAATTGATTTTATATACAACTGTTTCGATGCCTACCACACTCATGGTGATCCTTTACCGCACCCAAGACTGTCCATATCATACTCATGAGTGCATCTTGAGTGCGACTGGAAATGCACCAGATACATAGTTACTAGAGTCTCGAGAGTCTCGAGAGTCTCGAGAGTCACTGTCGAGAGTGACAAGAGTCAGGGCACATGGGCAACCTGATGGTGGTTAACATAATTACCGTAAATGATGAGTTCAGGATTTGTCCCTGCAACCGAATGGTGGTCTGCCCGACGTGCAGCGGCCGCATTCGGCCGAAAACGTTGATATCACAGGATCCCTGCTCATACGACATGCCGTTCAACGTGGTTCGTTTCTATCAATAGTCACTCACTCACTCACTCACTCCCTCACTCACTCACTCACTCACTCACTCACTCACTCACTCACTCACTCACTCACTCACTCACTCACTCACTCACTCACTCACTCACTTACTCACTCATTCACAAGTTCAATAGAAAAGCATAAAAAGCAATCAAACTATACGTATTTTGCAGAAGCATCGGTGACCCGTCGTCTGTCCAACTGGGACGAGGCCAACTTCCTCGTTGACGCCGAGTTGCTCAAGCTGCAGCAGCTCAACAAACAGAGACTCAGTCTGGGCAATGGAACAGCGTTGTTGTTAGTTTACTTGAATTATGTATATTACAGTTTGGAAAAAGTCGCAGTAAAAAAGTATTCACCAAAGCCTAGAATATAGTAAAATATCTGGTACATACACCGCACTGGCGATCTGGTACATACATCGAGCCAAACCTCCATAGGGAGGGGAGGGGGACTTCGTCAAAGAGGGGGGAATTGGCAGAAGTCAGGCCATTTCGCCTACACCTTAGGGAACAAACTCAACTGCCAAAAATGGGGGAATTCTACTTTTCTCCCCCCTTCTCGTCCGCTAGTGGTACACACCATACCAAGGAATCGGTGATTTAATGAAGTTCAAGTTTCTCTCACATTTTTTATAATGATGTCTTGTCTTCTATAATATATCAAGAGTGTTTACGATAGCGATGATGACAATCCTAAATCCTCAGCTCAACACATTTTACAGTGATTTTAGTAAAAAAATTAAGAAAATCGAGAGTGATTATATATTTTTTTGTTGCTCAGTCCGCCACCATCCAAACGGAGTACGGTATCGTGTACGGCACCCAACGGAAGATCGGCGGACGTGTCGCCATCCAACCACCTGGTCCATCCATGCTCCAAGGATCTGCTCAACGTTGACAAACAAAAAGTCATATTTCGGTCAGTAAATAAACCGAGTATTACCGCACACAACGCTTTTTGAAAATTATATTTAGTCCCAGAGAAAAATATTGATATTCAGTGTCTCGTTCTTTCTTTCCTCACATGTGTACATTGGTCACAGATATAGGTTGTCCTGACGTTTCAAACTCTAACATCCGAACATGTTTCTATTTTCTTGTATAAATTCCGTTATTGTTTCAATGAAAAATGCTCAGATCCAACCTGGTAACATCGAATCGACGTACGACCCAATCCAACAACTCGATCAGTGATGGTATCAACATTCACCGAAACGATTCCGATGATTCACCGATACTTTGCCACAAACTGTCGGCACCCACGGCACCTGCGAGTCCGCGTCACATGCAGTGCACCATCAACCAGCTGCTACTGACCAATCCGTTCATTCGATTGTACGATCAAAGGTAAATTCTTCTAGAAGTGCTTCATACCACGGCAAGTAGAAATATAAATTTGAAACAGAAACAGACGCTGAAACAGAAACAGAAACACGAAACAATGATAAAGTGTTTCTGTTTCTGTTTCAGCACACTCTCTGCACTTTTGTTCATTATTTGTTGCTCACTGTTAATAGTTGAATTTCGTTAATTTTATCTGTTTTCGTTGAATACAATGATCAACGTATGTAGTGTCGATTGGAGAGGGCGTTTGGTGCATAACTTGGTTAATCACCCAACGATTTGCCGGAATAGTTACATACTAGTAACCTAAACCTAAATGATATTAATTTAAAAATGTATAAATTTAAAATTAATTGTACTCATTTGACAATTTATATTTTTATATATTTATTTCAGTCGCGCAGCACGCATATCGCGCACGTGCTCCACGCGTCAGCAGCACGAGCAGGAGCAGCCATCCACGTGCTACAAGATGTCCTCCTCCACCTCCCGTCTTCCCAACGGTTCAGCCGGTCATCATCACCCCCAGCAAACGCCAAATCAACCACTGGTGCATGCTCGACTCACTCAACGCAAAAGTGTGAGCGATCAGATGATCAATCGATTTTGTAACAACAACAACATTAACCACAACAACAACAACAACAACAACGACAACATGAGCTTGAACAGTATCTCCACCTGCTCTTCCTCACCAACCAACAGCTCAAATCTGAGAAGATCGATGAGCAAGTGTTCGGCCAATTATAGGAGGCCGGCCTCAACCAGGTTAATTTGAATTAAATTCACATTTATTTCAATCCAATGTTATTCATTCAATACATAACGCATATTGTTCCTAATTTATACAGGGTTTAGTTTTTACACCACCAAAAATGGAAAGTTCCGGTCAGTCAGTCCTAGTCGCCGTTCGGTTCCTGAAAATTTATTAAAAAAATTCATGGATGCACATTGAGCGTACTTTTTTTAACGCTGTCATTCCTTTCTCTCTGTTTGAAAAGCATCCGTAAAGTTTCCATTTTTCAGAATTTTTCAGTGCTTTAAGAAAAAAAATAAGCGGGCCACAATAGAATGTGGGCAACATTCTTAGTTCTCAGTCTTAGTAACGACAGTGCTAGACTGGAGTACCTGTGGTGAAGCGGTTAGGAAATAAGCTGTGTACTTAACGGAAGGTCGTGGGTTCGAATCTTACCATGAACTTGAAATTTTTCATTTTCTCGGTTGGAGTGGAATTCGTCATTTATTACATTTTAAGACCGTTAAATTTCAATGCATTTGTTTGTACACAGATCATTGTCAACATCAAATGGTCATCCACGCATTCACATTCATCGATCTCTGTCCTAAGCCATGTCGTAAGTACATACATCGATACAGGGTGTCCCATCCTGAGCCGCCGATGTTGACGGCCTCGTTTTCGAGTTGTTTTGGGTCTATACAAAATGAAATTTCATTTTCAATTATATAGATCCAGTAAAACTCAAAAACGAAACCGTCAACATCGGCGGTTAAAGGTGGGACACCCTGTATGTATATATACCCTACCATTGTGGCCCATGATTGTGGTCATGCATACATTCACCATACATATGAACAAATTATCTAACACCCTGTAATCATTGTTTATCTTATTCTATACCATTCAACAGATTATTTATGATGACTCGTTGTGACTTGTGGTTTTTGACGATTATTATTTCACCAATGGATTTCGAAAAAGACAACGAATAATCGGTTGAATGTTTTATATAAATGGGTTGGGATGTGTGTCGTGGCAAACCGTTTAATATATATTGCAGCCGACGTTGTAACTCTGTTTAATAATCACATTTAACAATCAACCAAAATGATAATAACATTTTAACTAAAATACATATGGTTTTCCTATTCATTTTAATAGTTAGAAGATTGGAATTGAAAGTAAGCAAATTGTTCGGTGACTTGAAATAGTTTGGCTTACATTTTGCAAGCACAGATGTTAACGAATGATGTTTATTCTTTAAAGAATCTTCAAGTTATTTATGAATGCTATAAATGGATTGTCATTAATTGTGTTGTAGAAAATTATATCAACTGCAAATGGCATACATTGTAATATCTGAGTTATTTTCGTTGTCATCGTCGTATAAAGCACAGTAATTTTTGTTGTTGAATTAAGTATTTGTTGGAAACTACATAAATGTACTGCACCTATATACCTAATTTCAATATAAATCATGTTAGCCGTGGTGTAGGACCCACACCTCCCCCCGTATATCACACATCAAACTAACATCATTCCTGCTACATAGTTTATCAAACTGAATTTGGGTATGGACGCATATTTACCAAGTAGCAGAAATACGTTAAAAACTGCGTCCATTCAAATTCAGTTTATTAAACGACTATGGATGCTGTAAACGTCCAGCATTTCAGCCTAACTTTTCGATCTGTCTCACAATCATTTCTGATTGCAGATCGTGTTCCTCCTCATTCGGTCGGGCGCACCGCCGTGTCAGTGATCATCCGCCACCGCCGATTAACACAGCCGATTTATCGTTGACTCATAATCCGCTCATCCGCGACTCACTGCCGGACTCGAAATGTCCGAGAATGACTCAGTTGGCTCACGAGTTGGCGCGTCACAGTCTGACGGATATCGAGAGTCAGGTGACTGAGACGGACACTGACGGGCTGTTTGAGGACATGGAGGGTGACGAACGATGGTTTGATCATGTCGATATCGAGCTTATTCTGCCGGGTGAGGCGACTTTACTATAGACGGGTTGAGTTTCCCTTTAAAAAGTGTGAAAGATACAGTTATTTTATTTAACAAAACTCGAAGAAATGCATCTTATTTCAAATAATAAAAAGATTAAAGAGTCGTAATCAGCTGTTTTTCGCTTGCAATGAAACACGAGTTCTGGTGGCATTCGAGGTTTTAAGATAACTATCACTATTGTTTTTTACTAACATTTCTCAGTGATAGGTGAAGTAGTTTTTTAATTCTATTGTTCAGACTTTAGGCTAGCTCCGAATTAAAATCTCTAACTAGTCGTTGTCGTAATCTGAAAGTGTTTTTTTAGTTGTATGCAATTTTTTTATTCATCTGATTTATCCAGTATTTTAAAAATATTTCAAAAAAGCAGTGATAGCAATTTTTTACAAGAACATCTATTTGTAGACATATCTGAATATTATTGAAATATTAATGTAATATTTCGTTGTCCGACGGTTTCTGTATATTTTGGGCGATGTTGATGATTGACTGACTGACTGACTGACTGACTGATTGACTGACTGATACTGAGTGACTGACTGATACGTATCGGTTGTAAAAAAAATTATATATGCAGAATTTATATATGTTAGCGATGTTTACATAGATGCAAAACCCATTTCGTTATATCATTTATGGCAGACTAATTCCTAATTAGAATAGAAAATTTTTCAGATTCAACCATCTTATTTGTAGAACGGTATCGACAACAAGTTTGAATATAAGATGAACATATAAAATTATTGCAACAAATTGGCAAATTAAAATTATTGTTATCTTGCTAACTTAATTAGAGAATTAATTTATATACATAACTACTGAAGAATCAGTCACGGATGATCATAGAACTGAAGGCCTTTGAATCTGGTTTATTATTTTTATTCATTGAAACGGCACAGTTTATTTTCTATTCTTTTTGTCACGTTCCGTGAGGATTTTTGTAGACACGTTTTTTGTTCGTTGTTGAAAGTGAGTTTGCGATACTGAACAATAAACACCGAACATACCGTGACTGAAGTATAATGAAAATCATAACTTCAATTGAAATATCTAGTTTGTCTGTCTTTTGAAAAAAAGCTTGTGATATAATTTTGTAAATATATGTACCAGATGTTCTGATCTAGACGGCCACTTGTGAAAAATCAGTCAAGAATGAACTAATTATTTAGCAGATGAACTGAATTTATATAAATATTAACATTTATCTTGCGGTAGTTCGACGGGTTAACCAGGTTGATTATGCTGCTCACTTTGCAATCACATACAACCTACAGTTTACATTATTACCACTTTGTATTATTATTTTAATTTATTATATTCTTCAATAAACACTATACTATTCTTGATATTCCCGACCTGATATATGTGTTTTCTGTATTATAGATCCCCGTTTATGCTTTTTTCCTGACAAATAATGATTTCATCGCATACTTTTTCATTACATACTTATTTTCATATATTGTTTTGATACAAACTTTGTTTAAACTGACACGATGTTTATTACCCGAATGAATAAACCACAAACAGACCAATTCAGTTATTTTTATCAGTCTGAAACAAATGAAATTGTGGGTCGATCAAGGCTTATAGAGCAAAATGTGCAAAAAATCACAAGAAAATTACCATTTAAATAAATGAAAACTTTTAAGTGATTTCTTCAGTTTTTATGATTGAGAAATGTTTCCGTGACTCTTAGTTACGTTGACTGTCACGGTATTAATGTCACCGACCTTGACCGAAGAAACATGAGGTATAACTGAGTGACTGCATTGCCTGCCTTACAGACTGACTGACTGACTAACTTACTGACTGACTGACTGACTGACTGACTGACTAGTCAAGTGAATGTCACGCTTATCGCCGCGATTGACACAGATATGATCGTTATCCTCAATATATAAAGACATAATCGGATCGGCAAGGTAGGTAAGTAGAGGAGGGTAATCCGAGATTGGGCAATACGGACGTTCGAGGCAGAGTAAAGGCAGACATAGTTTTCATGTCTTCATATCTGCATTACTGCACAATCAGTGGCGGATGAGAAAGACATGAAATTCATCACTATTATTTTTTAATAATATTTAGGTAAATAAATGTAACTCCACTTCCTTCGCCCCATCCTCGTTATATGCTGTGCTGTAAAATAACTATTTCAATCAATAAATTCAATCGGTTCGTTATGCATAAATCTGTAAACTAAGATTAGTTGAACGACTGTATTATATCAATGTAACGCCTTTCTGAACCCACACCGAATTATCCACACGCAAAAGAACAGATAGGGATCAGGAAAAATATCAAAGAAAAAACAACATTGATGTTTTACGTATCATATCAGACAGACTATTATCCATAAACGAACACGGATAATTTGTTGTTTTTAATCTATCGTGACTGGAGATTTCAATTTACAGATGTCTTGCGTATTTCACTTTCAATGCATAAAACATCGAATATGTCTCCTTGATGCAAGTTAAATACATTTTGTTTCACATTTCATTGCAGTCGCTTGTCGTAAATGCATGTGTGGAAAATTTGTGAGATTGTCTGATCAATTATCAATAATTCGTATTTAACTCAGATCTGTGAACAATAGATTGTTCGTCTGAGTTCGTTCAACATCATTTTTGTAATCTATTGCATATTTGTTGCAGGTGTACTGAAGGAATGTATGGGATGCAGCCTTGTCAATCGGTTACGAGTCTAAATTCGTAGAATTATTCCCAACGTGATTATTGTAAACATTTTGCCAAAAAGTCCATCGTTTCTAAAGTCAGACAAAAAACGGCTTGTCAATCGAAAAAAGGCTTGAAAATAATACAATCGCGTCGCGAAGAGTTCACCAGGTTCCTAACTCAATGACAGTTCTATAAACGTCTTTCTTTTAACTTATGTATATTTCTTTCTTTATTTCAGTTCTTTTAGTCAGTAGCCTGACAAGTTACTCTATGTATATGCGGTGAGTAGTTACTGAGTTACCCGAGTTAAGTAACTTTAAAAATTACATGTACGTCTCATCAAGATGAAACAGTGATTGTGGTACTCATGCATGTACTTTATTTTATGACACACAGAATCAAATATAAAGATCTTTATAAAGTAAATTAAGAAAATTCTTGAGTACGTGTTTTGCTCAAACTCACTTTTCGAAGTTAACAGGTTTATAGCAATAATTTTTATTTACAAAGAAAAAACTTAAAGAACCAGATAAACATGTCAACTTTTTTACACTAAACCGTCTGCCACCACATCAAAATTCTCCAATAACAAGTGCTGAATTTGTTTTCAGAAACCACGATTTCACAAATCGTATGAGCAAAAAACAGATGATTGCGCGATTAGATCGGCGATCAACCGGTAAATCAAGATCGTCTAATCACCGTCATTGTTTCTTCCAGCGATTTCAAAGATGTTTTTTGTATTTACAAATCACTGTTCTCACTTTCACTTGACGCGACTGATCCTTTGTCATGATATGTATGACATTTTTTAGATATACATTTACGAATATGAAGCCACCGCACCTGCCTTCAAATTTCGCTGGCCGACAAACTCTTTGCGCGAATATGGAAGGTGCGTGTACGCGCGTTTTGACGCTCTAATGCGCGAACAAAAGTGAAAATGTGATCATGAAAACACGCTTTAGCGCTGCACTGATCTTTTTTAAGCACAAACAAAATCGCGCTTACATCCATTTAGTCACACCGGGACGCGCCGGTAAAAGACACGCGTTTTAACGCTTTTAGAAGCAACAACACCTACGGTAGAAAAGTGGAAGAGTAGCATGTTTTTGTTTGGTATTTAGTCGCGCCTATGAATGATTTGTAACGTCTCGGTATCTTAAAATGGACTGGATTAAAGCGAATAATGATGACAAACGCATCAAACCGACGGGTATAGGTGACAGTTGAAAGAGAAAAAGTGAAAGTGAAATTTAACATTTAGACGTATGATTATGTAGTAATGATCATGATGTGGAAATGTAAATTGATGGGTAAAAGCGCGCTATTTTCGGAGGATCAGTATGAAGATGACCAACGGTAGATGAAAAACGATAGAGATTCATTACTCTGAACCTGTACATCTTAGGTAAGCTCATCATCATCGATCATCCTTGCGACCAAACATTCTTCACTCACTCTATTTTCGTTTTACCTGACTCATCTTTTCTTCCTTCTAATATAACGCCCGATTTACGAAAACCATAAATACCAGTTATTTTGTATTCCATATGGGTACTTTCACAAAGTCATCACGAAATTCGCCGATCCCGCCGACAAGCAATCCGGGGAGAAACCGATCAACAAACTTTTGTTCAGAAACAGGTTAACAAGAGATGTCGTCATAATGAAAGCAGGTGTACTCAAGTATGTACATAGGTAGATCAGATAGTAGCTGAGTTACGTTTCATTGTGAGTCATGACAGGATTAGCATGTTAGGGTGATTCAGTCTTCAAATGCAACAAACAACAGCTTTATCTCGAATCTTACGAAAGTCTTTGGTATCATCACTGCTGTATAAATAGTGTATACTTATGTGAGAGACCGCGTTATTGTATTTTCATCTGTTTCTTTATTTTCCATAAGGTTATTAACTGGAAATAAACTCGCTTTAGAATCTTGAATAGCATGTGTAAATGTTGCTGAACTCCAATAATAGCATGGGTGAGAGATCATACATTAAAAATATCTCTACTTCGAAGTTACGATTCTGTTGAAATCAAAGAGGGATAATTTTAATTATTTTTCGACATACGAACTCAGCTGTTCAAATTCAACTGTTCAAGTGACTGTTGAATAACTATGTACTCGAATGTTCAACTGATTCAACTGTTTATGAACAGTCTAGCACTTTTCCATTCTGATCGGATCTTGGAATTCTTAATGATACTTATTTGAAACAAAGCAGATTGATTGACCTGATACAGTTTTCTGTTGATTAGTAGTTCCTGCAGCGCCGACGTTTGTTTCAAAAACCAATTTATCGTACGTGATTAATGTAGTGGGACGCCCCGAATCTCACCTCTGATCTCTGATCCGCCTGAAGTTTTTACCACCAATTCAGAATGTTTAAATGTGGTGAAATGTTACGCTACTAATTCAACACTTGTCAATTCGTATAATTGAAGGGTCATTACATTTTATAATGAGTTCGTTTACCATCGATTCTTAGGTATGTAACTAGCTCTACCAAATTTTACTCTACATATGTACGTTGTCATTTTTACACCTGCTTACTGTGTCAAATTAGAAAATGTGATGCTCATCCTATACCTTTTTTGGTACGTTACCTAACATGCATTTTTATTGGTCTTTTTCTGGTAACCTTAACAGTGATTTATTAGACGTAAATTCCAAATGGAGTCGTTTGATTCCCGATTATCGGCATTAAAAAATACCGGTAATTGAATCACGCCGGGCTTGTCGAATGCTAACATATTACATTTACATGTCTTTCATTGAACAGGGTAACCGAGAAACGAGATAACAAATTTAATATAATATGTCATATCATTATTGTAAAATTTGTTTTTTGTAGTAAAAACTTGACTTAACTTCATACCGGACATTCCAAGTTCAGACTTTATTTAGCATTGTGAAAGAGTCAAACTTTGATGGAGAGTTTTTGTTGACACCCGCTAATTTGAAATAACCGTGTATGAATTCATAAAGTACGGTTACGTGCGGTTGTATTAAATGTCGTGAACGTAACATTCCCCTCTTCCTGAGCTTTTTCTGGATGCTGTAAATCAATGTCAATCGCGATTCGCGAACTTTAAAATCAATCATCATTGACTTTCCACCTGCTGTTTTTTGATCGATCACTCGTCGGTATATTAGTATTTATCATAGTATAGTTAGTGTGTCAGACAGACCCTGTGAATCTGTTCTTTGCCCTATATTTCTTTGCTGACGATTCCCGGAAGCCTCCGAACATCATATATATTCATTCGTTA
>OZ038446.1:21431996-21437496 GCA_964036265.1 Daptonema setosum
GAAATTCGGTTATGGCAGAATAGCGGATTGTCCTCCGTACTCGGTCAACTTTACTTATCGTGATCACGAAAATAACCTATAACTCAGTCATATTCTTATTATTGCAGACAACTGTTTCGAGTTGCGAGCAGTTCCCCGACGGCCAGCCAGGACCTGTGTAATCATCGGGCACCCGACACCGGCTATTCGTGTCTGCACATAGCTGCCTTGCATGGACATGCCGGTTCGTTATCCCTATTAACAGATAGGGCCTCATAAGAGGACTGGGTTCTAACTTCTTTTGTTTTGTTGCAACAAATTATCCGTCTTTCTCAGCCCCTCCTAGCGCTAATACTGTTTTAAGTAGTAACTGGCCAACTACTGCATGCTTGTATCATATGTTACTTTACCAAACTAAGTGTATTTATGCCATGACTTGTTTACAGGTGTGGTGAACGAGCTATTGGCCTACAACCCGCAGCTGGCCTTCACTACAGACCGACGTGGATGTGTGCCTTTGCATTTGGCTGCCTGGCATGGCAGTGCCAACGTTGGTTTTGTGTGTTATTTCGTGTTACTTCATTTCATTTGTTACGTATCCCATTTTCATTCCTATTTGGTCGCCAAACTGACCTGTGACCTCACTCAATGATGATCCAATATACGAAGCGCGGAGCTTCCGAAATTTCGACTTTTTTTGTTACAAATACTGAAAATCATGTGTTTTGACAATCGATGCCCTATATTTTGCCTCGGCGATCGACAATCCAATATACCTCCTTCCTTAGTACCGAAAGAACGTATAGATTATATTATGGCGTTATGGATCATTCAATGTGTTTTCAGACGGCGGAACATTTGATAAAATCGGATTCAGACAAGATGACTGTAAATGCGCGTAGTTCGTGCTTTGACACACCGTTACATCATGCTGTACAACAGGGACATGCCAAGATTGTCAGGCTTCTATTACAGGTTCGCTTTTTTAGTCGTTACAACCATGCCCATACGCCATACATTTTCGTCCACTTTAATATTTCTGGTTATTTATGGTTACTTACGGCATTGTCATGCTGAATATGTTGTTGCTTAACTTATAGTGCAGTATTGGTGCCCCAATACTTCCCGTCCGCCACTATTACTGCTAGTGTTACGTCATATTCCCCAGACATTGATTCTATGCATATTTGTCTAGCCCAGTTGTTTACTGCTTTCTAATTTGTCTACGTGTAGAATTCTATTTAGACGCCCCCGTTTTCCCAATATTAGTAGATTATACTATAAGTCTATAACGCTATATATTCTTGCTATGCATTGTATCAGTGCGCATTGTCTACCCCGTATTGTCAGTTCCGTCTTTTCCCATACGTTTTCACTCGTCTATTTAACTGTGGTTTTGGAGTAGTATCTAATGAAGAAACAGCCGAATAAGTGCGCCTCGTCTAGTTATCTATAAAACAGAAGCAAACAGAAGATCAACCAACCGTAATTGGCATCTCCTGGGTGTCATCCCAGCCGTCCGTCCGATTTCGTCCCCCGAGTTTTTTTTTTGGTAAAGTTGAGTCAAAAAATAGTGTGCGCCAAAAAAAAAAAATTGTTAACTTCGTGAATTCATCAAATATTGTGCCTATTGAATGCTTCATCGACTACAAATGGCGAAGAAGAAGACAGGTCGATGCCGTGCAGACGTGAGCACCGATGTCAACAGTGTGGATGATTCGAATTCGCGCCGACGTCAAGATGTGCATCCGGTTCAGTTTGCGGAGGGAGGAACATCAATGATTAGTTATTACAAGTTTCTTTCATTCATCACTCAACTCTCTCACAGTCTCGACGTAAATTTAATC
Organism: Daptonema setosum; assembly: GCA_964036265.1. Lineage (NCBI taxonomy): Eukaryota > Metazoa > Nematoda > Chromadorea > Monhysterida > Xyalidae > Daptonema > Daptonema setosum. The sequence continues at coordinate 21,433,823 of OZ038446.1, forward strand.
GATGAATCGATTTCCAACATTTTCATAATTCATCAAAGTTTTGAGCCAGTCAAGTCAGTCGTCATTTCATACAACAACATTTCTATCACTGATGTTAATGAGCGTTTATTATGGTTGCGTGAAGCTGGACGCCAACTATTTACAGTTGCCTCTTCGATTCCATGGCCCAATACCTGTGCACACGCGAGTTCAGTCAATCGGGAGGACGTGTATGTGAGAAGTGAGCCGTCGTGCAGCCGTGCAGTTCCCGTGGATGGTGAGCAGTCATTTAGCCGTGCATTTGAGCAGTCGTCGCAAGGTGGGTTTATTAGTAAGTCAACGAGCGGTCGCGTCAACAAGCACGTTGCGGTACCTGCGGTGAATAGCACTGATCTGGTCAGCACGTGTCCGGTGGCATCGAGGGGCGACGAACGCACGCGTGGTAAAGCCGATGTGGTCAGCACGTATGCTGCGGCACCTGCGGTGATTAGCACCGATGTGGTCAGCACATACGATGCGGTACCTGCGGCACAACATGAACCAACTGGCTCGTTACGACAACATGTGGCGGATCACCCACGACAACCAACGAGGCTTCAACGACAACCAACGGGTCTATACGGGCGTCAACAAGCTGATCTGGTCAGCACGTATGCTGCGGCACCTGCGGTGATTAGCACCGATGTGGTCAGCACATACGATGCGGTACCTGCGGCACAACACCAACCAACGGGGTTCCAGCGCCAACCAACAAGGCGTCATAATCAACAAACGGGTCAACACATGCGTCAACAAGCTGATCTGGTCAGCACGTATGCTGCGGCACCTGCGGTGATTAGCACCGATGTGGTCAGCACATACGATGCGGTACCTGCGGCCCAACGACAGCCAGTGCATGCCACCTACGATAACCAACGCCATGGTTCCGGTGATTTTTGCGATCAGGCGTTAACGGGTATGATGAAGCGATTGAATCAGCGAGCGGACGAGAATATGCTACTGAGCGGGCAATTCAAGCGGTTCAACGGTGATACGCAGCGCGTCAATTTTCATCGATGGTTAAAAGGCGTGCGTACTCGACTACAAGTTAATGATGTCAGCGAAGACATTAAACTGCAACATCTGCTTTACTGTCTGGAGGGAGCAGCCGAGTTTGAGCTGATGCGTGATCATGCGGATGACAGTTACGATGAAGCCATGCAGTACTTAACTGATAAGTACACCGGACCGGGCGATCGTCAGTGCAAACTGTTGGAGTTTGAACAGCGTCATCAACTGCCAGGCGAGTCAGTCTCCGGTTTGCGTTTTACATTGTGTCTTCTGGTTCCGTTGCTCTATAAAACTGTTCGTTATTGGTTATACTGAAAATAAACTATTAAAATGGAGACTCGGTTCGTGGATTGATAGTGTTATATTGAAGGTGTATGCCAGCTGGTACTCGGTGTGCCAGTTTATCTAATTACCCAACATTTAAAACCATTTGTGCATGATGATCGTGATGTTTATGGGATTGGCATGTGCCAGTGATGGTTCGAAAACGCCGTGCGATGTCAAGATTCAGCATGGTGTGTGTGGTAGCCATGTTCTGACGTTTAATGTACGTTCAGGCAATGCGTTTATTGATGATCATCATGATGTTGCATACGTGGGTTACGGTAGAGGTGATGTTCGGATGCGTAGTGGGACGAATAAGACGAGGCTGAAGGATGAACAAGGCGCGTGGATGAAGGATTTTGAGTCGTTTGGGTATGGTTTTGCGGATGACACGTGCGTGGAGTTTCGTGGTTCCAATCGTGGCGTGAACGATCGATCGGAGGTTTTCGAGATTACGTGTTCGGAGGTAACGAGAATGGCATGCAGCGATTCGTCATGGTATGGATCGAGCGAGTCTGGTAACGTCGTTAGTTGACTGTCAACTCACGATGTGTAACTGTTAAAATTGACTCAAATCTAATAATTTGTTTTGTAGATTTTTCTCCCGCAGATATGATGATGTTGATGAAGAAGGTGTGCGATGAAGAAGGTGTGCCCGTGTAGGTATATGATAGTGATTATATAACATTATTCTGATAGCTTAGTTCTAAAATAATAATTGAGTTCTATGTTAATATAATACATTGCTTAGTTGAGTATCATGTGATATCATTGATTCAACTAATATATTGGTCAGCTTAAATTATAAATTTATAGTCTATTGATAATTATTCTATAATTTAGTACCCCATTCTAAGCCTACATTTTTACTATCACAACTTATTTTTATTGGAGGAAGGGGAAGTGCAGTATTGGTGCCCCAATACTTCCCGTCCGCCACTATTACTGCTAGTGTTACGTCATATTCCCCAGACATTGATTCTATGCATATTTGTCTAGCCCAGTTGTTTACTGCTTTCTAATTTGTCTACGTGTAGAATTCTATTTAGACGCCCCCGTTTTCCCAATATTAGTAGATTATACTATAAGTCTATAACGCTATATATTCTTGCTATGCATTGTATCAGTGCGCATTGTCTACCCCGTATTGTCAGTTCCGTCTTTTCCCATACGTTTTCACTCGTCTATTTAACTGTGGTTTTGGAGTAGTATCTAATGAAGAAACAGCCGAATAAGTGCGCCTCGTCTAGTTATCTATAAAACAGAAGCAAACAGAAGATCAAACCAACCGTAATTTATTAATTGTTATCGTACCGTTTTTATTCTCAGGCGGATGCCGATCCAACGAAACGAAACGCCCGTGGCGAGTGCGCCCTCGATATTGCCGCCAGACTCGGCAGAACCGGTGGGTAAAACGTTGCATTTGCGATGCGAGTGTGCTACAAATCTAACATTGTTTGAAACAATACTATCCATTGAATAGAAAATACTATCCATTTTTTTGAAATAAAGCAAGAGCAATACATTAGCAGAATTTTCAATTGTCATCTTTGTTTCAAAAATTGATTTTTTGATGCAGTAATTTGTCGTCGTCTGGTGGAGCACTGCCCAGCACTCGTGCTGCAATCATCCACGGATGCAGCCAATGCCGTGGCCACTCATTCAATGCCCTTCTCCGACACCCCACCGCCGTCCACCGAGAGCACACCCGCAAAAAAGACGTTTCGTGATCGATTCTCGAGAGATAATCGTGGCGGTGGATTCCGGTTTGTGACTGCTTTTGTGGTGAATGTCGATGTCCTTCTGAGACTGAGAGGTTCATTGTTTTTATCAGTTTTAGAATTGAAGAATGGAGATGATGGAGGAAAATACGAGTCCATCAAAAGAAATATCTTTCAATTTCATCATTCAATTGAACGGGGCGGTAACCCGCAACTAGATAATGGGCGACACAAATATTTGTGCCCTTGTAAGACTTTTCCCTTGCATAAATAAAAATCAAAAAAGTTTTACAAGCAAAAAAGTGCGCTTGTTTTTTTTGACATAGAAATTATGCTCTGAAGTGCTGAAAACTGTGTCGCAATCCTACTAACACTAACTTAATCGAATCAAGTTACTGTGAACCAAATTTCTAAATCAGACACACAATCATTATAGTCAAAAAAATCAACGCTGGACCACGAGCTGCACCAAAGAAAATCAGACTAAATTGAACGAATACAATTTGTTACTTGATACAGAAATACCGTAAGATTTTTTTAATTACTGTAAATTTTTTGATGTTTTTTACATAACCATTCTCTCACTCACTTACTTAAGAT
>OZ038446.1:21437696-21532544 GCA_964036265.1 Daptonema setosum
CATTCACTCACTGACTTACTAACTCACTCACTCACTCACTCATTCACTCACTTTATATTATAACTCACTGACAGATTCACTCCCTCACCAGGTCAATATACCAATTCACTCCGTCACTAACTAACAACACTCACTCACTCACTCACGTATTCACTCACTTATAGCTTGGTCAGGGTTTCTTGGTAATCAGAGGTGTTTTTAGCGCGCAATTTGAATTAAAAACTGATTTTGGCGCGCTCTCAAAATTTAAAAAATTTCAGTCTTTTTCACGTAACTTTCGGACAACAAACGAAACTGTGCTTAATTCATATCATGTTACGTGCGTAACAGGCGCACAAAATTAATTTTTGATACCAAGAAGCTCGACCAAGCTATACTCACTCGTTCGCTATCTCATCGCCTACTTACTCTCTCACGCATTTACTAAATTGCTCATTTACTCATTCGGTCAATCACTTACCCACCCACTAAATCCACTCTCTCACTGACTCACGCAATCACTCACTCTCTCACTCACTCACTCATTCACTCACTCATCACTAACTTCCTCACTCACTCACTCACTCACTCACTCACTCACTCACTCACTAAATCATTATAGCACTCACTCAATCACACATTATCTCACTGAACATTCACTCACTCAATCACTCACTCTCACATTCACTTCTCACTCTCTCATTCGCTCACTCCTTATCTATTTATTCACTCACTTACTTAATCATTCGCTCACCCTTTGCCTACTTAATGATTCACTTTCATACTTAGTCATTCGCCAATCATTCGCTCACTCTTCGCCTACTTAATCACTCACTTTCATACTTAGTCATTTGCCCATTTCTCGCCCACTTACTCACTCACTCTCTTACTCAATTATTTGCTCACTCCTCGCATACTTATACGCCCATTTACTCATTCACACACTCACTCATTCACTGATTTACTCACTCACTAACTAATTCACTCATCCATCTACTCACTTACTCACAACTTACTCACTAAGTCACTCAGTCACTCACTCACTCACTCACGAATTCGCTCACTCATTTCTTCACTCACTCATTTCCTCACTCACTCAATAAATTCTTCACTCACTCCACTCTCTCAATTCTTACTGTTTTCAAACCGAAACACTAAAAATATTTTTCTAATTTTACGGTATTTTTTACGGTATTTCTTTTTCAAGTTAACAAAAATTCTATCCATTATCTAGTTGCGGGCGCACCGAACGGGGCTCTCAAGTGTTTTCGGGTGTACCACCGTTTCCATTTAGAATCATGCCATATGCGCGTCTTCTATTGGTCTCATGTCATTACATAACATTTCAGTATTTATCAGGAATAGCTAAGTGTTTGTATTGCAGTTCGTACTCGCTGGACTGTGCGGATGTATCAACGGACTGTCCGAAGCAACGGGCGACACCCGGCCAGAGCAGTATTCGGCGGGCACCGATGGCCGTGGCGTATCCGTTGCATTTGGCCGCTCGCAACGGCCATTTGGACACGTGCCAACTGCTGATCGATGTTGGCTTTGACGTGGACTTTGTGACAGAACAGGGCAGTGCACTGCACATGGCCGCCGTCTACGCCAGACTGCCCGTCCTGCAAATGCTGCTCAATGCTGGTTGGTTTATTAGGTTGTTTACTGAGTTTCATCAAGTTGCAAACTTAGTTGCAACTGTTTTCGAAACATTTCGTGACGTTCCGAAATATTGCGTATAAAAAAGGAGAAAGTTTGGAACAAAACGTTTCGGAACGGTACGAGGAGTCCCGAAAAATTGGCAACTTGACTATGAAGAATGCATACCATCACTATCGCATTGAATTGTCTTAATCAATGCACTCGCCTCACTTACACATTTTGTAAAGACGCAGAATAATTGAATACTGCAATGCAATGCAATCGGGTGTACATCTTTCAAGGGATTATACTCGATGTAATAGAACTGCCTTTTACTGTTGATTTCCGGTTTACCGTCCCGTAAAAAGAAGATTAGCAGTTAACATAGAAGATATGAATGCATAGTTGATGTTGTTAAATGTGATATTTGTAGGTGCGAGTCTGTCGGTGTGCGACTGGCAAAGTCGAACGGTTATGGATGTACTGCGCGAACACACCAAAGACCAGGCAGCTGATCTGACACAGGTCATGCAGAATAGGGATGCATGGAAGGAATGCATTCGCATTATTGAAGGTTACATGCCAATAATGATTCATTATATTATATTCAATTAACGTACGTTTTAGTCAGTCACTCAACCAGTCAATAACCAGTCTTTCAGTCAGACACTTACTCAGTCTGACAGTCAGTCAGTCCATCAGTAAGCCAGTCATTCTAATCAACTGACTGAGTAGAATTTATTACGTTGAGGTTATAAATTATGGTAATAATCAAAATGAATATTTTAGAGTTTGAGAAGTCCGAACGAGCCACCCAACGTCATTCGAACAGCAACTCGCCTCACCATCTAAACATGGCCAGTTATGCCAACTCGCCCATTCATGCCAATGTACCGCAGAAACCGAAGCGCAATTTGTTAGTGCAATTTTACAGTTGAGTGGTCGTCGCTTGAGAAGTACGAGTCTTGTTCAGCGTCTAATATTACCATTGTTTTTGATACAGAAGATCAGGGGTGGGCCGGGTTTTTTGGCGTTTTGCAGGGGGTGGGAGGGGTAGAATTTTAAAATCTCAGATTACCCCATCACCCCGAAAAGTGGGATGGGGGGGGGGGGGGTAAGGTCGGGTAGGGGGGGGGGGTAGAAAAAAATTTCACACAAAAAGCCTTGTATTTTGCTTGTTTTTGCAAAAAAATCTCCTATTATAAGGTATAAACATCACATATACCGGTTTTTTCAGGTTTTAACCAAGAAAATTGACCCAGAAAACGTGTTTGTTCGAAAAAAAATTCTCACAGCCAAAAATTTTTGAAAAGTGAACCTCAAAATCGAGGTTTTGAGGCCGATTTTTTTAAAAAAATTTGAGTAGGGGGGGAGGGGGTAGGCGACCGAAATTTTTGTCTGGGGGGAGGGGGTACGCCGACCCAAAAAAAATAGGGGGGTAAACCCCCTCCCCCCCCCAGCGGCCCGCCTCTGCAGAAGATCCATGAACGTAACATAATCTGAGAAAAAATACAATAGTGAAAGAGACCGAAAAGCAGAATCACATTAACATATTGATATAAATTTCGTAATGGATGGCTTGCTTAGCTAAGTAAAAAATTGTCTAATTAATTCAAATTTAGCAATTATTTGAGACACGATCTCGAGACGGAGCCATCGGACGGTGAGCAGGACTCAAGTACATCATCTCGACCGGATAACCTGAGCCGCGGTGTCTGGCAACCCCTACCCGACGAAGCCGTGCACAAAATCAAGCTGATGCAGCCATCCAGGAACAAACATACTAATGGTGCTGATATACATCTGGCTATGCAGGTACGTACTTTTGTAAAATTGTAATATGATGCTACTCAGAAAAGGATGTTTTGCGACACGTTCCACCGTTTCTCACATGTTTTTTTAGAACTCCAACTCTAGTCTACTAGATCGAACTGGATATTAGACGTTATGTTAGAATTTAGCTTTACATGATTTTGTTATCAGGCAATGATGATCGATACATCGGTACCACATAATGTGGTTGGCGATGCGCAATCGATTGGTCCACCGTCCACCATCACTGTATCGTCCGATTGGGCACATGCACCACGCCAATCTGTTCACACACCCGGTTGGACAAATACACGTTTTTAGTTTTTTTATTGTTGGGTGGTGTCACTCGGATCAAAACTTAGCCGGGTCCCAATCACGAATCGTGCTAACAATAGACATATCATTGAATCAACTTCCAAGTCACTCCATCGGATGTTCAAGGCATATTTTTTGTGACCTATCAATCAGCCAGTAGGTCACACTTCTGTTTGACTGCCATAAGGCTTTTTGGTAATACCGCATAAAAAGCCCTTTGTCATGTCTCCTCGGTCTTACGACAACATAAGCTGTAGTGTATATTCTGAAATGAAGATAAAGAATTACAAATTTCTCTTTATGGATTTGAAGAAAATTTAAGTGAGTTCGTGTGGTGCCGTCGATTCGGCAGCAGGTGCGTGCACGTACCAGGTGGCACCCGTATGTGACGACCAGTCATCCAGTCAACATCAAGTCAGCTCGCCCGATACCAAGGTTGACGGCAAACTTAATTACTTCGTATTCAATTGTTTTCTTCATTTATTTTACTTTAGTGCCGGTAAACGCAAATCAGTAACACTCAAACAGCGCGTTTCAGTTTTTGTGTCAAACAGCACGTTTCAGCTTGACTGTTTGTTTGAAATTTTTGTTCAACTATGAAAAGTTGTAAAGTAGAAAATACAGATTTTCTGGTCTATTTAAAATTCCTGTGTTCATAGCCGGTGTGTTAACCGCTTTCTGAAAATGTGTTTGACATGTTTCAGCCAACCGGCCACCTGTCGTACGATAACGTGCCCAGCAATCTGCTAACCTACGACAATGCACCGACCAACGACAAGCACTGGCAGCACGAATGCACATGTCCTCGTTAGAATATTGCAATTAACCAGCATTAACTTTTATTACAACAATGGAGATTAAAATATCATCTTGGTTGAAAAGTGATGGTTGACGTGCAACTGAGAAAATGACGCGGAATCTTTGTTCACGATTATTTCCATGGAGGTCTTATTAAACTTATTTAGGAAAATATTATAGTCTTGGTTGAAATTGAAAGTGGCTGTTGAAACTTCACGAAATAAAAAACTTCCGTTGAATCTAATCCGATGATTAATATAGACATTTCTTAGTATGTTACAGAGACGCCCAAATCCTCATCTGGATGGTGGGTGAGCGATACGGACACTGAGGGGGAAGAGCTCGATGCAAGATGGAATCATCATCAGGATGAGGCTGGCACACCGCAAACTGCCGGTGCACCACTCGCCACGCCTGAAGAAATGCTCGTGTCTGGTTGGTGGCATTGTACTACAATCAATTAGTGCACTTTTCAAATCAGCAGCGAGCAGAAATAGTAAGCTGTAGTACAAACGTTTAACGTTTTGAAAAGGTTCTTTGGTTTCCATGTAAAACAGTAAAAATTCTAGATAAATAAATCTGTATATGCCAATACCAAATATTATTCACTGACTGACTGACTTTATTTTACTCTTGTATTAAACTCATTAAAGTATAATTATAGTGGATGATACGCTGATGGGGTCGTCGATGTCATCGAGTCGACGTCTCAGTAAGTCGCAACAGGAGGCTCAGCTCATACAACAGCTCAGTGAATCCGTCATTGAGGAAAACAACAACGATCAGGTTGAACAACTGATTGATTAATTTATGCAAACAACAAAATACATTCCGCAATTTTTTGTCCGACCAATTAACATTTTAATTGCGTTTATAAATTAGTTTTTTAGCTGGTCGACGTCGACAAGACTGAACAGTAAAGCGCTCAAGTGATTAGGAGATTGATTTTTAATACGTTTCTCCTACATCTACACCGAACGAGAGTGGTTTTGGACGCGTATTTTCATAGTCAGTAATTTATTTCGTTATTACATATCATTTTAGGTGGATACATGTTCATCGGTACCGACGGTGAACTACGTGAGTCGAGCGACCATGCCACGACGTGAGCTGCAGTGCAAGTCACAGGTGGTGCAAACATCCAGTGGTGCACATACATATCATGATTCGTTGCAGGTACACCTGTCATCATTATGTATGTATTTATTTCCGTAAATTAGACGAAATGAAAAGGGCACACAAAATAGCTAGCAACTTAGCCGTAGCGTAGTATCGTTCATCTGTTCAATTTTTTTTATTTTGTTGTCATCGGCTACATTTACTCTACTCATCTGATAATTGACGAACCAAGCAACGATGATCTCATAATTTTTTGTAGCACCACAAGAGCTATCGATTTCGTCCGTACAATAATGATTTTTTTGTCAATTTACCGATTCCGGGATAAAAAATGTACACTATAAGTTTTGCGATTAATTGCAGAGGCACAGTGCCAGTGAGTTGGGCCATGCCGACCTGGAGATGATGCGCGCCGAATCGTTCAGCCAGCCAACCGTGGCAAAGTTTATGAGGCACAAACGTTGGTATTAGAAATATATATTTATATATATATTATAATATTTATATAATTGTATAAATATACATTTATATATTTATATCTATTGGGTCCGCAGGGTTGTTTGCTTTACAAACACGAATTGTTTTCATGAAGTACACAAAAGTTGTCCAAGTAAAATGGTCATTTTAAAGTCCGATCCGATACGGCGGGTCCAATTTTTTGAAGTCCCGGATGACTAATAACACGAAAGGATAAATCAGAACTTAAAACATTTGGTTCAATTGTTTTATTCGATATATTCTGGTATCAGAAAAGGTTCAATGTTCAGTTATAAATGTTTAGTATGGTTTTTAATCAATTTTACGTTACATCCCTTCATGGCTTCGACCCTGATGTATGCAAAACCATCATGGCTACGCTTTGTTCTTTGTGCATTTAAAAACACGACTGTGAGCTTCTATAAGCGATTTACAGCAATAATATGTTGCACGGGTGTTGCCTTTATTATAGGCAACAGTGCTCTGACTCTGCAGCTGCTGCCGCAAGATGAAAAGCCGTCTTCATCAACCACATCCACCCCGATCAGCAATGATGTTCAAACTCGTTAGTTCATCTTCGTTGGTGTGCTGCCACAAATTTTTATGGTTTTACCACTAATGAGCTAACTATATGAGGTTTGTCATTTATTTGCTCAACGTAATATTCGCTCATGTATAAGATGTTTTAGTTTTATAACCCGAACGAAACTGTCATTAAACTTTTTATTTTGCACTAATTATCACACCGATTTTCATATTCTATTCCTGATTATTCTATGACTTGTGTATTGCAGCGTCCACAACCACAGCCATGTCAACGGCGAGCACGAGCACACCAACGACAACCAATGGTGCGTCTGCGACAGCCACCCCAACATCACCCGACGTGGCAGCGCAGCCAGTCTCCACATTCCAGCCACGTCTGTCCAATGTACCGCCACCTCCGTCAACCACGGACTCGGCCAACACGAAAATGCTTTGTGACTGGCTCAAGTCCATCCACGTACATGACAACAAGGTACAGGCCGTCGCGCAGGCTCTCATCAAACGCGGATATGACAGACTCGACTTCATGGTTCGTTTATGGTCATTCTGGTTGAATAGAGCCATGTGTATGCCATTATTCATGTGTATGTAATTTAGCCAAGTTACTTTTCCATCGTGGGTGCACGGATGCTTATAAATTTGTTGAAATCTGCCTGATTGTTATTTATGTACTGGGGTCCTGCGATACGAAGTTCTTGTACATGGTGCGTAGTATTCTACGAAACAAAAGATTTTTAACAAAGGAACAAAAGTCGAATTTTCATTGAAATTATTTTCAGTTGCTCTGCTCGGTATTTTCTTATTTCATTCACTCCATCAAAATACGGTTTTTAGTCGGAATCGATCGACATTGACTGGTTGGAGCGGGCGATCGACGCCGACTCATGTGCGGCCATCTTATTGACCATGTACGATGACGACCTGAGCAGCACTCGAAGACTGCCGGCCGCCAGTCATTACACACATCTGTCCGATTGGTTCGGTATTTACCACGTTGTTGCAGTACTCCAGTCCAGTACAGAATCATTATTGTCAAGTATTTGTTATTATAACAATAAGCTAACATAACATTCTAACGTAACAGTGGAGTAAAAGAACATCATTTCATCACACCATCTATTGCCTCAGTTCGCGGAATGGTCGGTGTTGAATAAGCCTTTAAGTCGGAAATATGGATTTCTGGAATTGTCAATAGCCTCTTGAGGTTTCTTAACTTTTTCAACTTAACTCTGATGTGAATGGCAGGCTGCGATCGTTGTGCTGTGATGAGTACATGAATGTGTTGACTAAGCACGGCATCGATTCGATCGTTCGCTTACGACAGACCCTCCAATCAACGCCTGATCCCAGGCTCGCGTTACACAAGGTTGGGCGAGGGCTCTCTATCCGCAAGTTGTCAGCTCTTGTTATTTCTCAAAAGTGTTATACCTACACTACAATTCTATTTTATGAGTGTTTCACTCATACTACATACGATTTGTAATTTTAATTGCAATTAAAATATAATACTTGTGTTAAACTTTTACTTTTTGCTTGTTATACTTTTACTTATACTTGGGTAAAAAAAGTGTTTTAGCTGGTGCCGATGGCCAAGCCGGGTCACGTGCATCGGATGCTGGTATCATTGGACAAGGCCGACAGTTCGCCGACAGGCACGACACGCAGCTCCATCAGGCGTATGCCCGTTGAGACCACAGAGGACGAGTTACGTGCCGTGGCACTCGCATCTATGGAACGGTTGGAAGTAGTGAGGCATATGTGCCGTTATATTATAACTAACATTATATTCAATGCGTTAGATAGTAGTGTTTCATTTATAAAAATTGCATGATTCAATTAGATTAGACTAGAAAATTATTTCAGCGCATCCATGAGGAAACTGTTAGTTAGTCGATGGTATAAAGCCTGATATGTTCAGGTCATTCTCGGCACCTCCGGTCTCTGAAGACATGCCACCGCCGACTCGCAGTCCCAAGGTGTCTAATGGCAATGGCATGGTGCCGTCCCACAATGGTGCCTCATCGTCCAGGGTACCACCACCCAAGACTCAGCCGTATGAGAACGATCAGGTACTACACTTCAATGCTTTTTGTTTGGTGAGCAGTAAGAGAAGTATCTGCAATGAAAATATGCATACTTTGAGTCACTGGCGGACGAAACAAACCTCCAAACGGAGGGGAAATACATCAAAGAAGGGGAATTAGCTTAAATTAGGTCATTTTATCTACACCTTAGGGAACAAACTTCACTTTCTAAAACCGCCAAAGCGGGGTGAATTGCAGTTTCCTCTGCCATTCTCGTCCGCTAGTGCTTTGAGTCATAAAAAAATTGAAGGTACAACATGAGATGCCGTCCAAAGACGCCACCAACCAACAACAACAGCCGACGTGCTCCAGTCCGGCACCCTCCTATGTGGACACAAACGATCAGATCGGTTAGTTACATCACCAAGTTTATTAATCAAGTTATTCCACAGTACTAGGGTAAACCCGTTGCAGGGCAACGGACGATCAGGTTAAATAATAACCTTTTCCTGCACTAAACCCGATGAAATATATTTTTGTATACCATTAAAATTGTTGGTCGGTTGTGTTTTAACCCGACCCATTGATTGTTCAAGCTTTTGTCTAGAGTTTAGTATATTGACAAAATTACTGTAACAAAAACCCGTCAAAAAGTTAGAGCAACCCGTAAAGTTTTCAACTCAACACAGCTTCTTTTATTTATAAAACATATTGTTTCCACATTTCGCGTTGACAACTCCTAAGATATATTTCACTGATTACACGATATGGGGTAAACTATGTATAACTCACAATATCATAAGATTATGCGCATTACGCTGGTTATTTTCCGCCTGAGAGTGAGATGTATTCGGAAAATCCTTGTAAAACGGAAATAAATTAATGGAGTTTAGTTTGTATAAAAGAGCGGGGAAACGCGCGGCATCAAGCAGCCCAATGCCCATCTTGGCCATATGCCAATGCCCATCGGCCGCCTAGCTCAGTTGGTTGAGTGTTAGACTTTGGATCGCCAGGTGCCGGGTTCAACTCTTGGTTGCTGGGTTAGGTGGTGGCGGTCAGCATACGGGTGAAGACACACTCGATATAGCCCGGTACGCACACATACGATTACCACTGATAATCGTGAATATGGTTTGGAGCAGACTCTGAGGCTGGAGTGGCGTTCCGTATCCTGGTGTGAGCAGGACAAATACCAAACCGCCTTATCCCTCACTGTATGTGGTTCACCATTGTTGTGGATTGAGGGCCTACCCGACCGACCGACCATGGCCATATGATGGTCGTCTGCGACTGGTGTGAAACAAAAGCTCATAACCAACCGGCAGTATTATGTGCGCTTTGGTGTGAATAAGTGTGTTATTGGATTGGAATATGATATTACAGCATGGTTACACGACCCGAAGGACATGGCATCGGGTCGTATGTACGGCTATGACGCCCTCTACTTCGGTACCTCCCAACTGCACCTACCTGATCCACGATCACCCGTGGCTGCTGACAAACACCTATTCGATCAAACTCGCAACATCATGGCCGCCTTCAAGGTTACTGTTTCTGTTTTATTAGTTCAGCCTGAAAAGTTAATTAAATCGCGATCAGAGAAGTTCAACTGTTGATAGTTCAAACGCTGTCAAAAAATCTTTTTTTCTAAGAATCTCTCTAGAATGTTTTAGACGACAGTCCAGTATTTTCTTCATCGTCACTCAGTTTTATATCATGATAAATAATATTATGGCATGGTAAAACAAGAGTCAAACTCGTCGCCTACCTAAGTTTGTCATGCGTTATATAAGTGTAAATTGTTATTGGTTGCAGCAGTCAATAGCGTTGCATTCCCAACTGGATAACGCTATCGAAATCAGCATATCACGACATTTGGTCTTGCTGGAGAAACGATCCAACAAACAAACTGGGAAACCTGAGGTGAGCATTTTTCATGAGCTGCCTAAATGTAATGTAAAAATATTCGTCTAGCATTTAATATTACGGTAGATAATACTACTTGGCTCATACGAGTATTTGCAGGACGTAATCGCTGAACTGCCGATCGATTCGATATTGCTGGCGGTGCAGGACGAGCGTGACCAGAACTACTTTGCATTCGTGGCGCAGGAGGGTGAGTACGTGTGCGTGCACGTGTTCTGCGTGCTCACTGCTGTTGGTCCATCAACTCATTAGTAATCACCACATAGTAAATTGTCGAAGTCTTGATTGTTTTGCTTCCTCAAGAGGTTTGACATTTTTGTGCTTATTTTCAGATACCCTGTTTACGAGTACTGTACTTTTTTCTGGGTTGATCTAAATTTGTGAAACGTTTGCGATCGTGCACTAAAGCCATCTATGTTTTAATGCAGCCATCAACAATCATGATCACAATAACCATAATATGATCAATGATAATAATATAAATACGTAGGTGTTGATTGTTTGCAGGACAAGGCGACCACAATCATCCTCACATTGGGTCAGGCATTCGACCTCACTTACAGGCTCAACCATTCCGAGTCACCACCCAATCAGTGACCGATCAATCAACTGATGGTTCTTCAACAGTATTATTATTAACTGTCATTGTATATTATATTGATATTCTAGTTGGGAATAGCTTATAATAACCCAAGTTTTGTTCTAACGCCATTTATCCGTGTTTCAGATTACATATGATGCAGCTTCCTTCCACCGCCATTTTCAATGGGCCTTATTGTTTTCGTTGGGTTTTGTTTGAAATTGATTATTATGGTAGCTAATCTTGATGTTATAGCTCTCAATCTTGCTCCATGTTCATCGGTCTTCCATAATGAGTATTATTGTTTCAAATCTACTGTTATCTACTCAATTTAACAAACGAGAAATTCCGCGCCGCACGGCAACCAGATTTATAACAAAATTTGAGATGTAACCTAACGGAATTTTTTGTATCGTACAAAAGTATACAATCATTCTCGCGTAGTAGTAGTTTGTCATTTTTTTTGTAATGCAGTGTGCCTTGTACACGAATGTTTGTGATAGTTCGCTTCGCTCATTTAAATAATCGGTCTTTTGTCAAGCCAATTATTCAATGGAGCTACCCTTAGGCTACATACAACAGCTTCATCCTAAACTATAGTTATAGTTAACTTATGAAGGCTATTCAACCCCGATCTATTCATTTCTTCGCTTGGCAGGTTCAATTTTGAAAGGTCCGATCATCATTTTAATTATACATGATAATATATTCCATTTTGCCAGTTCTTACAACATTTTTGCTATGTTATATAAGAAGATGATTTTATTTTTATCAAATTGAACATAATCATATTCGTTACTAACAGTGCCACCTGTTATTGCCTGACTTGCATATTCGCTGCTGTGTATCTTGTATCATCTATTTATACCGATAAATGTTAATTCATACACAACATTCATTGTAAGTGGAACTCGAATTTTACGAAACAGCTTACTAAATCTTTTTGAAAGGATTTGATTCTGAAAGCTTTGGATTCCATCCATAATCAGGCATAAATGTTATGTTGTGGTTTACACTAATGGTTCGCTGTAACTCTTACAACAGTAATATTCCGCCGTAAAATTGCCTTGGTTCTTAACCTTTTTATCTGTGCACATATAAAGTTTGTGTTTCCATTATTTTTACTTGCGTGTAACCTTACCGTAAGACAAGCTGAGCTTGCTTTGCTGCTTAGTGTGATTTATGTTAATTAAACAATTTCAATCCAACCAAGTCTGAGAGATTCCATATACTAAGTTCAATTAAAAAACGTATATATCCTAATTCGTGAGAGATTTATAGAAATTTATATATATTTATAAATTTAACATCATAGAATATCGTTTCAGTTACAAGAAATTATTCTATTTATTATTAAAATGTAATCTTGAGAATGCATCCCATTATTCGTATCGATACTAATCGTTTGTTCCGTTCTCCTAGTTTTATGCAATCGGGATATTTCGGCAGATTTGTATTTATGCTTATGTAAATTACAGTTTGGTGATGCAGTTTAATTTAAACTTCATAAATGCACCTTACACGTTCTTGTCAATTTTTATTGTTCAATTCGCATTTTGTAAAAACGCAATAAATTTTTATTCGCAAGATGGCTGAAGGGATTGATTTTTATGAAGTGACTTTTACCAGCGTATACATCGCTACATCGAGTTCCCTTCTGCGTATTTTATTCTTACCATAACCATTTAGTTGTGATCCTGATTACATATCATTATTGCTGTGAATCTGGTGACACAACATATTTGGGAGAATGGATTTGATTTGAATAAAATTTTATTTTGTAGATTATTTCGAGAATTGACAGGACAATCGGTTGGCACTAGCGCGAGTGCAGTCAAGGCAGTCGACCATGCAGTTCAAGTGCTGTCAATGCAAGAATACTGTTAATTACAGGCTCGTGTAACTATCACTTTTATATCATTTTTTGTTCAAATTTGATTGATCTTATTGGTTGTCGTTGTGTTTTTGATGACTTGGAAGTATATTGTTGCAGGGGTACGCTATTATCATGTTGGCATTCGTATTGTCGATCGTGCGCCAGTCGTCTGCACAATGGTTCGTTATTCGTGGCAAAAGTGAATTCCGTCTCTGGCGTTTTAAAAAAGTATAATTTGTTCCCTAAGGTGTAGGTAAAAAAGTTACCAGAAAACTGCCAATTCCCCCCTCTGGCGAAATTGCCTTCCCCTTGGAAGATTGGCTCATCCGCCAGTGCTTCTGTAGATCAATAAACCAGCCAGCTTTCTTCGTAAATCTTATACTACTTACTGTCGGATTTTGAGATTGATTCTGTTGCGTTAGAAAATAGTGAACAGTTGATCTCGTTTCCAATTAAACTATGAAAAACTGTTTTAAAAGTTGACTATTGCAGTATCAGACAAAAGATTTGTGTGCGACCAGTCGCCGTGCCAATCGCGACACGTCGATCAACTGTCCGGTGCTATACTCCCTATTGACTGTTCCGAATTCAAACAATTATAGTTGGTTTTGGGCAGGGGTGAGCCGCTGGGCCCCCCACTTTTCAGGGTCGGCGGGTAGCCTACCCCTCCCCCCTAGACAAAAATTTAGGTCGCCTCCCCCCTCCCCCCCCCTACTCGAAATTTTTGAGAAAATCGGCCTCAAAACCTCGATTTTGAGGCTCATTTTACAAAAATTTTTGGCTGTGAGATTTTTTTTCGAACAAACACGTTTTCTGGGTCAATTTTATTGGTTAAAACCTGAAAAAACCGGTACATGTGATGTTTATACCCTATAATAGAAGATTTTTTAGCAAAAACGAACAAAAAACGAAGCTTTTTTGCGAAAAAAAAATTTTCCTACCCCCCCCCCCCCTCGCCCCCTACCCGACCTTACCCCCTCACTTTTTGGACAGGGCGGGTAGGACGGGGTTTTCGGTCGGCTACCCCCCCCCCCCACCCCCTGCAAAACGCCAAAAAACCCGGCCCACCCCTGGTTTTGGGTAATTATCACCCCTGTGTTGCAATATCATAAATATACATAAAACTATACTGACGGTTGAAAATTTTTCCACCAAAAATATATAGCGTTTTATGTCTTTCTTATGCCTATGAGTATATTCAACCACCGGTATATATCTAGTAGCAGAACGTCACCAACTCACCAGTCACCTAAATACAAATACAGCAGAATATCTTTCATGTAAGAACGTGTTTGTCTATATGACTTTTTATTTTTTTCTTATCATGAGTATCAGTGAAGACTTGGTGTTGATAATGTTGGATGTACATTGAACACGTTTTCAGCTGCTGTGAGATGTGCGACATGGCCGTGGGTGTGATCGCGTGTCAAGACTGCACGGGACAACCTCGGCTCTGTGGCAACGTCTGCAAACAGTCGCACTTGATCATGAAGAATCTCAGGGATCACAAGCTCAGGCCGATGATCGCCAAGGTAATACATTCATGCACTATCGGACGAGAAGGGATGAGAAAAGTGGAATTCACCCCTCTTTGGTGTTCTCAAAAAATTCTATTTGTTTTTTAAGGTGTAGATAAAATGACCTGAAAACTGCCAATTCCCCTATTTGGACGAAATTCCCCTTCCTTTGGAAGTTTAACTCGTCCGCCAGTGAATGATTCATGTTTCTTAATTGACTGCTTTTGTTTCATAGGCGGACGAACCAAACCTCCAAAGGGAGGGAATCTTTTCAAAGAAAGGGGAATGGGCAGAAATTAGGGTATTTTATCTACATTTTAACGAACAAACACTACTTATTGAAACCGCCAAACAGGGGGAATTCCCCTTTATTGTTCTTCCCTCATCCGCTAGTGATAGGGAATCGGATCCACTTTATTCTTTATATTTTTTGTCATTTGTAACTTCAAAAATTATTCTTTATATTTTTTTGTCATTTGTAACTTCAAAAATTTTCAATTGCATATCTGGTGGTAGAGATCGTCAATGTTTCCGTGTAACACAACGCTGATCCTTCTCCCTAACACCAGGAAGCCGAAGACCAATGTCTGCTGAATGAAATGTCGGGTTTATGTGCCTCACATCATCGTTTATATACCCAAGCCACGAGAACGGAGGACGGTGGGTTCCGTATGGGATGCGTTAAGTGCCGCATGACTGATGCCATTCCTATCACGGTTGGTTCACATAAAAGTTTGATGTTTTACGCATCGGGTTAGGATCTGTGTTATTTCTTTTATTTGGCCTGTCTGGCAAACAATTTTGCTATCTCTACTATCGGTTCGATAAGACGGGAACAAAAAAATAGACGTGTTTTCTTCTAAAATGTACGTCACGATTGTTTGTCAAGCTTGTTTGATTGTTCAGACACTACACTGGTCTCATCTCAAACTTTGTGAGCAGTGATCGATAACGAAACGAAATTTCGTTAAGCATGCGAAACGAAACCTCCTAGCGAAATCGTTACTTCGTTTCGCATACTTGCGAAACGAAAGCCTGGAATTTCGTTTCGTTTCGTTTCGCATGTTATCGATCCCTGAATATAAGTTATGTTTGAATGAATTTGCAAGACGGGGAACAAACAGAAGATGTGTAAACAATAGTGAAGTGTGTGTTTGTTTACGACTGAGATTGTATGTTTTTATGTGTTAAATGAAGCGCAGCATGTTTATGGTCATCAATTACATGTTTCCATACGAATTTTATGGGTAAATCTATGCTCGTTTTTCATAAGAATAGTGTTTCAGGAAGTACAATCACTGGTATTTCTGTTCATCAAGTTGCAATGAGCAAAATCTAGAGATGTAGAATGCAAAATCCTGAAATTTAGTTTGCCCAAGTCAGGTAAGCTCCAATAAATGAATCAAATTCACTGAATGTTGTTGACGTGGAAGCCGTCTGTTTTACCCAAGTTTGTATTGCGGTATTGCAGGACATTCGGGCTGAAATCACGACCGCCTGCTACAAGCGGCAACACCAGCTACCTGAGGTTCGACCACCATTGGCCAAGGAACAATTCGCCGAGCTGTTCAGGCAACGACGCGATCTCACCGTCAACTTGATACAAAGCGCGGCCGAACAATTCAAGGTCGGCTGGCTTGTTGGCTGTTTTGTAAATTCATACAAGTAAAACTTTTCAACAGTAAAAATCTCGTGTGCACGTTTTTTGCCGTCAGTTGAATCATACTAAGTAGTATTCATACTTGAGCTTGTAGCTGTGTTTTAACATAGGAGGACTGAATAATGTAATTAAGTGTGTAATAATACGTTTTGCCAATGTATTGAGAGTATAGAAAATAGAAGAGGGTTGATGACAGCTTTTTAACCGGTTTTCTATGCGACAACCAGTCAGTCACAGACAGTATATATCATAACGCCTGGTTACCGTAACCCGATGCGAAATTTCCTTATCGTGCCTTTAATGTTTATGATCACCGTAAATTACGCTTATCCATGTTCTCCATGTTCGTGTTCGTTTTGTTTGTTCATGTTATCGGACGGAAAATAGTCATGCCAGCAACTTTCGGACTCCGTTGATGGGTGCCCTCTTCATCTTTGTTTAAACTGTATTTTAATGGGGGGTTTTATCGTCAGTCAATTGTTATAATTTATTGCAGTTTCAATTCGATGCATTTCATGTTAAAATACACTTATTTGCATAAAAGGCCATATCTTATTTTGGTCATTGTATTTAATGGTTTGTCTTGTTGCAGGCCATTATTGACCGCGAAGCGATAAAGTTGACGCAGAAAGCTGATGATATCGGCGCCAACGTCAGCGAACACCGTCAACACTATCGACATATTTTCGAACATTTGTCTGATGTTGGTTGGGACCGGTTCGGACTAACAGTTTTCTCGTTCACAAGGCAAAGACAATTCTAAAAATTATTCTTCATCATATTACAATAATGTCATCTGATCAGTTGTCTGTACCTTGTGTATGGTTGGTTAACATGGAAGAAACTGAGCAAGTTTCAATCAGTAATTTTGAGTCAGATGATATACATCAATGGGTTTAGGTGATCCACTACGTTGACCAACTGACCCTGTCCAAGTCCGAAGGCCTGGTGACGTATTTGCCAACGATACTCAATCAAATGGCTGAATTGCGCGAGTTATATCAGCAGCAAGTCAATGTTGGTCATGTCGGTTAATTTTAACATTAAGAGGATCAGGACTCAGTCATACTGTATACTATAGTTTAACAAAATTCATTTTGCACCACTGAGTTGATGAGTGATGATCCTACCCCCCCCCCCCCCCCCCCAGTTTGATTTAGTGTGACTGAACATTTCAGTAGAAATCATATTGGGAGATTACAGTGGATTACTGCAATAATCTCAAATTGAGTTGTTAGATAGAGAGTAATTGCAGCCGACTCAGCCGCTCATCAACGTGGTCAACGAGTTCTTCTACTCGTTGCAATCGCTCGATGAATCCGAGATCGATGACCAGCCGGTCGATGCCGTGTCTGCTCAACAACTCGTTGGTTTATTACGGCTTAGGCGGGAATCTCATACTGATCGTTATCGCTGGAACTTCTTCCTTACTAAAGCCATCATGGCACACTAATACCATATGAGAATGTTTTTTTCGTTGTGGCCGGATAATTCGTTCTCGGGAAGCCAGTGGTTATCTTTACATAATGCAAAGCAAAGTGTCGATGTTTGTTGAATATTTTTGTGCCTGCAATGCCATTCTCCCGTGTTGATTAGTGTTGTCATTTCATTGAATAGGGTAGCCATTTAAAAAAGTTTTAGACTGAGATGACTGTAACAAACAACTGCCTTTATAACCTTGATTCAGAAAGAAGCGTTGATGAAATTCATGAGACTGGTGCCCGGTCTGCGACCGTTCCTACTTGGCGATTTCAAGAAGCAAACGCAGGCAGCCTATACCGATTTCACCAATCGTCATAATATCACGTTGGTTATCATTTGTTTGTTATCATTAGTTATGAAGCCCCTCCATCTGTATTATGTCGCATAGGCATATGTGACTCGAAGAACAACTGCTTTTGATAAGTACGGAGAACCTGTTTTTATATTAAATAGATAAATATATTAAAGTTTTTGATTAAACATGATGCAGTCTCTGTTCAACGACAACATTGGTCAAGTATTGATTACATCCTTTTTAGTTCGCGAAAGTATTCAATAACTAAGCCGTTGAAGTCAAGTCACCTTCCTTAACTTATATTTATCTTGTTTGTTTCAGTTTGGTTCAACTGATTGATCAACACATCGCTATCATCGACAGCAGTCGTGATGTGCAGACACCCGAAAAACGCGCGGCCTTAAAGGTGCCATTAATATGATATTTGGGACAAAAAAATTCAGCTTCATGAGTGATGGCATGTTTTTTATAATTTCTGGAATTGGGTACTGCTGTATTGGCTTCTGCAAGTAAATGATTTGAAGAACATTGTAAAGCAGCGCACATTCGAATCATGCTTTCTAATCGTTTTTAATTATGATAACGATTAATTTATTCAGGAGAAGTTTACGAGTGTCCGAGGACTGGTTGATGGTGCACTGGCCAACCGCTTTGCACAGTTCTTCCGGCAAGCGTTTGTCTCCAAACAAGTGCTCATACCGTTTGGACTATACATTGCGGTTCGTTGTTTGATTAATATAGCACGATAATTACATGAATGTCCATGTGGCATGTTTATGTTTCAACCGTACCTAGCCTAGCATTACATACTTTATTATTGTCTTTCATGACATTTGTACAAATATGAAGACATTAATATCACTTGTAGTTGATGGTACAGTTGTATAAATTATCTTCAAAGGATGAAGAGGAAACGTGGGTGGATTTGCGAATACCGTAATACCATCTCAACAACAGAGCTGAAAAAATGTTTCAGCCGTCTGCCACGTCTACACCCCAGCGATCCAGTACGAATACGACGTTGGACGACTCGATGAGCAGACGACGGAGCGTGATGTCGTCACCAAGCGATAGCAGTGCATCGACCAGTGCCAAAGTGTGCCGGGTCGAAGCCACTTATGTTGGTCATGGTCATTTTGTGATTAATGTTTCGAATGAGCATGTAAAATAAAACTACCTTGACAGTTCGAATGAGCATCCATCATACAGCTGCCTCAACATTTCGACTGAGTATGTATCATACAGTATCCTCAACATTTCGACTGAGTATGTATCATACAGTATCCTCAACATTTCGAATAAGCATTTATCATACATTTACCTCAACATTTCGAGTAAGTATGTATCATATAATTACCTTCAAATTTTTTCCAGAATTCGTTACCGGACGCGCCCAGCTCGCCCACTCCGATGATGCCCAAAATCAGTCCCACTAAGGCGCATGTAAAACTGGCGACTTCGTCGTCGATGGAAGGCAGTGAGGATATGATGATGATGGATGCACTGCCTCATCCTGCCGGACATGTTGACGAGCACGTACTGCCCAATACGAGCAATAATCCGGTTGTTAATGGTGATCATCTGAATGGTGACATCAATGGCAATGGTAACACTTTGGCTCATGATGCGCGGAATGGCAACTCAAACTCGGTTGAACCGGACGAAGACGATGAAGATGAGGTTGGTTTTGATTGGTTGATTGATTGATTGACTGGCTGATTCATTGATTGATTGAAAAATTGAGTTATTGCTTGATTGGTTGAAGGATTGAGCTATTGATTGATTGATTGCAAGATCGAGTTATTGATTGATTAATTAGTTGGTTGAAGGTTTGAGTTATTGATTGAAAGATTGAGAAGTTGATGAATTGATTTGTTGAAGGATTGAGTTATTGATTGATTGATTTGTTGAAAGATTGATTGATTGCTTGTTGATTGATTGGTTGAAGGATTGAGTTATTGATTGGTTGATTGATTGATTAGTTGATTCACTGATTGATTGACAACGTGTTTCAGGAGCTTGAGCCGTGCATGGTGTGTCAGTCAATGGAGACGAATGCGTACGGTGGTGGCATATTAATGGCGTGCATCAACTGCGAGCAGTACTACCACATCAACCATCACATTCCGATTATACCCAGGCCACTGCGCAATGAATCGTTAGTTGAAACTGCATTTTTACTGGCATTTATTTTTACTGCAGCTATCAAGACACAAATACTATATCAGAATCGGTGTTTTCGTAGTGGCCAGAGAGATTAAGTTAACCGACGGAGCCCCAGAGCAACGCGTCAGGGTGTGTGTCTCAAGTCAATTCAGGTTTCGAGCTGAAGACCAGTAGGTGAGCTTGCTTTAATCATCTGAATTTTCTCAGAAACTTTGAATTTTCAGCAGTCAGTTTCAATGTACGTTCTGCCGCGTTAAACGTCACCCGGAGCTGCGTTTCGAGCAGCGACTGATGCAGCTGCTGCAGACGCCGGGGGTCTTCAAGGCGATTGGAACGCGACTGCTTGAGGCGTGCAACGCTGCCCAATGTTGGTGATCCTATTATTTACTATTTATGTTGACCGATTTAATTTTATTTACTTCATATCAAAATAAACGTGGTTCAACCTGATTATCTGAAGTATAAGGTAAAACTAACACACTTTCTCAGACACATGTTTCTTCGTTTTCGACAAATCGCGCTAATAATCAGTGGAAATGTTTTCAGCCAGCAGCAGCCTGAATCGTCAGACCGTGATCGGTACCGTAACGGATCTGTCCCACGATGCCACCGTGTCCGAAGCGGTTCGATACCGGATAACTCAGTGGATCATGGGCATGTCCAAGGATGGATACTGATCGACTTCAAATACGATGCGACTAAGTAAAAGAACTTGAACGCGGGTCATGTGGGATTTGCATGCGTCATTGACCAGCACAAACACGACTTTGATGCACACTAACTATCCATTCCGAATGGTTGGTGCACCGATAGTGAAGGATGCGCAATCGTAGAATTCATCTGATGTGCAACGGAGCATTTTGTTTTTTTTCTGTTTCATTTGCTCGTACTCTAATAACTTCTACTATGATGTCTGTACATACGAATTTATTTCATACATTCACTTTTTTTCTGAGATCACGCTACTTTCCATACGCTGATACTTTTTTGTAATCCTATCCCAGTCGTTAACTAGAATAACTAGAATAGCCCGTCACTACACTGCGAGCAGTATTATTGAGTAAAAGTGACTGAAAATTCATGAAATTAACTTTTGTAGTATTTGTATTTCGTATATTGGTAGTATCGTTAGTATTTTTGAAGTAGTGAGTAGATTTGATTAAAATTTTTCGTCACGTTGTTAAATTATCACTAGAGTAATGTTTGTTGATATATTTTATTGATTGTGAATGAGTTACACTCACAGTGATTCGGAATGTGTCAGGTAAAACAATTTGGCAAACTGCTTTTTACATTCTTGCTTTATTTTTCAGCAGTTTGAATCAAGTTTCCCAGGAACTGCGGACCTGCCTCACCGATGTTCAAAATACCGTCAAATTGTTATTTCTTGGTGCATTTTGTTCGGGGCTGAAATTTGGCACTCACTTTTTTCAAAAAATATGATATATAAGCAAGTGGGCTGTTTTTTTTCCTGTTTGTTTGACCTGCTTTGCACTGATTTATATAAGTGGATGCCTTCCGCTTTGACGGGTCTGTTGACATGTTTAGTACTGATTCCGCTTGTATTTTTTTCATAAAAATTTATGTGAATGAACTGTGTAAAAAAGTAAATTTTTGGGAGTTGCGGATAGATACTGATTGGCCATTTGGAGTTCGAGGTTTCTTCCTCAACAAATACTTTTTATTATTTATAGGCTCTGTAATTCGTGTGCGTATTTTTGAACTCTCGTTGAAAAATTGATTTGCCAAAGACAGGTACCGCAATCACACGGCTTTCGGTTTCATCTCACATTCAGCCATGAAGTTTACGTGCTGCGAATGCGCGGGTGCAGTCAATTACAAGTAGGTTGCTTGTTCCATCGATTTCTACTTCCTTCGACCTTTTCATTGAATATATTATTTTTGTGTTAATATTATATTTTTTATATTGTTACTTTCAAGGGGTTTGCTATTGTCGTGCTGGCACGTGTTTTGTGAGCAGCATCGACCAGCAGCTGTGGAGCAGGCTGATGCATCTGGTTACGTTCATTACATTGGTTGTCGTTTAACGTGGTTGTGATTGTCAATAGAGTTAAGATATCATGAAGTTCTGGCTATCGAATATAGTCTTGGAGTAGTTTACTAAAAAAATTTGTTTTCATTAATCCGTTATTTTGCAGCAGCCGGTCTGTTTGTGTGCGGCCAGGCACCCTGCAACGGTGAGGCTCGCCGCCAGCTCTCGTCCAAGGTGTTGGCCGTCAACTGTGAGGAATTGATGAAGAAATAGTGAGTGCCATTTTTTATGTTTATTGATCTGTGTTCTTTCCTAGCTTGTGAAAATCGCTGGTATAATGTTTTTAAAACGCAGTGTATGGCCGAAAAGTGAAACCTGAGCACGATTATAAAAAAGTATTGTTTGAAACATTGAGAAAAAAGATTGAAAAAAAAACGATTATTGCCCATTTAAAACCTGTATCATGTTTGCCTCAACAGCGAGTGTGAGTGCTGTGGCGGTCAATCGATGTCGTTTGCCGTGTCCAAATGCCAGACGTGTGGTCTGCTATGTGCCCCGTGCCACACCTCGCACAGGAACATGCGCATCTTCAACAATCAACAACACCAACTCGGCAATCTCAAGGCCGCCACACAACAGGCTCGTCCATTCAGTCCAGTAAATCTTTATAAAAACATCTCTGTGTGTGTTGTAGGGAATCTCGGTTGTTTCAGAAGTTCTACAGGAAAAATTAACAGTACTTTTTTATGTGGATTTCTTCATAATTGAAGCCATCATAGCCTATCAATACCGTATGAGAACGGTAATTTAGTAGTGATCAGAGCTTGAATTTACTGACGAGCAGTGGCAGACATGCCAGAGCAACCAGAGATCAGGGTCTGTGTGCCAGGTTTTGAACCGGGACAACCTGTTTTTGAGCATGCCCCTACGCAATAGACTAACCGAGCGACAAGCTAAGGAATCGTGTGAAGGTAATAATTCTCACTTGTTTAGGGGTCTTCAATACGTGGAATCCCTAAGCGTATCATCGGTTTATAAACCCTTTCCCGTTACAGGAACAGATGCTGCTGGATGATCTGTCGCCCGACTGCGTGCGTCATCGACTCATCCGTTCGCAGGTGCTGATCAAGGATGATGTGGTGACGATGGTGTGCAAACAGTGTGATGTATCCGAGGGGCAGGTCTTCAATGTTCAGGTTAATCACCACGCGGAAGGGCTAACTATTTATTTGATGGTTTGATTTTTATCCTCATATTATACGTACTGAGGGTGACCGTTATTTCACTATATTTGGTGATTTGGTGTCCAACTGCTAATGAAAATAAAATAAGAGTTTGAATTTTGTTGAGTTTATAATTTTTTAACACCAGTGAGCCTATGACTTGTGACGACTGACGTGATGTTCCTTGTTCGGAATTCGCATATGCCATCTTTCTCTTACGAATTCAAGAAATGCAATACTTGCAATTTGAAAAACTCATTTGCTTATTTTTTTTAAACGATTATAATTTTGGTCACTTAGGTCGTATGTTATTATAGTTGCTGTGGTTAGCACTTAGCTAATGTTAATGGTTATCCATTGATGTGTTATGTAGAAACGTAAAACACGCTATCGCTTTATGTTATCTAGTTCAGTTCAGTATTCGTGTATACACATCGTATTTTTTTTCTCGTATGGTGTTTTTCGTACTAAAAAACCGTGGGGTGTTCACCGAGCCGAGTACGGTATGTGTATTCGTTTGAAAGTCAGAATGATCGTATAGTATCCGATAACATCTTTAATGTATATACTATAAGTTCGAATGTGTGCCATCGAATAGTATTGTACTTCAAACCTACTCATCATAGACAATTTCACATAGTTTCACAGATCACAGTCATTGTAGAAACAACAGTTTTGCATTCGTTGTATCTCGTATCCCAAACACATACGAATTCATACAATATTTTATTGGTGTAACTTGCTTGATTCAATGAGTTATTCCCAGTCGAGAATGAAGATGATTTTTTTGTTCCAGGATTATAAGGCAGCCTTGCTGAAGCGCATTTTCGAGTCACGAGCCGGCTGTGCCACACTGCAACCGATGGACGAATCAACGGCTACCAGCCATCTCACCGTACAGATCGAACATACAAAGAAACTCATTGGAGAGATGCAGAAAAAGATGAAGGTTGCTTGAAAATTTTCTGTGTTAAAAGGACTGTAACACGGGATAAGTCATTTAAGTATGTTATTATATTATTATAGAATAGATACATATCGAACTCGGAATACCATGAATGAATGTATACCATAACGTAAATACATACATACCGCTAAGTAAAGGTATGTTGCAATAATAATAATATGGTATGAGACAACAGTGAATGAATACTGTAGCTACTTCGTTATGATAAACCATAGAATGCAGTTATGGAAAGAAGGCTAAAAATTAGTTGTAAATTATAGTCGGCAATCGACCGAGTGGCTGTGGAGTTGACCAAACGGGTGCAGGGGATGAACTGTGAGAAGGTGATGAGTACGCAGCAGAGCACATACAATCATCTCAAAAATGTTGGTTATCTTCATATATTATATATGTAATTAACATTAAACAAATATATTTTTTGTTCATCTTGACCTTGAAACATTCTTTTGAAATTACTGTTTTATAGTAAAAAAATCATTGGCGTAAAGTTTTGCGCGCTGTTTTTTCATGTTTACAGCTTTAGCCATCGCGATTGCTTACCCCGTAATTGAGTGCATTTTTTGTGATAAAATAGTAACATACAAAACGAAACAGTCATCGAAATAGAACTAATCAGTGAAGGAAACATGTTGCAGCTGCTGAACCAACTGGACGACGTGTGCGTTATGGTAAACCGCAACGACACATTGCTGGATGCCTGGTCGTCCCTGATTGAGCAGGTCGATGAATGCGTTCGCTCGTTTGCTGTCACATCCGATTCGAAAACGGTTCGATGTTTATCACTTTATCTGGTGAAAAAATTTGGTCTTGCGAAAAGTTTCCGCCAAAATAGAATGTATTTTTTTGTATTTATGCCAATTTAATCATGAAAAACAGCTTTTTGTTTTGGTTTGACTTAGCAATATTGCTGTATATGATCTTGAAATCCAATCCACATTTGATCAGTTCATGAATTACTACACTGCCTCATGTTCCAGTAGGCAATTACAATTAAAATCTTTTTTCAGCCGATGCCTCTGATTGACATTAAAAAGGAAATGCTGTCGGGCATTGCAGCCAATGTGGATGACTCGTCTAAGGTAGTTTATTTGATTGGTTGTCGTTCGTTTGTATGTGTTTCTATCGTTTAACATTGAAATTTTCTCTGCTTATTCCAATTGCACGGAAATCCTTGTTGGTTTTACTTGAATTGTTTCATTTCGGACTGCCAATTCTTCCCCCTCCCCTCTTCAATGAAATTCCCCTCCCTTTGAAGGTTTGGATCGTCCGCATGTGAGTAATAAAAATGTTGTGGAATTTCTTTGATCTATAGAATCTATATATCCATGAATGATATTGTCTGATAATTCTTTAATCTTCTATCTGTTGTATTTGCAGCCGATTTCGGCGGTGACCTCGCGCACGCCGACAGCGACAGTGACGCCAGTCAAGTCCAACTCCAAGAAGCGCACGGCGCCCAGTCCGGCGTCACAGACACCCAAGCAGTCGCGTATTGGTGCCGCATCGCCCATGGTTAATGGCATCTCCATTGTTTATATGCGATCACTAGCGGACGAGAAGGGTGCAAAAAGTAGAATTCCCTCTTTTTGAAATTTTCAAAAAAGATAATTTGTACCTTAAAGTGTTGGTAAAATGACCTTCAAACTGCAAATTCCCCCGTTTTTGACGAATTCCCCCCCCCCCCTCTTTGGCCAGTTGAAACGTGTAGTTTGTTTTTTTAATGTGTAAAAAAGGGGCCTCAAAACTGCCGATTCCCATTCGTTAACGAAATCCGCGTCGCTCGCATCAATTTTGAAGTTTCATCAGAATCACCATTCTGATATAGTATTAGTGTTCCATGTTGGCAACAGTGATAAATAAGCCAGTAAAAAAATCAACCCGTCAACTATTTTTGCTTCTGCTCATAAAACTTAATCCTAATTTGATGCCCTTGCCGCATGTTGCTTATTTTCATACCATATATCTGGAACATTACAATTTATGGTATATAAACAGTACGCCTAGTTTGAGTTTCTCCTTAATTCTCCTGTTCAATTACGTTGCATTATTAAATCGTATTTATCTGTAGAACACGACGGGCCAGTCGACTGCGGCTGAAAATGACGATGACGAGGACGAGGAAGAGTCTGATGATGAAGTGGAGCCGTGCTGCATGTGTGATTCGCTCGAGACCAACCAGGAAATCGGGCGTCTGGAGCAGTGCACCAAGTGCAGTCAGTGGTTCCACTACAAACATCACATACCGCATATTGCACCTCGCATCGGCTCGTTAGTGCATTTACTTTATGGTATAGCTTGGTCAGGGTATCTTGTTACTAATTATTTTTTCTTAAAACCTTATAGTGAACAATTAATAAGTTGGGCATGTTTAGTAATATGTTATACAAATGTAATGGGAACAGCTAAAAATTTCGAATAAATTTGAACGCGCGCCGAAATTCAAAAGCGCGCCAAATGATTGCGGTAGAAATTTCGGAGTAACGAGAAACTGTGACCAGACTTTGAGATTATTGGTCAACTTAGTAAAGCTTCACTTATACGTAAAACTATACGTACAATGTAAAGCTATATTTGACGTAAAGCTCTACTTGGTTGATCTATTGATCCAAACCGTATGTTCAGTGAAACTCTCCTGAGCACAAGTTGATTGGCAATTTGGTAACATGTTCATTTGTTTTAAAAAGACCTTCCGGATTTCAGGAAATTTGTGTGTTCCTACTGCGTAAAGCCGAAAGCAGCCGAGGCAAAACGAGTGGAGGCCGAACAGAAACTGATGAAGTTACTGAAGGAGGATAAGGAGGTTGGGTTCATTGATTGACTTGCTCTGCCTTGCCTTCTGTCATCACTTGCTAATTGGGCACGGTTGATCATTCACCGAATCATCGATCTTGTAATTTGTGGTCTTATGATAAAATGCGCGGCAAATGTGTTAATTATTTTCCATCATTCTCATTCAGGTTTTCAAATCGGCCGGTGCCCGCATACTCAACCTCGGCGCTCAGCCGACCAAGTTCGGAAAACTACAGCCTGGTTGGTTGTCGTTGTAGTACTAATATTCTTCGCATTGTGTAACAAAATTATTGAAGCATTTGTTCCCATTCCTGTTTTATTACCTTCCACTCTAGTCATAGCTATGCTCATAGTACATGACTGATGCGTTGGAAGTCTTTCTCAACGTACGATATGTCCTAGTTCGAATGCATCGAGTATCTTAAAACCAAGAAGATGACTATTCTTTTTTGGTACATTTTATAGTTCACTGACTAGAATATACTATTTCAGTTGACATGAATAAGATCCTGACGTTGGTGCAGGGCATGTGCGACGAGATGGATCTGCCCCCCAACGTACGTCAGAAGCTGACCGCATATGTGAACAGCGTTGATATTGCATGATACGACTCTACTTTGTTAAACCTTTTTGAAAGTAAAAAAAAATAAAATCATCGTATGACCCTATTTTATGAATGTGTGTTTTGCACACAAAAAGTCTGTGCTTTTTTGTTTTTCTTATAAATTTATCATCCACTACATTATGCATCCCAATCATTCCCTGAAAAATCGTAACTTAATCATTTAGTCTTTACTCTGATTTTTCGGTTATAGAATTGTTTTTCTGGATTATGATGCGATGCGGCCATAAGTTTTTGTCATGTGGCTGTCGCAACTACAAATGTCTTCCTCTTAACATTATTCTAGAACATTTTATTGTGAAAATTGATGTTACCCATGTTTTTCTATTGCAGATTTTAAATGTCATCTTGCTGGAATTCCCGGTTTCGCAGTCGTATGTGGTTTTGGAATCATCATTTATATTGTCATTTTATTCCGTTCGTTGTTATTCTCGGAACTGCGGGCTCTATTCTATTATTCTTTTTTTTGAACTGGTTCCTGTATTCTAAAATTAATACTTGTATTGTTTTTATATTGGAGTTTGAGTACTTATTATCTGATCCTGTTCTATACCATAGCAAGTACAAACGAAAATGATTACATTACATAAATGAAAGTAACTTTTTAAACTGAGTGTTGTTCTTTGTTATTCAAGTCCTTTTATTTTGGTTGCACTGCACCCCACTACTATACAAATCTAACGCTTATTCGTCTTTAATAAGAGAAAGCTGCTAACCAAAGCCCTGAATTGAGACCCAGATCCCCACTGTCCTGCTCAGGACGAATCTAAGAGCGTGGAAGACACTGGCAGACGAGCTTATCCACCAAAGGGAGGGAACTTCGTCAAAGAGGGGGCAATTGAGCAGGTATTTTATCTATAATTAAAAAAAAACAGAATTTACATTTTGAAAACGCTAAAGAGGGGGGAATTCCACTTTTCCCACCCCTTTTCGTCCGCTAGTGGTGGAAGAGTTTTGCATAGTTTTTTTTGCTGAACAGCGGTCTAAGTACGTCGCTCAGAGCAATTGGCGTACGTTCATTTTCTTATCTCGTTGTGTTGCGCGCTTCGCTTCCGTTAGCATATTATATATTGCAATGAACAGGCGCACGCACTCATTTCAGCCAAAATGTTGTGTTTTAGCGCCCGACTGACCCGATTCGTCTTCGCCGTACCCTCGAATAGCACCGCAACAAGTACTGTCGCCGGTAAATTAGCTGATTTCAGCCGATCCAAAAGTTGTCTGCTGAGCTGTCGAGTTAGTTTTTATGCACATATTGTAGTGTTGATAGTAAGATTTTATTTATAATGCACGATTTGAGGTCTTTGATCAGACTCAGACACAATAACATTTTGTTGACATGCCATGAACAGTAAAAGTTTATTGGTAGAATGTCGGACGAGATATTCGCCTTCTGCGGTTTTTTATCTCCTTGAGTTGAGCGGTACTGAATATTGGGAGAGTAAATGTATAGGCACTTGCACTTCATGTATGTATGACAAGAAAATCGAATTTTCGTTCTCCGGTTTTGCCGCGTTTTTGAATGCTAAACTGATAAAGCCATGTAACGGTTTCACTCAAATATACATAGCAATAAATACGCAGCTGATAATAATAAATGTTCGTTATCTTTTCGCGTGGATGTGTTTTGGTTACGTCACCATTCCACAGATAATGGTGGGATGCTCATGCTATCATTTGATAATACCAGCCAGCGTGGTATGGATGACCTTGGGTGTTCGGCGTGAATGAGTTGCGTAGCAACAGCGTACGCTCGAAATACATTGTCATCGTGAAATTATTTTTCACAGATGAGGAACATGAGTAAATCGCTATCTGCGGCTTTAGTAGATTTTGGCTCGTTCTTTGTTGCAGAAATTCGAATTATGTTAAAACACATTTATACCACACATCTTTTTGTATTTCTTTTGTGCAGATACGTTTCACTTCCACAAGTATCTTTTGATTTCACGTAGACATTTATTTGCTTCTAAAGAAACAGCATTTGGGAAAATAAGAAAGTTTAGAAAAAAGTATGCCGAACTCGAAGAAAATCGGTTTGTTGTTAACGAATCACAATAGAGGTTTTAATGACCTTCTTTCATCATTACATTCAATGCAGGTCATCCAATTCTCTGCCTACTCGACCATGTCGCAAGCCAACGGTACCGACAAGAAAAGTTTCCAGCGATTGCCGGAGCACTCAAAGCCGACCAACTATGCCATCACCCTCAAGACAGACCTCGAGAAGTTTGAGTTCCATGGGCAGCAGAAGGTGAAAGTACAGGTACGTTGAGTTTTTATATGCACGTACAGCATGTAAAATTTAGCGTTGATATGCTATAAAATATGCCTACAATTGAAAATCAACTACATATGTATCGTAAATTCATGTTCCTTACAATCAATCATTGATGTGTTGGTTATGTTTCAATGTAACATCCAAATAAAAAACCATGTAAATCTGCAGGTACTGGAGCCAACGGACAGCTTTACGCTACACAGCAAGAAGCTGACGATCAATTCGGCGTCGGTGACAGCCGGGGACGGCGGTGAGTCCCACGACTTTTTTGTTGTAATTTGTTCAATGCAACTATATAAAATGCTCAGTGAAATTTTTTCTAAGATTAATTTTTTTCTTAAAATCTCATGTTGTATAAATTATAGACATCTGTTCACAACTCAAAATGAGGCAATATTCAGCTATTAAATGGCGTTCATTGCAGAGCACAAGGGCGCGGTGACAGTCAACGAGAAGGAGGAGAAGATTGAGATCAAATTTGACAAGCAGCTGGCGGCGGGCGATGTGGTGTTGGATATCGATTTCACTGGAGTGCTTAACGATTCGATGCATGGATTCTACCGCAGTAAATACAGGGTACCCGGTAGTGACCAGGACAAGTTCATTGCCAGCACACAGTTCGAGGTACAGATATTTTTCCTTATGCCACAATTCATTCAAGACTTTATTTTTACGTTTTGTATCTGAAACCTTGGAATCCAACCTCCAACGTAATCAATATTTGTTCATATTCAACATATATTTACAATGATTGTTTGTAAACATGTGTTAATCAGGTATCATGTTTTATCGTGTTATTTCAGAGCACGTACGCGCGCCTGGCCTTTCCTTGCTGGGACGAGCCGGTCTACAAGGCAACCTTCGACATCACGCTCACCGTCAAGGAGGCGTTCACCGCGCTGTCCAATGGCGTTCGTTTATTTATGCATTTTTTTAGTATGAGTTTCTTAGATTCTCTCCGGACTCATAAGTTGTTCTATGTCAATTTTCAATGAATGAACATAGTTAATAAAAGGCGTTTATTTTTGGTAAAATATGGCAATGGGATGTATACCTGTATTTTCAGGTAATGTTGAGCGAGAAACCGACGTCTGACGGTTGGAAGGAAGTAAAGTTCGACACGACGCCCATCATGTCCTCATATCTGGTCGCATTCGCCGTTGGGGATTTCGCGTACAAAGAGGTGGTTTTTATTGTTGTTTTCGTTGTAAACTTCTTGTTTGCCTGAAAAATCTGCATTAGATGCTGGAAAAATCCTATTGAAAACAATAATACGTATTGGGAAGATAGTATCTTCAGAAATTTGCATTTGCTTACGTCGAGTTTCGCAAGTTAGAACATTTGATGACGATTCTACTTTTTGCAGACCAAAACCAAGGAAGGTATCGTGGTTCGCGTCTACATGGTCAAACACAACATTGAGCACACCGATTTCGCGCTGGATGTGAGTGGCTTTAGTTGTTTATTTCTTAATATTATCTTTTTTTATTTGTACTTCTGAACATGAAACATTGATTAGTTCGATTGCTTATGCTTATGCATTATATAAGCACATGTATAATACATAATATATCCTATTTTTCACTGATTTTGATCTTTTCGACAGGCCACTACTTCACACTAATAAATCTGTTTGTTGAGATCACCCACCCTAATCGTAATCTCTCTACCTACACATTGCATTTATTCGCTGTTCCAGTGTGCCAAACGTGCCCTCGAGTACTACAATGATTTCTTCGGCATCGTGTACCCGATTCCCAAATGTGATCTGATCGGCATTCCCGACTTCAGTATGGGTTAGTGTCGGTGATTCGCTGATTCACAAGTATATTTTAGAGATTTCAACTGCCATCTTCAAGATTCTGTGCACGCTGAACACTAAATTGATAACAAATGATTCAATCACACATAAAATGTGAGAGGCTTTATGCATTTCGGCTGAATTTAAGGAAAACTAAATGCAAGGTTATGGCAGCCGGCATCAGCCAACTTTAAGGAGCGAATCTCTGCACTGTATCACATACAGACCCGTGCACCAGGTTGCGATGGAACCAAAAGAACTTATCTAAACCTTTATTCAGTTTCCGCACCATAATGGCTACGAGGAATACACAAGTCATAAAGTGAAGTAACGGTCATTCCTATATTACAATTCCTTAGTATGCCCAGTCGGGTTGTACATGTATGTTTGTCATTTCAGGTGCCATGGAGAACTGGGGCCTGGTAACGTACCGCGAGGTGTTGCTGCTGGTCGACCCGAAGCGCACTTCGATGTTTGTTAAGTCGCGAGTGGCACTGGTCATTGCACACGAACTGGCGCACATGTGGTTCGGTGATCTGGTAACCATGGTTGGTCACTTTCACATTATCTGGTTTATTTCGAAATTTTCATTGGCGCAACAAGATCAGAAAACTCTTCAAGAAAGGGTCCTCAACTTTGGCTCGACCCACATGTAGTGAAGCTTTTAGCTCACTACGCCATGAAGAAGCTTTCTTATTGCCCCATAGCATAAAAGTCTACAATGTTTAGAAATGGTGGACCGACTTATGGCTGAAGGAGGGCTTTGCCACGTTTATGGAGTACCTGTTCGTGGAGCACGCTTACCCCGAGTTCGAAATCATGCAGCGGTTCGTCAAGGACGAGTGCGTCACTGGCCTCAGACTCGACGCCAAGCGCAGCTCACATCCCATTGAGGTCGGTCGTTCTGGTGTAATTCGATTGAGATTTCATGTGTGAGTGTGACCCCAATATGATGGATAGTTTTGTGGAATGATATTAATATACATCATTATTATCTGCTTTCATGGTGTAATTTTTGGTGCAAAATTAGTTTTCAAATTAATAACTGGTTTGAGCAGAAGACCATGAATTTATATATTTTAATGAAAAATTAATTTTAGTTTGATTATTTTGTCTATCACTATTAAACTGGACGACATAACTACGTTTACAGGTGGAAATCGACGACCCGAACGAGTTGGAGGAGATTTACGACAGCATTACTTATGCCAAGGCGTCAACCGTCAACCGAATGCTGCACAGCTATCTGGGAAACGAGGTATGCCTCATTATATTACGGATTACTATTACTCTTCGCGCCCAAACCCACCTTATTTTTTTCTTGCCCGCTTACGCAATTCGTAGGCTGCGTTTATATTTGTATTTATTTAATTTTCTTTCAGGTGTTCCAAGCGGGTCTCCGCGTCTATCTGAACAAGTTCAAATACAGCAATGCCGTTACCAAGGATCTCTGGGCGGCGCTCGGTTAGATTCATTGAAGATCATTTTGTATGATGATGTTGTTGTTGTTGTTGTTGTTATCATTTCTGTTGTTGTTATTGTTGTCATTATTTTTGTTGTTGTTGTTGTGTTATCACACGAGCTGTATTTGCAGGCGAGGCAGCCAAACAGGACATCGAACCGATGATGAGCAGCTGGACGAAGCAGATGGGCTTCCCCGTCGTGAACGCCAGTCTGACGTACGACGATGGCAAGGCTACGCTAAAACTCAAACAGGTCAGGGCTTCTATTGCTCGTTAATAGGCAAACCTTGTTGATGTTGTTGTTGTGGTAGGCAAAGCCATCATCCCCAGGCTGTCATGTCACCATGTAAACCTTGTTGATCATAACTCTTCCTTGAGTTGAAACCTGGTCGGCTCATTTATTCGAGTTTACCGTCATCGCGATAAACATATTCAATTTTTTTCTCTTTGGCGCATGTGCAAATGGTGGCTCATTCATACTTAAGTGTTTCACTGTTGATTCGTCACGTTTACTAATAAATTGCGTGTAGGTGTAACACATATTGCTCTTTATCACTAGACTTGACGAATAAACGTTAGATGCAAATTGTGTGTGGCCTGGCGCAAAATGAGTCAAAAATAAAATAATCGACTATAAATCTGGTGCATTTCCAGGAACGTTTCATCGCGGACGGCAGTGCGGACGAGTCGAACCCGTTGTGGAAGGTGCCGATCACGGTTGTGTCGTCGTCGGGAGGTGACACCGTAACCAAGTTCATGTTGACCGATCGACAGCACGAGTTCACCTTGGACGGAGTCAAACAGGGCGATTGGGTCAAGGTTGATCACCAATAAGTTATTTTTTTTACATAATAAGTTCAGTCAGAGACGGAGACAAATAATAAAATTCGTGCTTTACGAAACTTTCCAAAACGGCCACAGCTTCCGTCTTGCAAACTTGTACTCTTATGTTCCCACGCTAATAATGAACATTTAATAGTTATTTTTTCTCTTTCTTCCTAGTTATTCATGCCCGATTATCTTCTGAATACCAAAGTTTCGTTATTGTAAATCAGGAATGCAACTTTTGTAGTGGTTAATGTAGCATGTGTTTCAGCTCAACTCTGGAATGACGGCCTACTACCGTACCCAATACGACGAAGCAATGGCTCAGGCGCTGCTCGAACCCCTCAAGGCACAGAAACTCGGAGCCACTGACCGATTCAACTTGTTGTCGGACATGCTGGCACTGGTCAGACCATTTTGTTTCTTATAACGCATTGTTTTATTGATGAGTGTTTGAGTTGTGCCAATTGACTTTACAGGAGAACGAGTAAATCTTCGTAATTCCGAAAGGTGGAAATACGTGTTTTCGAGACTATTTTACCTGTATAACAGAGAGAGGTCAAATTTCATGGTTTGTAATCGGCTTGAAACACCAATAAACAACATACAAACATACATATTAACATTTCTCTCGAAAGTTGTATGTACTGAATCATTAGTAACAATTGGTTTGTATGTCAGATGCGCGCCGGTCGCGTGCCCGTGTCGCAGCTTCTGGACGTGATCAAGGCCATCAGTGCATCCGAAGAGGTTCATATTAATATTATTATTATTGTTGTTGTTGTTGTTGTTGTTATTAATATTATTATTGGTTCCTGTTATCTAAGCTGAAAAAAGGTCTGTTTTTTTTCAAACCACTCGTTTTCTATTCAAAATATTTCATATCAAACCAGTCAAATGATTCGGAATCGGAATAATAACATTTAACAGTGTAATGAGTTTTTCTTAATCATTAAATATAATTATTTAATAACCCAAATTTAGGTTATGATTTGTTGGATGGAAATGGATAGCGCCATTGGCACGTGCTGCAATGTGTTGCAGTGGGCCGAAGATAAGACGGTGAGTGTTTTCAGTTATAGATTTTTTTTATCATTTTTGTGATGTAAATAAATAATGTATTAAGTAATAAAATAACATCAATCTGTAGATTCTGCCACGCTTCCAAAAGTTCGTCATCGACCAGTACAAAACGATAGCCGATAAGTTGACTTGGGAGGTCACCAAGGATGAATGTTGGTCCATTAATGTTATTTTCTGCCTTCATAGATTTTAGTATCAGCCATCATGCTTTTTTGTTGTTTTTCAACTAGTGATAAAACATGAAAGCTCAGAAATTCAATAGAGATAAAGTTTCGTGTGAAAAGCAAGCGTGTTTTTCTTCGTTTGTTTTCTCATTCGGATTTCGACTTGGCAAATGGTGTTTGCCATAGTCATATCATGCAATCAAGTTCTAAGTCACTCTATCGGTGGCTAATCTAATAGTTTTTGCGATTGAAATAAATCTACTATTGTATATGTGATGATATATTTGTTTATTTGCAGCCCCTCAGCGTGCCTCACTACGCGCCGTGATTCTGGGTCGTATGGGCAAGTGCGGTCATCAGGAGACGATTGCCAAGGCACAACAGTTGTTCCAGGCCCACATCAAGGAAAACGTCGAGCTTCAAGCGGACTTGCGTCGTGTGGTCCGTGTCTTTTTTTATTTTGGTTGTTGTTGCTGTTGTTGTTGTTGTTGTTGATGACTATGATGATGATGATGATGATATTGTTGATGATGATAATGATATTTTTGATGTTGTTGTTGATGTTGTTGTTGTTGCTGCTGCTGCTGTCTTACTGGATGATGTTATTGTTGTAGTTGGTGTTCAATTATTAATGATATTTTATATTTCACTGTATTCTTTATGTGTATTCGGTATGTTTTTCAGATCTATGACCTGGTCGCGATCAACGGTGGAGAACAAGCATTTGACGAAATGGTCAAGGTTGGTGGTTTTTCATTCATCAGAACGTTTTTCACTAACTCAACCCTGTTGTATAAATAATCAATCAAGCCCGTATATTTGCAGATCTGCGAAAACAACCAGTTCCCCGAGGTGCAGCGCAACGCCCTGCTTTGTCTCGGATCGAGCAGTGAACAGTCGGTGCTCGAAAAGTGCCTTCAATATACCGTCAAATCGGTTGGTTTTATTTGTCCTTTCGTGACCGAGTTGTTATGTATTCATCACTATCAGGAATGATTTTTAGTTGCTGATCTGATTGTGTGGATAGTACTGTCGGTCGTGGCACTGGCGGACGAGTCAATGTTTCAAAGGGAGGGGAATTTTATTTCAAAGAGATGAGAATATGCGATTTTGAGGCCCTTTTACGTACACTCTGAGGAAAAATTAAATTTTTTTTATCATTCTACTTATGAATGACTTGCAGGGCAAAGTGCGCAAGCAGGACATGCTACTGCCGTTTGTGTCGATGGCTCGCAGTACCACTGGTCAGACCCACATGTGGACCTACTTCAAGCAGAACTTGGAAGATCTGGTCAAGCTTTACGAAACGGCTAATTCGGCTCTCTTCCAGCACATCATGCAGGTTCGTAGTCTTCATTGTAGAGAACCAGCCATGAAAGCAGCTATTTCAGCTAATTGGCAGGGTTTTCTTGGTTGCTGATTGATCTATATTTACAGACCTGCATCGAATCACACTGCAAAGAGGAGGTCGCCAAGGAAGCCGAGGTTCGTTTGTCATGTCAGAAAGAAATTCGGTTGCAAAGGGTTTGCGGCAAAATTTTTTGGTATGATTTTCACAAATTGCGAAAGTCCAAATGAGACATGTGTAATCAGTATCCTACGACAAGTGAGTGAATGAAAAAACGTAGCCATGTTGCTGGATTGCAGGAACTGATTGGCAAGTCGGCGTACGCGACGACACTCGACCGTCCGATGCGTCAGTCGTGCGAGGAAGTGCGTCTGAATGCAGCCATACTCAAACGTGAGGTGGGCGTGATCAACACTTGGCTCGAACAAAACAAGTACTAGAGTATGCTGCTTACCGTATCCCGTGACTCTGATTGATTCATGATAACTTAGCTGTTTACCATAATCTAGGTGACTGGTTAGCTTTGAGCTTTGCACTTGTCCGATTAACATACAGCTGAAAAACGTCGGAAACGGGCGAAAAATTTTTTTTGTACCGAAGTTATATCAAAACAAGTCATGCTAAAGTGATACTCTGCATTATGCATCATCTTTGTCGTTTTCGGATCTAACAACCTGGTTTATTACTAGGTTTGTCAAAGCTCTGATCACTTGCGATTATTTTTGTGTTTCGGGCAGCTTTTTATTCTAACTGTATTTTAACTGAGTCTCTCGAATCGGGAAGTCTTATCATTGTTTAGGCCTCAACTAATTGTTTTTATGTTATGTTTGTTTTTCATCATGTTGGTTTTACTTATGTTTGCGTATATACGTTATGTAGGGTTATTTTACGTCAATTTGTGGTTGTTACTTACACTACACTTCACATTAATTCTTCGTAAATTATATGACTCATTTTGAGTTTATGTTACTTCATTAATTTTGTCTTCGGAGAAATGTGACAATAGGAGTTTAATCCGTAGTTTATGAGT
This sequence comes from Daptonema setosum, assembly GCA_964036265.1. Lineage (NCBI taxonomy): Eukaryota > Metazoa > Nematoda > Chromadorea > Monhysterida > Xyalidae > Daptonema > Daptonema setosum. The sequence continues at coordinate 21,475,500 of OZ038446.1, forward strand.
TATATACAATTGCTTGTTACTACTGGTTGATTCTTCAACTAATTTTGTTCAATTTACTTTTACTATGAACACCGGTCCTTTGTAATCTGTGAATACATGAAATACATAATCGCCAACTTTAACCACCCCGAATCTGCTCATTTCACCCTTGTTTTATTGCTGTTATCCCCGTGTGTTTGTTGATCATCATCACATCAGTCCACAACATCTTTACACTTAATACATTTTGTCTAATCGCGTAAAGTTTTAAATTAACTCAACTTGGTCATTGTTTGTTGTAGCCTTGATTCTTTTAAATTAAAAAGAACGTGTTCGTATGATTATAGTCCGATTGAATTGTTAGTCGTTTCAATTTTTGATGTTGTTAAGTTTCTTATTTGAATTAGAGTCATAATCATCCGTATGACCTTAATTATAATTGTGATTGCGATTCCAGAAGATCAATATTACTCATTTAATAAATATTGTACTGATAAAAACATTGTGATTCAGTAAAAGAAGCAAACATGCGAGTATCGGTAACTTTGGCAATGATTACAATGATGGGTGTCTATCGGATACAAGCCGCCGGTGTGTTCAGCCGTTACTTTATAACCGTTCTTTTCATCATCGATAATCATGCTTTTACGGAATATAATTAAAAACGGTGTACTCCTATTTTCAGTGAGATATTTGTAAGATATTTAATTGTTGGGTAAGTTTGAAGAGTTTTGTTAATTGCAGATGTGCATAACTACGAGCCGGGTCTGCGTGGTCAAGCCGCTCTCGTTAAGTGTTCGCTTAAGAAATCGGACTGCAAACAGGTTCGTTCGATTCACATGGTTTCGGCAAAGTTCGGTATAGTTAAAAAAACAGTTAAAAGCATCTTAATATCCGAATATAGAAGTCGTTGATGATAATACATATCTGGTCACGGTTGCTACTCCGTGTTAAATTTTCATAGCTGAGTTCGTTTACTATTGTATCCAGGTGTGTTGGAGAGCCAACGACGTGGATATAATAGGTGCATGCGAACCAGCTATAGACAACAGGTTGGTGCTAGTTCTCATGTTCATCAATATAGGCACTTGTCTAAGTGTTACAACCATCATCAGGTTCGCTCCAATATCGAAGTATATATGCCAAATACGTGATTTGTGTCACGTTAATGAAACATTCTCATTTGTAATTTTGCAGCGAAAGTTCGCGTTTTTCGCTGCTGGAAAAACCGCTGGGCGCGTTGTTGATTCATTTCATGTTGATTGAAGACGGTAACGAGACCGAGTACAAAGAATGTGTCAAAAAGGGCGCCCAGTTTGAGTGTAAGAAAGCTGAACGTTGGCTTGGCTTCAAAAAGTTTCATAAAAGAGGCTTATCAGTCACAAAAAAGTTTTCCAACGAAACAACTCCAAAATTATAGCATGACCTTGTCGTTTGCTTCTATTCTATTTTAATGATTTGAAATTGACGTGATTCACGTTTTTAGTATTTTTTTGAAAAACATACAAAAAGTTCTTGACAAAATTATTTCAAGTCAGATAGCGTAGTCTAGTGCCATGTCAGTTTGTGATCAAATAAAAAGGTGATGGCGATTATTTCTAGTAGTCCGTGGTAATTGCGAACGCGCTGGTATGGATCAGGACAAGGACGGGTTTCGCCTGATGGAGTTTGGCGGGGAGCCGGGTGGCGAAGTCAGCCTGACCAGGGTGGACTGCCTGTGCATGTTCAAACACACCGGGCGAGTTTGTGAAATTGGTTGGTAATGATTGTTTTTATTTTTGTCATTGTTTTTTGTTCTGATTTTTATTATGGTTATTGTTGTTGTTGTTTATATTGATTGTTATCACTGTGGTTGTTGTTTGTATTATATTGATTGTTATCTTGGTTGTCGTTGTTGGTTGTTTTGATTTATAAGATTGTTGGTTGGTGCTGCTGCTGGTTGACTTGTATCGACAATACAAGTGGTAAATACGAAGCATGTGTTAAGAATGCGTAGTTTATGTGTGTTTATGCGATCGGTGATTGCAGAGTACAACAAGGACTACATAGTGCACGCACTTCTCTGGTCATGTCTGTCATTTATGGCGTTCTCCATCATCGCCATCAACTGGCGCACTCAGTTAGTCCTTTGTTTATATCATTTATGGTTTAGTCATTTCGTTTCACACGAGTACATCTGATACAATATATATTTTATGATTATAATAATCCATATTCATAATATTAGAAACGATTTAGATAATAATTTAAGATGCGATGCACGTAAAAGTCAGCCAAAATCTGGACCAAAATGAAATTTTGAAAAAAATTAGATTTGGATGCAAAGCGACTCACTTGAGTCCCGTGAACTCAAAAATATCCTTGCTTCACGTTAAAACCACGTAAACAGGCCAAAATTCGCATCACTAAATGGTGCACCCTAATTTCCCTATACAAATTAGGCAAAACTTTAAGACCGATTTTCTCATGTACTTCCGAAAAGATCAGAAACCCAAACACCTCAGGTTGAAGCTGAGAATTTTCTCTACAAAACCTGCCTAACTAGCCAATGCACTTTCGACTTTTTTTCAACTACCGTAATCCCAAACAACAATTATTTTTCAACTACCGTAATCCCTGTGTCGTCATTAACGAAACATTAGGTTTTGCCATCAAAAATTAGTTCCGTGTGGATTATCAGAAAACAAATATTTTTATAGTCGATGATGAATTACTGACTGTTCCACGAAAAACGCGAAAAACTCTAATTTAATGTTTCACACTGAATTCCGCTGTCGATGCAGCACTGGCATTCGACGAAATGTTCGTTTCTCTTATTTGGTTTTTGAGCTGTACTGGACCAATTTTCAAAAAGTTAACACCAATTGAAAGAGAAAATTATTCTCTTCCGTTGGCACAAAATTTTTTCTGAAAACAGCCAAAATCACAGAATTGCGAATAAAAACTAATTTAGGGTCGACTGACGTTTTTTCATCGACAAGCTAAAGCACGGTAAATCATTAGGAAGTTTATCGAGAATTCACGCACCTTTTTGGAACAGTAGTTCATTATCGACTATACTGCAAAATTACTGAAATATGAAGCTGTCCAATAATACACGTTTATATAATATACACGATGTATGCACGATATACAATATATATCACGTTTACCTCTGTTATGGCTCTATATTGATTCAACCCCTATATTGATTGGCGCGGTTCAGGTCGTTCTCCACGTGCTCAATGTCGGTGTGTAGCGTGCACAGTTGAAATAGAATGGAGTAAATATGGATATAGTGCATTTCACATTCACTCATGGCATGGGAACTACCTGATTGTACATGTAAATGTAATCACATGTATACAAAAATTAAACTGATAAAAAACCTCATGAGCTAAACCTGATATATTATTGGACTTGGACAGAATCATAATTCAGTATTTTTGTAGTAAAAATATTTGTTTTTCTGATGATCCACACGGAACTAATTTTTGATGGCGTGAATTCTCGATAAACATCCTAATGATTTACCGTGCTTTAGCTTGTCGATGAAAAAACGTCAGTCGACCCTAAATTAGTTTTTATTCGCAATTTCTGTGATTTGAGCTGTTTTCAGAAAAAAATTTGTAGACAAACGAAAGAGAATGATTTTCTCTTTCAATTGGTGTTAACTTTTTGAAAATTGGTCCCAGTACAGCTCAAAAACCAAATAAGAGAAACGAACATTTCGTCGAATCCCAGTGCTGCATCGACAGCGGAATTCAGTGTGAAACATTAAATAAGAGTTTTTCGCGCGTCATCGACTATAAAAATATTTGTTTTCTGATAATCCACACGGAACTAATTTTTGATGGCAAAACCTAATGTTTCGTTAATGATGGCACAGGGATTACGGTAGTTGAAAAATAATTGTTGTTTGGGATTACGGTAGTTGAAAAAAAAGTCGAAAGTGCATTGGCTAGTTAGGCAGGTTTTGTAGAGAAAATTCTCAGCTTCAACCTGAGGTGTTTGGTTTTCCGATCTTTTCGGAAGTACATGAGAAAATCGGTCTTAAAGTTTTGCCTAATTTGTATAGGGAAATTAGGGTGCACCATTTAGTGATGCGAATTTTGGCCTGTTTACGTGGGGTTAACGTGAAGCAAGGACATTTTTGAGTTCACGGGAGTCAAGTGAGTCGCTTTCCATCTAAATCTAATTTTTTTCAAAATTTCATTTTGTCCCAATTTTCACGATGTTTTGGTCGTCGCTTACGTGCATCGCATCTTAAAATGATAATGATTTAAATTTATAATAAACAAAATGCCCGACAATGATAACAATGATTTTGCAGATCGCAACACTACGTGACTATTGACCCTATCTGGCAACTGCCCATGTGGTATGTGCTCCTGCAGCTTGACGACAGTTTGTAATTGAGACAGTGAATTAGTGATTTATAAAGAGTTAATGATCCTGCGTGGGTATAACATTAAGCAGGCTCGTCAAGTCAATATGTGTACATTTCATCAATGATTTATGATTATCATCGACATTTATTTATAACCAAAAGCGCATCGTTTTTTCAGACGCGACAACTGGCAAAGAGCCGGAGACCGATGTCCACAAACCCGTCAACGTGAAAATACCCTTAAAAGTGGCGGATGATAAAATTTTAAATAAACAGGTGGAAGAGGAAGATGATGCCACTCAACCCCCGTCTATAATACCTGAGTCGACTACCCAATGGTCAGCATCAGGGGACACTCACTCACTTATGGGACGCACACAGACCGACAAGACGTCCTCATGGAGCTCAAATACCTGAAACAATGCACTCACTAGCGGACGAGAAGGGTGGGAAAAGTGGAATTCACCCCTCTTTGGAGTTTTCAAAAATAAATTTCCTTAAGGTGTACGGGTAGGGATGGGAAAGCTGCTGATTCCCCCTGTTTGACGAAGTTCCCCTCCCTTTGGAGGATTAGCTCGTCCGCCAGTAAACGCACTGAAAGAATTATTGAAATTAAAAAAAACTATCAGAAAAATATATAGTAAAAATTTTAATTGTGCGCTGTTTGCATGCCGCCATTCTGTTTTCAAATCTGTAGAGTGATTCACTTCTAAGAGATATTTTTTTAAGCTTTTCGATTTGCTAGACTTCATATTTGGTCATAAAAATTGATGGTGGAAAGGTTGTACATCGTACATGTTTGCCGATTGTATTGAATCCACCATGATCAAAACTGTTCTTTGGTCTTTGTAATCTTATCAACTTTTTTTGTCTAACCAAATTTAATAACTTCTAACCACAGCCGGAAATGCCCACGCAATTGTTTATGTCATGTCAATCATGTATTTTCCCAGGATTATGAATTGCTTTATTGGTAATCCGAACCAGTTTAATAGGTTAACTAGGAATTCAATGTACTCATGCCATACTATCCTAATCCTAATGTAATATATTCCGTGATTTGAGATCAATTTTTTATGACGTAAATTTTTCTGACACTGATGATCTGTGATACTGAACGTAATATTTGACTACTGAATAAAACAGACATGAAATCACAAAAAAGTATTGTATTATAAGTGCTCGCTTGTTACTGTAACAACCCATGCCTTTCACAGGCATTCATACTGTTCAAATGAAGATATTTTCGGAATATTAGGATGGATTCTGACAACAAGCTTCGTTGTAACACTTGAATAATTTTATGTTTCGCAATCAAATCATGCTTCTTTAGTTCCAAAGCTCAAACACGGCCCAAATTAGGTTCACTTTTAGGTGATCATGTTGAATCTCGGTGACAACATAATAATGGCCGCCTCTATGGTTAGTGTTTCTTATTTGATGAGTTTTTGTTATGAAAAACTTGTTCCCAGGTGTTCTCAAATATACATCCTGCTATCTTCATGCATGCATTGCAAAATAACCATTATTATTTTTAAGCATGTTTTTTATCATTAAAAACTCCTGGGTTGTACATGCTAAAATGTTCTCAATTATCCTATCGTCAAGGTGGTCTACTTCACGGGCGGCTGGCTGTTCTTCATGAAGCAGCTGTTTCGTGACTACGAAGTGCATAATCGCGTCGTCCAGCTCATATTCTCTGTTACTTTTGCGCTTTCATGCTCCATGTTCGAACTGATTATCTTTGAGATCATGGCTTATATGGACAGCAGGTTGGTTGTCGTCGTTGATTGCCTTGTTATTGTGGGGTTGTAGTCGTTATTAGTGTTATGGCATTGATAATGATTGTTGTTGATGGTGATACGATATTAATTTAGATAATGATAATGCATTCTATCAGGTGACATTATGGTTTTTATTGTATGATTGTCACCAACCAGCGTTCGCCTTCAGTAAGGTTTTCCCCCGACTTTATCATTTTGAAGTTATTTGAGTCTGCTAGTAGTCTGACAGTAATAGGTAGGGGTTGAAAGAAGTCCTTTCGTATAAAATGATTACTTTTCCAGCTCTCGTTTGTTCTATTGGAAGCTGGTGTTGTTTCTGATGCTGTTCATGGTTATCGTTCTGGTGCCGTACTACATAGCGTATTCGGTGGTGGTCGATATACGCGTCGGTTGGTCTCATTTCTAATATTTACTAGCGGACGAAAAGGGGTGGGAAAAGTGGAATTCCCCCTCTTTTATATTTTGAAAAAGTAGAATTTTTTTTCTAAGGTATAGGTAAAATGACCTGAAAACTTCCAATTCCCCCCTCTTCGACGAAATTACCCTCCCTTTGGAGGCTAAGCTCGTCCGCCAGTGCTACTGTGTTATCTTTTTTCGAAATTTAGCTTCTTCTTTATCCATATACATTTATGGCTAACCACTTTGATGTTGCAGTGAAAAAATCCTGGGTGCTGCCCTTGACTACAACGGCCTGGATAACGTTCATCTATTTCTTCTGGAAAACGGGCGACCCATTTCCAATACTCAGCCCCAAGCATGGTCAGTATACATACAGTATGTAACTAGAAGTTTGAATAGGTGAGTAAGTATTTGAGTATTGCCAATGGCCGTTGTTGGACGGTAGGAAGTAACCTCGGGCTACTCTACAAGATAATAGGGGACAGTTGCACACAAACCCGTTTATAATGTTATTGAGTGATTAAAAAAAACGACTTAAAAACTTGTTGAAACAGTTGGGTTTCATTTTGAAAATAAAAAGTTCGATATCTGCACAGCTTTTATTGCTTATTTTTGTTTCAGGTATTCTGTCAATCGAGCAGGCCATCAGTCGAGTGGGTGTCATCGGGGTTACGGTAATGGCACTGCTGTCCGGATTTGGTGCTGTTAATGCCCCTTATACGTGTATGAGCTTTTTCATGCGACCGGTTGGACTGACTCGTTCCCTACTCACAAGCTCACTTATTCACATCTCACTGACTCACGGACACACACGCTCATTCACTCACTTACATCTCATTGGCTCACGCATACACACGCTCATTGATTCACTCCTTCACTCACTCACTCACTCACTCACCGTATTCCAGATCAGCGACAATGCCATCAGCCAGATGGAGCGCAAACTGATCCAAACCCTGGACATTGTCATACAAAAGAAGAAACGGAAAGCCATTGCGGAACATCAGATGCAGACGCAGGCGTTTAGCCGAGGTGCGTGAGTGAGTGAATGAGTGTCAGTTAGTGAGTGAGTGAGTGAGTGTCAGTGAGTTAGTGAATGAGTGAGTGAGTGAGTGAGTGAGTGAGTGATTGAGTCAGTCAGTCAGTCAATCTTCCAATGTGTGAGTGAGTCAGTACAAAACGCGTGATTAAGTGGGTGAGTTAGTATGTAAGTTCAGGTACCAGTGACAACGGTGGCCTATTCCAACGCATCTGGGGTACGGTATCACGAGAAGCCGCCACCCACTCCATACGAGATAACATCAAGACGCTCGAACTAGAAATCGACGGCCTACAGGAAGTCAGTCGTCACATGTTCCTTGAAGTAGTCGACCTGAAGAACAGAAAAGTCGGTTATGATGATCTCGGTTTTTCATGTATTTTTTCTTGATGTCAATACTTTCCCTCGTTTTATGGTCGAAATGTCAATTGGAGCCGTATGGAGATTGGGGTATCTGAATTATCTGGAGTAATGAAAAAAAATTATGAATCAATAATTATTATTATGAATAAAAATAATAATGTTAGAAATGCTGGTGTTGCAGGAGCGCGTTGAGTACGCCGCCACCTGGCAGGGTCGCTACTTCAACTTTCTCGGCTACATCTTCTCGGTGTACTGTGTGTGGAAGATCTTCATCTGCACCGTGAACATCGTGTTCGATCGGGTGGGTAAGGTGGACCCGGTGACCAGAGGCATCGAGATTGCCATCAACTACATGGGCATCCAGTTCGATGTTGGTGTCATAAAAAATAAAAGTGTGTAAAAAAGAGTTGGCGTTTCGTCCCTTAATCGAGACGCCTGGATTGGTGGGACTCTTCAGTCGAAGCCCAATCCGTCATGTTGTTGTTGTGGTTGTTGTTGTAGTTGTTGGTTGTTGTTGTTGTTGTTGTTGTTGTTGTTGTTGGTAAATGTTGTTGTTGTTGTTGGTTGTTGTTGTTGTTGGTTGTTGTTGTTGTTGGTTGTTGTTGTTGTTGTTTTTGTTGTTGGTAAATGTTGTTGTTGTTGTTGGTTGTTGTTGGTGGTGTTGTTGCTGTTGTTGTTGTTGTTAGTTGTTGTTGCTGTCTTTTTTATCCCCATCTGGATGCGAGCAGATCTGTATTTCAGGTCAAGTTCTGGTCGCAACACATCTCCTTCATACTGGTCGGTATCATAGTTGTCACATCAATACGAGGTCTACTCATTACCCTCACCAAAGTTCGTTTTGCCGCTTATCAGATTAATTTTGTGTTTTTTTCTGAAATTGCGATACCTAACTACTGACATGAACTCTGTTCCAAAACGTACAATTTTTCAACTTGATCATTTTTACTATCAAACCAGTATTCTAACGTTTCCTTGCAGTTTTTCTACGCAATCTCGTCGACAAAATCGTCGAATGTTATTGTGTTGCTGCTTGCTCAGATCATGGTTCGTTGGTTGTTGTTGTTGTTGTCGTTCTCACTGTTTTTTTTGTTTGTTGTTTGTTGTTGTCAGGGTTATATGATAGGTTAAATGTTATCCCATTCAGGGCATGTACTTTGTATCGTCTGTGGTGCTGATGCGCATGAATATGCCACCCGAATACAGGTGAGATGACCAGAATCTTTATACTCACATTAAATTATATCTAAGTGAGTTAAATTACCAGGAATAATGGCAGATTTTCCGAGGGATTAGCCAACTTCGCTAACTGCTCATAGGCTGACTCACTTCATATAAAATGTATCTGGCATCTGGGCTCTTGAGTATTCATCAGGCATACTTCACAGGGAGATAATCGACTGACTATTTATCAGGCATATTTACAGAGAGATAATCGGTCAAGTGCTGGGCGAGCTGCAATTCAGTTTTTATCACCGCTGGTTCGATGTGATCTTTTTGATATCGGCACTTTCAAGTATCGGGTTCTTATATCTGGCTCATAAACAGTCCGATGACACATCATGATTCTTTTATTTGGTTGTCGATTTATTTCCACTTTTGTCAGATTTCATATCTTTTCACTTGATGAACCTGGCCTTGGCTTCGGTTTTAGATTGTTTAAGCAATGGAAAACCTATGAAAATCGTGGACCAATCAATTTCAATGTTCCTTTAAAAAAATCATGAATCTGTTGTGCATTTTGGTGATACTCGTTTTTGGAACGTACTGTGATTTTATTTTATTTCGTATTTTGTGGGGGGATTAAGAAAAGAAATATAATAAATGTTTTATCATTATTTTTATGTTGAATTATTTGCTTTATAACACCACTAAACTATAAAAACTGAAATATAGCGTTGTGCGCCGAATAGTCCACTAAGGACATTACAGTCTCTTGTCGTAATGTTGAAAACATTTATTACAATAATAAAGTTTTAAAATGAGGAAAATTTAAATAGCCAAAGCCATAGCCATACCATAGCCCATTCTTGGTTATAATCTGAATAAAAAACTGCCTATTCAAATTGAAAGTATTGTAGGCTCGGCGACTTTTGAATACGATATGCGTTTCCACAAAAAAGGTATGCAGTCTTCGGTAACTCTCATACCGACATAGCGGACGAAAATGAGTGGGATATGTGGAATTCCCCCCTCTTTGGGGTTTTCAAAAAGTATAACTTGGACCCTAGGCTTAAGGTATAAAATATGTGAAATGACCTGAAAACTGTCAATTCCCCCTCTTTGACGAAAATCGCCTCCTTTTGGATGGTTAGTTCGTCCCCAGTGCTCTCATATGCTGATAACCATATGGTTAGCCCGAGGTGAGAAATTATTTGCAATATACGAAGTGCAAGGTAACGCTTGTATTGAGAATGTAATGCGAAGCGAGATGATTATGTACTTAGGCCATTAATCACTGAAAAAATAACATGTACAGAAGATTCCAATGATATAGGTATAGCAAATTCCATTGATAAGGGTATAGCAAATTCTATTGATAAGCATGAACAACATGGATAGTCAGTTTCAGCTATATTACAAGTTTATTATATTCCCTCCCCCCCCCCCCCCATCCCCTCCTCCATCCCCATCATTTAGCCGAAAAACTAATCATGTATAGGAGTTGCAGCAAACGTCTCCAATTAACCGCAGGGTATAAGTATACACTTATTATTGAAAAAAATTCACCGATTTAGCTTGTAGATTTTCCCAGGGTTAATAGACGATATGTACTCCCTGCTTCAGCCAATGAATCGTTGGATTGTGCCGCCACATTTGGACGATAATCCAACTGTAATCATACATATTTCATGGCCGGATCCGTGAGAAACAGTTGGCGTGTTGCACGGTATTTCTGGCCAGCGTTTAGTGAGTAAAGTGCATTTCGTGATACAATCCACTTTCAAGTTTTGCTTTCAATTCTTTTAATTCTCTTGAGCTGTTATTCTGCTTGATTTTCTGAAAAAACGGACCGTTCAAACCGACTTTGCGAAAAAAATCATATGTACATACATAGAATAAAACTGTCAAGTTGGCCTTGAAAAGGGAATCAAAGGGTTAAAATTTCGTCAAGTAACTTTTCATACCGTAAACCACCTGAGCACCTCGAAATCTATTATTTTCGTTTGCTAATCTTTTACATGTTAGCGCATGAAAAGTTACTTGATAGGTTATAGGTATGTCTAACAAGCTATTCACGCAGATTATAGGTTTTCGGGTCGAAGAAATGATATTTTGAAGAAGGAAACTGTTAAAAAATATTAATGTTCAAGATTTTACCGTGTATCATTCAAAAGTATGGTGTAGTAGGGGCACCTATGTACGTATGTGGAACATACTGTATGCCATTGCTGGGTGTCTAGTCAATGAGAGTCTTGGGATGAGCGTATGCCCGCGTTGGTCGCACATCCTGTATTTATTCCATATTATATAGTGGCGGTTGAACTAATCTTCAGTGAAAATACAGAAATTTACCCAAGCTCCTGTTGGCCAGTTTTGAATGAGGCACTCGTGCTAATTAGTTTTCCGCAGAGTGAAGTTGGGCAAAGGTGATCAGATAAAATTCTATAGTTCGACCGCCACTATAAAAAGTCACCCACTTCCGTCCATCCAGCCAAGTACATAAACTAATTTCAGAATGAATGTTTGACACGTAAATACAGTTTTTCGCCACGGATTTGTCGTTTTCGAATCCGCATTTTCATAAATCACTCAAACTACGGTTTATGTACAGTTAGTTTATAGTTCAATTTTGTATGCCTTTGTGCATCTTTCAGCTGGTTGATGAAATACATCCTTTAAAAAAACATTACATGAAATATCTGAACCTGGAAAATCAGATCCTTTCAAGTTTTAGATCAGCCGTTCTAATGAAAATGCCTTCGTGACGTTGATTACAAGTTGCATCAAGGAACCCACACGTACCAGCAGCCCATGCACGTTGGTTGATCAAGTCACTGGCGGACGAGTAAAACCTCCAAAGGGAGGGGAATTTTTCCAAAAAGGGGCGAATTGGCAGTTATAAAGCTACTTCACCTACACCTTCAGGAACAATTTATACTTTTTGACACCGACAAAGAGGATGAATTCTACTTTCCCCTCCCCTTCTAGTCCGCTAGTGGATCAAGTGCCTGTACATAACATTAGAATCTTAATGGCACTAAATTACTGTAGACAAAATTGGCCTGATGTTCGAAGTGGCTTTTTTTGTAGTAGAAACGGTAATGTAATGTGGGGCACCCTTTATCTTAACAAATGTGAAACCCTGACGTGTGAGTTGCGCTCTATTGGTAAACGCAAATGGCAGGATTAAGAATGATGCAAGTTAGTACAAACTACATACATACATACATATATCTATCTATATGTTCGACTTGAGAACAGATTTACTTCAAATATTGGGTTATAATATATAGTAGTATATTCAAAAGTTACTGTTATTTGGCGAAACCGAACTTGCATTTTGTATTGCTGCATATCTTCATCACAAACTTCCGGTCGTTTTACATGAAACCTAATAAAATCTACTTTAACAGAACGTTAATTAATGCCTTTGTATGTATATCCTAGGTGCTGTACCTGAGCCAATGATATCTTTTCGTACTCCTAAATAGCAAACTACTGTTTTATTCAGTATGTGAAAGGTGGAATCAATTATGATCGAGTGGAAGGGAAGTCGATGGTAGAGTATTTTATAAAGTATTTGTCAGTAATGTAGAGCATGTACACATGGTCAAATGGTAGAAGATGGTGATGGCTTCAGACATGCAGGCTGCGATCGGCAGTCGTGGTGGCACCGGGGGACCATCGGCCGGACATGATCGGGTCACCACCAACAGATTCAAGGACAACGCCGGATGTCATGCCTTTTTATATGGTTAGATTAAAAAAGATACAAATAAGGTTACCCTGTTACCTTAAAAGGATTATCCTACATGTGTGAGTGATAACTGAGTGAACTTGTACGTCCACTTAACCTAAGGGCGTAGAAGGCTTCATTTATGTCACAGTTATATGATCCGTCACACGCTTCCAAATATTCCAAATAATTTGGCATTTTATAGTAAATATCATTGTCGTCATCATCAACGGGTTGTTCTTCATGTTTCGTTCATCTCTTACCATTTATAACTAGACTTCCGTTAAGTTTCACACTAAAGGGTGTGGTTAGACGTACTCCGGTGAATCGATACTAAATTTGTGAATAAAATGTGGTGTCACGAGTTACAGCAGTATCAGCGATATGTGCGCTGGCCGGTACCATGTTCAGTACGTTCGGCATCACTTCGTTCTTCGATACACGAAACCAGAACACGTATGGTGTGTTCGGCGGCCTGGCATTAATGGCGGTAGCCATTATAACGCTCGTTGTCGTGCTGCGTTAGTCAACGCAATTATGCAACCAATCCTTAATCAATAGCGAAATCAAAATGATAGATTCAAAAATTATGCATTTGAACTCGACTTGCGTATAATCAACTATGTATGTAGCATGTTACTCTTTTCAGAGAGTTTCTCTTAAAAAAAGAACTTCGACTAACTTGTCACTGATGAGATGACTATGAGACTTCACCGTCCAAGTGTACATCTACGAATTTCTATGCCTTAACAGTCCTAGTCTGCACCTGTGCATCATCGAAAACGAATGTCGATAAATATAGCGCGCATTCGAATTGAGTCTCCTCTTAAAATTAAATAAGTCATATTTATACCATTACTATTATTGCAGATTTGACGCGCAACCGGGACACGGTGGTCACGTACTGAGTGACATCACGGCCACACGATCATGTACCGTAATCGGTGCTCCAGTTGATTACAACACTGACGAGTACACGATGGGAGGAATCTAAACTGCCATTTGATTTGAAAACTCCTCTGCGAATCTCATGTACGCAAATGAACTTCACATGTACAGGTGATATATGATGATTTCGTAACCTGCTATTTTTGATTGAGTCGGAGTGGAATGGGATGGAATAGCCAACTGGGCGCGTTTATCGTGTAAGCATAAAGTGATCTTGAGTTGAAACAGTTATCATTTTTTTACTTTTATTCTAATCTCAGGTAACCATCTAACTAGAGATTTTATGAAATTCCAAATATTAATTAACTCGTAGGCAGAAGGCTCAGAAAGTCAAATCATCAAGACGGTTCAACCAAATTTTTCGTTTCTGATGTTAGTAGATTGCCAATTCTCATGGATTTATTATGTTATTTTGATAAAGACCATAGACGATGAACCAAAGTTTTGGGTTGATTTTCCAACGTAAGCAATTTCTAACTGGCTGATAATGAAACGTAAAAACGCATTTGAACCGACACACCATGTCATTTTGAACCGATTTTAGTCACCATACAAACGGTTGTGATTAAATAGTTCGTAAAATCATTCACATTTACGAAGTAACTGTTTACTGTAACTTTACATTTATGGATATTTGTATCAGACCCATGTGATAATAAATTACTCGTCTCATGCATAAGTCCTCACTCCTCATTGTTCATGAATTAACCCCCGTCATCATATGGATGTTATACACGCAGTTTATAAATCGAGTTGACCGCATGCTAAACATTAACAATTGCACTGCACTATAACACTGCACGCTGTTTTGTTATTTGTGATTGCAGTTTTCAACACATTCGCTTCACACAACGCGCGATGTAATCTGCTATTACAGTATATCAAACGAGTGCATCAGCGGTTAAATTTATGTTCAAAAGCAACTGTTAATCCAATTCTTCAAATTTTAGTTGCACTTTAACTGATATTCATTAATCACATAATGTCCTAAGAATTAATATAATTTTATTAGTTTCGGTATAATATCTGGTAGTGCATAACTAGATCAACATTGACAAAGTGTACATATACAACTGCATATAAATATCCTTTAAATCATCATACATGTGTCATTTATAAACACGATGATCAGATAAACAATATCTATAAAATTCGAGAACAACTTTCTACGCTTTAACCCGAGTGAAGAAAGTTTTAAAATTTATGTTTCAACAGAATACGCTTTATAATAGTCAATTGCCACCTATTCAGTTATAAAGCGAGCACCAAAAATAAAAAGGCAACATCGTATGATGTAAGATATGCACGATATACATACATTAATACAATACATAAAGCCATAATACATACTGTATAATACGAGTGTAAGACAGCTCCATGGTGAAATGACGAGGGTTCAAGTAGAACGGATAACCAAGTGAATGAATCCAGAATATATACAATTTGATCAAAAAAAAACAGATGTAAGAAAACTATACAAATACAACAAATATAATAATGTTGTTATGGCATGTAGACAATTTATATAGAGGCACGGCGTGCAGTGCAGTCTTACGGAAGTGTATGTAGCAGTAGTGTAGTATAAGTATAACAAATGAAGACAGTGAAGTGAATCATGTATGAATGTTTAACAATTAGTAATAAATATGTAAAGAACAGATTTAAAAGTATCAGTTTAACAGATAAAAGTGAATGACTTAATTCTTAGGAAGCAGCACCAAAGCTTATACCTGCCAAGGGTTCGTTTGTGCAACTCTAATCAGGCCATTAATATGATATTAGTATGACAAGATATTTTGACTGAGTAAACTGTAATCAGGGAAATACCATAAAATTGAAAGTAAATGAGAGGTAGTCCAGTCCAGGGAATATGTAATCTACCGAAGTACCACTTTCGAACAAAAACCAAGAAGTTCCTATACATTTTTTGCATTATTTATAATAAAAACTGTAGCACAATAGCCACGGAAATACCAAATAATTATAATAAGTTTGATCCCTTATGTACAAAACTTTTCAAGGCATGGATCAAAATCATAAAATAAACCAATAATGGAAACAGGAAGAATACATGTTGTATCAAGTTATGATCTGGGTGAATGGCGGGTGTGTGGCACATGATGCAGCATACCATGATGATGAGCCTGTCTCTGATCTTCATCATGATGACCATTATTGGATGGCACAGTCGTGTCACCGCGGGCAGTACCAGGTGAATGCAACGCAACCGTACTTTCCACCGTATGAGTATCGTGATCTGCTTCATGCTCCTCCTCGCGGTGTCGTCGTTGTTCAATAAGACTGCAACAAGCAACCATAATCAATAATGACAATGAGCATGAATTAACAATGGAATATATGAAGTGAGTGGTAGGACGATGATGCAAAATCGTTCAAACAACGATATAACGAATCGTGACCATTCGTATTCCGATAGTCGTCATAACGATATAAAAAAAACGAGGTCTCACTACACGGCGAAGATTAGTGGATCACATCACAATTCATGTGTTCCACGTCTAATAGTGATAGAAGCAAACAACATGACATGATAACCAACTCGATGGCCTCCGTGTAGCTGGGTGGCTCGGGTTCAAAGTTGATGGTGATGCGTGCCAGACTCGCCTCGTCTTCCTGTCCGGCACCTGGCGCCGTCGAGATCTTGTCTTCCTGCAACCAAATCAACGCAATCAATGACTACTTTTTATATCTATGCCACATGTTTATCGGATACCTTTATTTCGTCACCGATCACCGTTAAACATTATTTTAATTGCACTACCATTAATAATATATTGTCCTCATAAATCATACAATTTGCTAGTAAGAAAAGATAGTAAATCGGACTAAAAAGATGAATGTAAAATACATGACACACATCCAAAGACGAAACACCAGACCAGACCAACGATTTCATAAACACCACTGGGTACGGGTGACTGCAGTGCCGTGCTGTACGACGGTGGCATCGTTGGCACCCGGTTCAGACCCGCATTTGACGTCGAACCCGGCTGAAGCAAACAACTATTTTGTTATGTTATGAATTCTGCCTATTAGCAAATTTATAATCAAGTCAGTCACGCCCGAATACGGGAAACGTAAACTTGAGAACATGGAATTGAACTTGTAACAGTGGGAACTTTAATGTTGCAAGGACACTTCAGAATACTTATATCTATGTGGATTGTTCTAGGTAATTTAGATAAAATTATACAATTAAAAGTTACCGCTGGCGACACCAACTATTGTACATATAAGACAATGAAATTACTAACAAATTGATTATTGGGCAGCGGATGCAGTCGTTTGTACACGTGAGTTACGGCCTTTATACCAACGAGAATTCCCGAGCAAATGAAAATCGGGCCCACAATCCACAGTTGGGCCGTACTTTGGTCTGAGAAGAAAGAATTGTCAGTAAAATTTATGTCTTTTCCTCGAATAAATAACAAAATTGTGGAGCTTTCAAGCGATAGTGTGCAATGAACCAATCATTGTAACAGAGTTATAACTAAATCTGACTTAGAAATACCAACTTAAAAAACATATTTATAAAGTTCTTTGCACACTAAAAAAGCGAAGCGACTATACACTACATCTTATTAATTTGATTTGAACGAGGAGTTAGTCATACTACATTAGGAAATGTATAGAATGAGCAGAACTGACAGAAATGGGGGTTAAAAGCAACGCAACTTTTTAAAGTAGCACATTATAAAACTCATGTCTGTTCAGTGTTATTCATTTGCATTTGGATGAGTTTTGACCAAGAAAACTCAATTTTTCGTACCAAAACTGCTTTTTATGCCTATGAAGTTCGAATTTGTTACGCAGGAGCAAAAGCGACAGAACAGTGTGCAGCCAGCAAATCAGCAGTTTATTATCCAAAAGCTTCTTCCAATCGGTATAAAACCATTTGGGTGATGTCGATAAAAACTAATAGTTATTGCATTTACTTAATCTTAGCCAAGCCCAAAACAATATGCACCCGTCACCTGACCGTATCGTCTTTGTTGCAGTGCATCGGTGGTCTCCAAACGTTTTCTGCGTTCTTCGTTGACCAGCCAGGTGAGACAGAACCCAACGATGGTTAGCGCCCCGCCGCAAAGCACATAACACAGAAAGGTCGGATCTACGATTCTTTGATATCGCGCCCGCCAGTATTGGGCCCGGCTCCTCGACGATTCGGATAACGGTACGGTATCTGCAATATATGCATTCACTAGCGGACGAGCAGGGGTGGGGAAAGTGGAATTTCCCCCCTCTTTTTGGCGTTTTCACGTATAGTTTATTCCGTAACTTGAGGTGTGGGTGAAATGGTCTGAAAACTGCTCATTCCCCTCCTCTCTGACGAATTGCCTTCAGAGAGTTAGCACATCCGCCAGTGCCAGTGTATACCTTGCCTATTCATGTTGTCAAGTTTGCACAACGTAGCTTCATATAATCATATTCATAAGTTTCCGACTCTGTTCGTGGCAGTCATACGTATTTATAATTATATGAGCTCCAGTCAGTAAGAATCGACAAGTCCAGCAAGAAAATCATTTTTCGTGAAACCACCTCCGATGCCAGTAAAAATGAGTTTCTATAGTAAATCGATGTCACTGATCACGATTCACATGGTCCCATGCTTCAAAACTCACTCAAAATAAAGATTATTGCGAATCAATAGCCTAGAGCGCACTAAATTTTTTTCCAAACGCATGCATTCGCTACAAAGGCTTGTGACAAGAAATTCCTCAGAGCTCGGTACTCCATATTTCATACAGCTAATTGTTGGAGTCTTACGATACTCGTATTAAATTTTAAAGGAAAATGAACGGACCAAATTTTTTATTTACAGGTTTAACCGTTGCCGATTGAGCATTTTTTTCGCCTCTTTTTCGCGTTTTCCACACAGATTTCGTAGAAAAACATTTCGGTTCAGGTTTGAACAAAAATTCAGCGTGAGTTTTATCCGCAAGGTTCGTATGAACAAGTCTATAACAGAACTCGGAGCCCAAACTCTGTTAGAAATATTTTTGAGATCGGTTTCAAACGCACGCCTGTGCAAATTAACCTGTACATGACAAGTTGAAGAGGAGGGTTAGTGGCGGGCGAGTGGCGGGCGAGAAAATGACTCAAACATAGAAAATTTTGACAAAAACATAAAACTTTATAGTGAAAACAAGTATAAAATAAATGAATAAGTATGAAATGAAGAACCGTTTGGTTGTTTTAACTCAGAAAAAGGAGGCGTTCCGCTATTTTATTCTTTTTCAGTCGCTCTAGTAGGATTGGTTGACGGCTCAGAAATTGAAACATTTGCTCTGGCGTATAATCGAATTAGCGGAAGGGAAGAAGTGTGAATGACTGAATATCTCGAACTTTTAGTGTATTAAAGAATCGAAATTATTATCTAGGGCAAAATTGAATGATCTTCT
The DNA here is from genome assembly GCA_964036265.1 of Daptonema setosum. Classification (NCBI taxonomy): domain Eukaryota; kingdom Metazoa; phylum Nematoda; class Chromadorea; order Monhysterida; family Xyalidae; genus Daptonema; species Daptonema setosum. Next base: position 21,494,701 of record OZ038446.1, read on the forward strand.
ACCGTTATTTCATGTTTTCGTCAAAATTCCCTACGATTTTCTCGCCCGCCACTGGCCCGCCTCTTCAACTTGCCATGTACAGGTTAATTTGCACAGGCGCGCGTTTGAAACCGATCTCAAAAATATTTCAAACAGAGTTTGGGCTCCGAGTTCTGTTTTAGACTTGTTCATACGAACCTTTTGGATAAAACTCTCGCTGAATTTTCGTTCAAATCCGAACAGAAATGTTTTTCTACAAAATCTGTGCGGAAAACGCGAAAAAGAGGCGAAAAAAGTACTCAATCGGCAACGGTCAAACCTGTAAATAAAAAATTTGGTCCGTTCATTTTTCTTGAAAATTTCATACGAGTATCGTAAGACTCTAACAATTAGCTGTATGAAATATGGAGTACCGAGCTCTGAGGAATTTCTTGTCACAAGCCTTTGTAGCGAATGCATGTGTTTGGAAAAAAATTGAGTGCGCTCTAGGCTATTGATTCGCAATTATCTTTATTTTGAGTGAGTTTTGAAGCATGGGACCATGTGAATCGTGATCAGTGATATCGATTTACTATAGAAACTCATTTTCACTGGCATCGGAGGTGGTTTCACGAAAAATGATTTTCTTCCTGGACTTGTCGATTCTTACTGACTGGAGCTCATATACTATTGGCAGTGATTAGTGTGAAAACTCAAACAAGAAAGCACCAGTAACCCATGATGATTTGATCAGATTAGTATAGAGTTCAAGCCCATCACTATGTTGTGCATTGCAAATGAATGTGCCAAAATGAAATGAAATCTCAACTTTTCAAGCAAATCCTATAAATGTAACGCGAGGCATAGAAACCAAGGCAATCAGTGTCAATCAAAAGCAGCAGTGTTGTGTGTGGAGGCAGCGTGGTATGAAGCAAAGACAATCAATTATTGCCTATTCAAACCATCAAGTCACTATGACTCACCATGAATTCACCCGGTTTGGACGTAGCCTCATGCTCCGTCCCGTATACACTATCCAATTGAAAACTTAATAGAATGTAGGCGTAAGGAGCGTGACATGATACTCTGAATAGGCAATGCATGACCAGGACAAGGACGGACAGGACAGAGGAATACAGGACCAACTCCTCGACTTCTTCTTAACGTCGTGACTGGCATTGTTTAGCAGCTGTTTGGCTGACCACTCGGCCAGTGTCATGTTACCGTAAGATGGGCTGTGTGGTGGATGGTCATCATCATCATGTACGACACCAACACCAGACGATGCCAGACTCACGGCGATTACGATACCAAATACGAGCATTACGAGTGCCAGTAGGGAGTACAGAAATGTGGCCAGATCAAACCAGACGGGCAGGGTGCGGCCACAGCACGAGCCACCGCATAAAGTCGAGTTGGGTGCGGTGGAGGCCAGCTGATCCGACCAATCTGCACACACATTCAGTTAAGGGAACGTACAAAATCATCTACAGCTGCCGAATTTTGCAAGAATTTCATAGAATTTTCAATTCTAAAACGTCAAAATTCAAGTTGTCTTCCTGAAAAAAAAAACCTACACTTAGAAAATTCGAACGACTATAACAGCTTAGATTAATTAATATGTCGCATGCATTTTGCACTTGCACGGTGCGGATCGTAATTGCAGTATGTTGAACTTTCTCAGAATGTTTTTTTATTACAACAAAATCATTACACGAAAACATAAATACAACAAAATTCACAACACTCCACTCCATACAACAAATAATATATTACAAAAACGAATGGGGTACAGACACTCCTGCAGTGATAACATACAAAAAACTACAACAATGAGACAGCTGGACGAGCACTTCCATAGTTCCATACGAGAAGAAAACACAGATATGAGAAAAGAACGCATAAGAAGTTGTTTATTTCAGGCAAACGATTTTTTTTAATTTATACAGACAGCTTAGGTCGAAGTCTATCTCATTAGTTTACTTGGTGATGTATGATTACTAACTTTGCGGATGACCAGATCGAGTGAGATCGGTATTGGACACATCCGTCTGAGCACTTGTATGAACCATGCCAGCCGCACCGATATTGCCAAAAGTTACCTGTGGCGTAGAAAAGATTTAGAAACAACTTGAAAACCCTTACTGAAAATCACTTACTCATCAATTATCGAGAAAGAAGATTGATTCATTCGAAACCAAAGTATCCCAGTTTGATGAATCAGTTCCACGACAGTGACAGTATTTTCTGTATTATGACGTCACAATATAATAATGATATAAAGCAAAACATCGAGACAAACAAACAATAATAGCCAGTTGTGACACACCTGTCTCGTAATACCATGAGGTTCATTTCTGCGTCGTCTGGCCAGTTCCTGCCTGATAGCCGCATCGTTATCTTCATCCTCCGTGTCATTGGTTCGACTATTAAAGGGATCTTCAGCCGTGGCCGTATCGAACGAGTTCGAGTGATCACGATTTCTGGTTGATGTCGCAACATCCATAGGTCCATCATCATCGGTATTGAGATCATTGTAGCGGATAACATTGTCATCATCAATGTTGTCGTTGTTGTTGTTCCTGTTATTGTTGATGTTGTTGTCAATAGTATTGCTGTCGATTTGGTTGCCCGCTTGAGAGACGGACCGACGACTTGGCTCAGGCGTTGGATCGTAAACGGACGAGGCTTGGTCGGCGGTTAAACCACTTGGTGTTCGCGAACCTGTACTTTGTCCCGATTGACCACTTTCCATGCGCATCTGAAATGTTGATGAACATTCAAATAGGTTTGCTGGAATGGAATGCTGTTTTTATGCAATTGTTATGAGTTTTGTTCCGACTTTGTGATTGCAGTGTATCAAGCAAGACAGCAGCTCAGTAATTTTAAATCATTCAATCGCTGTCAGAAAACTGGAGCGAGAGCGATTTCAAAAAAAATCTGACAACTTTTCATTTTATAACGTGCTTTTTCTACAAGTTATATCGTTTTTCATCCCTACCGAGCGCATTAATCACTATTATTATATCAGTTACCTTCGCCGGTTGCAAAAGACTGACAAACCTGCACATTTGCGGGAGAATGTAATCGACGGTTATTGGTGTTGTCCATGAGCACGCTATCGGACTGACAATGACGGTCGGGCAGCTCAACCAGCTCTTCACGCCGCGAATAACCCGCACTTGGTGTCTGATTTGAACGGGTTGACGAATCCATTCCTCTCTTTCAGTGACCATCTGTTAAGCACTGTTTAGTCACTTTTCACGTGATATTTTTAATTATTTTTCAGTTAATAAAGGTTTTTTTATTCTATCTATAAAATTCGTTAAAAATATATTCACTATTGTCATATAACATATTTTTTGGGCGCTATTCATACTTATTTTGCGATTTTCTGCGATTCACGCGCGTGTATCGCAAAAAAACATTAGGTTGGTTATAACACGTGTGGCTCGGCCAACTAGGCAGCTAGCTGTTGCCTGAATTTCAGGGTCACCTGTGTTATAACCAACCTAATGTTTTTTTGCGATACACGCGCGTGAATCGCAGAAAATCGCAAAATAAGTATGAATAGTGCCTTGAGCAGCACAAAATACCAAGCCGCACAAATTTTTGGGTGGTTTGGTAAACCACTACGGGTAGTAAATTTATTAAATTTACACGGTTTTATTATGGATTCTGAAAAAAGGTACAACAAATGCAATTCAAATTTTTATCCTCATAATCCTCGCTGACTTCCTCACTCACTCTTTCATTCACTCACTCATTCACTCACTCAATCACTCACTCACTCAATCACTCGCTCGCTCGCTCACTCATCAATCACTCACTCACTAAATCACTTGCTCACTCTTTCACTCAATATTTCACTCACTCACTCACACACTCACTTAGTTACTCACTCACTCACTCACTCACTCACTCACTCACTCACTCACTCACACACTCACTCACTCACTTAATCAATAACTCATTCACTCGCTTACTCACTTGTTCACTCACTCACTTTATCACTAACTGACTCACTCACTCACATATTCATTCAGTCACTCACTCACTCCATCACACCGTCACACCTTCCGTCACTCACCCACTAACTAAGTCACTCACTCACTCACTTACTCACTAACTCAGTGGCTCACTCACTCGCTCACTAATCCATTCACTTACTCACTCATTCACTTGTTCATTCACTTCCTCACTCTTCCGTTCACTCGATCTCTCACTCACTCCCTCTCTCACTCACTCACTCACTCTCTCACTCACTCACTCACTCACTCACTCACTCACTCATTCACTAGCTCACTCTCTTACACACACTAACTCATTCAGGCATTCGCTCACTCACTAAATCACTTGCTCACTCTTTCACTCAATATTTCACTCACTCCATCACTCATTCACTTACTCACTCATTCACTCGCTTTTTCACTTGTTAATAAAACGAACATATACATATATAGCTCATTGTAATAGTAAAATTATAACTAATTGTTATCTTGCTAACTTAATAAGAGAAAATTTTTTAGAAAAATAAGGCGTTTCGTCATAATAAAATATCCTAAGGCGTTTCGTCCATTAGCATCCGACGCCTTTTTCTAACGGAGCCTGGACTCACCAGGGATGAGCTCCGTTAGAAAAGGGTGAGTGAGTGAGTAACTCACTCACTCACTCACTCACTCACTCATTCACTCACTCACTCACTCACTCACTCACTCACTCACTCACTCACTCACTCACTCACTCACTCACTCACTCACTCACTCACTCACTCACTCACTCACTCACTCAATCATTTATACACTCATACACTCACTCACTAACAAACTCACCGATTCATTCACTTACTCAGTCTTCCATTCATTTCCTAAATATCTCACTCACAAATTCTCAACACATTTTATATTTTTGAATCCAAAATATATTTTATTATTTTTTTCAGTTTTTGTGTAGTCGTTTTTCTGGCAGCTGTTGAAATAGTCAGTGGTGCCTTCATAGTCTGTCTGCAGAAAAGTTGCAGAATTGTTCGACAACTTTTTTGACGTTTCGAAATGTTTCGGAACTTCAAAGAGGGAAGAAAATTTCGAAACGAACTTCAATATATCGAACCATAAAATTTTTGCAAATTATTTTTTGTAAACTTTTTCCCATGGGCAAAAAAAGCATTTAGTTTTTTTCTATAAATAATACCGTAATCCTACCGTAATTAGAGTTACGGTCGCAGGACGGTAGTTATTTTGTGATTTATTTTATACTCAAGACCAAACTTACATTCAGTTTTACTTTCCTGCCATAACTATATGAAAACTTTACAAATCATTTGTTTTGGTAGATGCAATTATGCCTTGAAAAATACACTGCTATTTCTGAACGTGTTTGAACTATAACCAATTATAAATCGTTAGCTCTTTTATCTCAAATTCTGGCGGAGGCTCTGTGTCTATTATAAAGTGCGTAAAATAGCATATGAGTGAGTGAATATTTGTGTGGTAGAGTTTATGAGTGAGGCAGTGCTGCATAAAAAAGCAACAGTTTGTATACATATGACATGACTAAAGTGCGTCGCACTCACACTGGTTTTGTGAACAAGAAGAGAAATCGCGTAACTGAAGTTTTTAATCTAAAATCGTTGTGGTTTGCAAGTGTTAATCATTTTTATCCTTCAAGTGTTCAATAAACTATTTTGTGTCTAATGAAAATGAAATCCATCAGCTTGTTAGTTGGAATTAGATATTAAGCATTCAATTTGTGTGTGTCCATCACCTAAATAAAACCAAATGGCCATGTGCACGTAAGAAGTGTGCGATTAAACTTTAGTTGTTTGAATATTTGTATGACGCTTTCGAGATTCTAATGAAAGAAACACCATTTTGCTCAGGCCATGAAACATCATATTAACTTTTGGTCCACACTCTTGACTAGCGTGCACGGCGGTGGTTGGGCTCCAACTCAACCGGCCATCATCACATCACCCATTTTTAGCCAATCACGCAAAAGAACCACACTGCACTGAGGTAACTTGTGGCCCAACATCTGATTTAGGTGTAAAAGCTAGTGTTTTACGGTTTGTGATGTTTTTTATTAATCAGAATTTGGCCCCGTGCACGTCGAAATCTTGGATTATTTTTTGATCCGACTCGGATCAAAAAATAATCCGTGCCTATACTTATACACTATCAACTCAGATTATTTTTTGAACCCAGATCAATTTTTGATCCGAGTCGGCTCTAAAAATAATCCTCAGGATTTTTTATTGAGCCGGGTCTATAGTGTTAAAGAATAGACCCGGCTCAAAAAATAATCCTGGGGATTTATTTAAGATCCGACTCGGATCAAAAAATAATCCGTGCCTATACTTATACACTAGCAACTTGGATTATTTTTTGATCCGAGTTGGATCTAAAAATAATCCAAGATTTCGACGTGCACGGGGCCTTTGTGTATTATTTTTGTATGTTTTTGCTTGCTTAATTTTTTTTTTTTTAATTTGCGTTGATTTCTTCAATCAACAATCATGTTTCATGATCTGAGAAAACATTGTACTTCTTATTTTACTAGTATCTCGAAAGCGTCCTTATTGAGGGATTCATGGTTTTCAAAATGAGCACGCTTCTGACGTGCTCTGAAACATTTGTTCACCGTAACCACCGTAACGCATCTTTTACGGTATCTTTTCTTGTATTTATTGAAACGTCAAAATTTATTTATTTATTTAATTTTTTATTTTTATTTATTTAATTCATTTTAATTAATAAAAATTTCCCTGTAATCAGGAATCTAGCTAAAATCAGTCTAGTTCCAGATAATGTACGGATCAAGCACGTATTCGCAAGGTGGCGGCGGTGGCGGCAATTCGTATAGCCAGATGAATCAGCCCGATGTGAAGCGACCGCGTATGGAAGGCGGAGGTGCCCCCGGTTTGTTTCGGTTTTTGATTTCATTGTCTTCCAATTCCGAATTATCGTTATTCAGTTCAATTTCAAAAAGTGCACTTGTTGGCATTTTTTACATATTCTGATTGTAGAACTGATTTTCTCTAAATTAGATTACGGTAATGCGCGTTCAATGGGCGGTGCCATGTCGGCTTCGAGCGCACCGGCCATGCCCTCCAAGCCAACCAAAGTCGTGCACATTCGAGGTCTGCCTGAGAGCGTTAGTTCCGATGTCCGAGTTAGTTTCCTTCTTACTTACGTTTCATAGTAGGTTAGTTCTGCTGAGCCAGGAAGTGTTTTATTGACGAAGTGAATCGTCAGGCTAATGCGAAAGGCAAGTCGATGTGTCTTCTATTTTATCTGCTTTACAGGCCGTCGAAGCCGACTTGCTCGACGCGTGCGCTCAGTTCGGACCGATTAACTATGTGTCATTGGGTGGTCGAGGCACGGCGCTAGTTGAGTTTGAGGTAAGGCTGATTGTGGGTGATTTTGTTAATAAGACTGTTCCGTTAAGCAGTGATGATGGAGTGTTATTAGTTTTATACAAAACCTGAAAATAACCAGGAAAATTTTGCAGATGCAACGTTCAGCGGAGGAGTGCGTATCGTACAACTCAACAACGGATGTCTTCGTATTACAGCAGCCCGTCTACATGTCATTTGCTCCCATGGAGCTCATTCCGCGTAAAGCGTTCGTTTTGCGTTGTTTTATGTACAAACTGAATGTTTCTAGCTTTTCATGCCTAACTCGCGTACGAACGGATAACCCTTCGTTCGTGTCGTTGTAAAATGCAGGCCTTCTTTAATCTTTTCAGCATGGAATCTTCAACTCCGACCAACTGTCTGGTGATGCAGGTGCTGAACGCGCGCTATCCCATCACTGTGGTTAGTATTTGTTGATTAATTGGGCCTTAAGATCCAATATCTCAGTTCTGGCGTTGTTCATTGAAATATTACAAAATAGTTAGATAGAAAATTGATACACACAACATTTGAAATAGGATGTTGTGTCGGCGATTCTCAAGCCGCTGGCGCAGTGCAGCCGGCTGCTGATCGCTCGTCGTCAGTCGATCGCCGCGTATGTCGAATTCCGCGACCCGGACACGGCACGCACCGTGAAGCACCGACTGAATGGCTGCGACATCTACTCCGGTTGTTGTACGCTCAAGATTGAGTTTGCCAAGGTTAGTTAGCTAAAACATGTTTTTTCTATTCTATGCTTAAGGTTTGTTCTGTTAGGATAGGTTATACTCGGCTACGGTTGTATTGTATTTCAACATAAATTTTTGACTCGAAGCTAAACTACATGTAGTCAATACACTGTAGTGTTTAATAAATTCATACTGAAAAGCTTCGTATTTACTAGTACGAATAAACAAACTATGCTTCAGATGACCCGTCTAAACGTTACACGCAATGATGAAACCCAATGGGATTACGTGGGTGGCGCCGGCGGTATGGGAGGTTTGTTTTTCTGTTTTATCATATAAGAAGTACATGTCTTGTAAAAATTTTACTTCAGCTATGAAGTCCATTTTTCTATTTTGTAGAAGTAATCTGTAAGTCTAAACGATGAAATTCAAAACAAGGTTAATCAATCTCATAAAAAGTTGCAAGATTAAATATATGATAACCGAATGCTTACCAAAAAATTATGGTCCCTTACCCTTTCTTCAAAAGCGTCTAAAATGTCGTTAAACGTAAAAAAACTATAGGTTTTTTCACACAAGGGTACTGAACGAACATATATGCAAACAATATTTATGTAATGACAAATATTTCATAAATTTAAAAAGAAAAAACTTCCTGTTGGAAACGTTACGATTCGGAACTATGTTTTTTTGACATTTTGTATTTTAACGTCGTTTACAGCCTTACATACACTCTAGGGACCTCGGGGATATTTTTACAATTTACAGACATTGGAATTTTAAAGATAATGACAAAAACTACCCCTAACTATTTGGTAAGCATCCATCACATCTTTACTGAAGTAGATTGTAAGCTTTTAGTCGAGTTAGACTTATCAATTGTATTCTGCATAATGTCAAATTACAGAAAGGAAATCGTTTTCAATCTATCATTATAGTCATCATCATCGCATATACATAACCCACAATTCTTAATTGTTTTATGACTATTGAAAATTTTTAATAATAAAGGATCACTTACCCACAAGTTAAAACGAGCTCAGCTAAGAAATGTATAATTGGCTAATTCCTGCACTAGAAGCATCAGAATTTTTGTGACTAAATCAATTCATATTTTTGATCATTGTCTAATGTAATACTGCACAATACAACACTTAACATAATATCATGGTTACTTTTGCTAATTTTTTCGTCGGGTAGAGCAGTGAATAGAAAGACTATAGGTATCTTTATCTCCCTCTTTCCACCAATTCGTCAAGAAATATCATATTTTTCTCATTTTATCCATTCATATTTTAACATCAATAACACTATTAGTTATATGTTATAATACTCATGTCAAAGCCAAAGTGAACTAAGAAGAAGTTTTGCAATGTTTGCAAGTTTTTTATCAGCTGTTTTTTCGCGCATTATAAACGATTTTTATTGTAATTTTTACACAAACTAAAGAGAACATAAAGAGTTCTTGCACATAATTCATTAGTAAAAATCTCAATAAATATATAGTATTTATCCAAAGAATGAAAAAAATCTTTCTTGCTGTTTAATTTATTGCATTTGTAATGAGTAATTTTGGTTTTACACCGAGTTTCGGTATCAGACTTTCTTTTTTTGTGTAGCACTAATTTATAACAATTTATATAACAATATGTCATCATACATCATAAACCTTATTTGTTACAAAGACGACCACACATTGTAACTATTATTTGTAATTGTAATAATCTGCATATATAATGTTTATTTGCAAAGAGACCATATAATACCTTAATGCGGAAAAAACACTACACAGCACAGCCGAGTAATACTCGGTTAAATCGAGCACATCATCGGGCAACAGGACGAATAACAGGTTTCCGTTGAAACGAGGTTTTATTTGATTCAGTGAAGCCTATTTAAAAATGCAGAGTTAGTGTAAAAATGAGATAGTTCAATCTAGTTCTTTAATTCTATAAATATCTGTTCATCGACGGAAATGAATCGGTGATTTCTACAGACTAAACTAAACAAATCCTCAAATCTCAAAGCATGACATGACAGATAATAATGTAGTCACAACTATTGAGAAAATCAGTGGTTTCCTTGAAAAAAAACTTTGCAATTGTTTTTAATAACCCGGACCGGATAAGATAACAGAGTTTAATAAAAGACCGCAATCACGTTCAAGCACCGCTGTCACATTATTTGAGGAACAGTTTTACAAAACGAATTGAATAAGTTTAATCATAGCGAGAAAGATTCTTTGTTCAAGCAGTTATGAGTTTACTCTTAATAAAGTCTTGAGATTATTAAATGCACTTTTAAATTAAATTATAATAATTAATTAAACATAATATTTAGATAGTAATTATATAGGAGATTTGACTGACTGGTCGGTGCAAATGTAATGTCCCAACAACCACAAAAATATGTTGGCCCAAACAACGACATGCAAGCCGACCAAACACCAACCAACAACACAAAGCGAGATTACGAAATGTAAAATCCCGGCCAGCAGTCGCAACAACAGCACACGGTCTAATCTTAACAAACTCTTGTCTGTTTTTAACATGTGATTACACCGTGCAGGTATCAACTTCTACTGGCAGTCGTCGATTATATGGCTGGACACATCAAGCCAATTGCCGTAAGGCATCGAGCCGTGTCGTATTTACCGGCAACGTTCTGAGGTATAATGGTACACTGTTGAGAGTAGAGCGACAGTGGCATACAACCAGTGCCATGTTATACTGGTGGTGTTTATGTTGTTGTGTTTGTGTCATCATCACATCATTACATTTAGCGTTCATTCTGCCAACATGCACCTCTGGTAATCCTCGTAAAACGAAGTGGTTTATAGGCTTAGATAACTTACGATGTTAATTAGTGAGATTGAAGTTGTTTCGGGGCAACCGTCGGTGTATGTTTGTTCAAGTTCAACCGTTGAATTCTGTTGTTTAACTGTGACTGATAATGGGTGTTTAGTGTTGTTCTTGCAATAAAACGAGTGATCTAATTTACGTAATTGCACACGCAATCGGTCAACAGTTAATCGGTTCTTCATATTCCGTACTTGAAATTTTTTCCTCAATGCGCAACTTTTTTTGCATCACCTGTCCATAACTGCCATCCCCATTTTCATCCGGTTTTCAATCGTCAGATTTTTTCAGGAAATCACATTGTATATTTATTGCTTTAGTCTTATTTAGATCTGTGGTAAGGATTTTTAGCCATCTTCATTCAAAGTTAGTTATTGATGATTAGCTCAATCCGTTCATTATGGGTATGTTTAACTGGGTCTGTTATTAAGCCAATCTCGACTAATCTGTCACTATTGCGAGATTTCGGTGATCAACTGATCTATTTCTTTTTTTTGAAATAATATTTGTTGTGGTTCCAGGTCGCGGCGATCGCCCTTCTCTGCTCCAACCGCCCGGCGGAGGTAAATCAATCATTTATTTTAATAGCTACTTTGATTTTACATTGTGTCTATTTTTTACTTTCTTAATCTGACTTATTTGTTTTAAAATCGATAAACAATCGTTTTTGCTGGATTAATGAAAATATTAACTTCTGTGACTGAATTGAAGTGATCGTCATTGTTTTTATTTGCAGGTGGCTCGGGACAGATGGCTGGTGGAGGTGCGTTAATGTTTTTATTATGTTATTTTTTTTGTCATTGTGGGTTGAACAGATTGAATTCTCAGATTATTTTCAACCGTATTACTCCTACGCGAAAAAACAATGTAAGATAACGTCCACCAGTTGTTTTCTAGTGTTTTCGTCTTTAACTCTTGCTCGTAAAACTTTGGATTCAAAATAGGTGATTTACTTAATTAAAGCTTACTCTAACGATATTTTGTATTTGAATAATATTCGTAACCAATCGATCTCCACTGCATTTATTCTAGTTAACTATGCTTATGAATAAGCTAAGTGCTATATTTATGAACTACTTTCTAGATGAGCTCGGCTACAATGATTTTGGTCAGCCAGTTTACGATGGGGAAGGCGGTCCCGGACCTGCACCAGGAGGCGGACTCGGTGGTGCGGCTGCCATGCAGAACAACAACCCGGCGTATCCGGTGGTTAGTCACATCTGATTTGGGTTTGGTTTTGCTTTTTGTGTTGATATCAGGTGTAAGGGTCGTCAACTATGTTATAATCAACCAAAAATGCATTAGAAGGCCTTGAGTTACCTATGGTTTTGGTTCAGGCGATTTTGGGAAACGCCTGGTTCTGTTTCGATCTGTTGGTGAAAATGATATGTTCAGGTTAGTATGTATGTGAAATGTGAATAATGATTGATTTCAGCAGCAAATGCCGGGTGCCCCTGTGCCGGGTGGTGGTGGTGCCGGTGGTATGCCGTACGGCAGTGCCGGTGATATGGGAGGTGGTGGAGGCGGATACGGCGGTCCTCAGGGTGGTATGGGTGGTGGCGATGGCTACGGTGGTTGGTTAACTTTTGGTGAATTATAACTCAAATTCGTAATTTTGTTAAATTATACTATCTTTAAATTATACTACGCTACCGACGGCTAAGTTGTTAGTAATTTGGGGCTCCCTATTTATTGCGTCTAGTTACGGAATGAAATTACTTGACTTACTTTGGTATCGTGTTGCTATATTTGATTTTTTGTTGGCTATATCAAATATTTATTTTTTTTAAATCTTCTAACCTTAGACTCAGACAGTAGTGATGGAAAAATATAGAGGCTTAATTTATGTTTTTCAGATATGATGGGTGGTGGTGGCATGATGGGACAGCCGGGTGGTATGCCACAGGGACCGGGTTAGTGCCGTTTCAATGTTATTATTGTCATTGAAGCGTCCGCTTTTGTATCTAATTATACAGGGTGGCTGTAAAGTAACGACGCGTTTTCCGGCCGTCTATTTCTCAGAATTATTGTATTGCATGAATAACTTTTACATGCCAATTATATGTATTCATACCTGAAATTTCAGATTATGAGGTTCATTTTAGTGTAGGAGTGCTTAATTTATTTTTTTTCCCCAAAAATTAACGGAAATTTCGTTATTTTTCAACAAAACTGACCGAAATTCCATGAAAACTGACCATATTAATACGAATTAAGTATCAATTGGTTTCAACCATGATTCATAATGATATAAACAAACGGTAAGTTGAGTTTTGTGTTAAAGAATTTATGAAAGAATTAGAATTCATAGTACTTCACTACCAAAAAGTCTCAATGAATGAAGAAAAAATGCAAAATTCGATAAAATTCCAAAATTTCGAAAATCAAAGATTTAGGTCCTAAGTAGGATTATCATACTTCCATAACTCCTATAACACAAATCTGGTGTCAAAAGACACCATTAAGGGTCATAAAAGCATGATAATTGGTGAAAAACGCAGAAATAAGATTCTGATGTAAAAAGTGACATGTGAAAGCTGGGTTAATTTTCACCATTAGATAATACCAATAGTGTTATTTGGCGATGATATTTTTTTAACATCATTGTTAAAATAGTGTGTAAACTTTTAGAATCCACTAAAGCTTTTATTTTGAAAAAAAATCCATCTAGGACCCAAGAAGTAAAAAAATATTGCTTTTTGACAGAAATTCCACAAAAGGCCTACAAATACATTATAGTACGTCAAATCTGACCACATAATTCGATTTTTCAGGTGTTTTTACGCAAGTTTGACTATAAAAACACTGGTCACGCAATATAATTTTTTTGAGAAATGGGCGGCCGGAAAACGCGTCGTTACTTTACAGCCACCCTGTATATAATAATTGTAATAATATTTATATATCTAATTGTATATTTTTGTATCTATTTATTTATGTATTCTGTATCTTCCTGTATTTTTCACTTCGTGAACCATTTGAGTTTTGTTCATTCAATGTTGCAACACGGCATTGCATGTCAATGGTTTACGAAAAAAATGAACGAACACAAACGAAACATGTAACTGAATGTCATCATACCTCGTTTGTTATTGCAGGCATGTCGCAGCCGGACGGCACGGGTCTGGGTTTCGACAACGCCGTGCTCATGGTCTACGGACTTGATGAGAACAAGTTCAACTGCGAACGTCTGTTCAATCTGTTCTGCATGTACGGCAATGTGATGCGCGTTCGTTTGTCTTCCATTTCTAGTTCTAGTTTGTATAAAAAGTAGACTTATAAAAAGCAAAGTAAACTTATAAATAAATAATGTAATACCCTATTCCTAGGTAATTAGTCGTGTTAGTTAGTAGTGTTTAATTTAATGTAAGTTTTCCTCGTGCCTTCGACCGCATAGCCGCTTTCTTCCATTCTTAATTTGTGTACCTACCTGTTGCAGATCAAGTTTCTGCGCAGCAAGCCGGGCACAGCGATGGTGCAGATGGGCGATCCGGTGGCCGCCGAACGCGTCATTCGCAATCTGGGCAGGGCCACCATCTTCGACAAGGAACTGCAGATTAAGTTGGTTGCATACTGAGTCGATGGCACTGCACTCGATGTGTGTCGGTTTGAGTGTTGTTACAAAGCCGTGAAAAGTGAGTCATGTAGCATTTTTATTTTTCGTGGCGTGTCGACTACTGTGTTGTGTAATTTTACAGTAACAACAGAGGCCAATCACCGTAATGCAAATACACTGGCTGTATTAAAAATGTGATAAACATTTATCTCTCACTTCCGTATATGAGTCGTTTAGAATCAAGTCTACTACTTTCGAAACAATTTTCTCCGAAGGTTGTCGATGAAGCCAGTGGTTGAGGACCAGAAGGGCGAGCCGTACCCGCTGGACGATGGCACGCCGTCATTCAAGAACTATGCCGACTGCCGCAGTAATCGCTTCCTGACGCCGGATGCGGCCAGCAAGAACCGTGTCAACCCGCCCGGCCACACTCTCTACTTCTTCAATGCACCCACCGATTTCACCGAAGAACAGTTGACTGACGTTCGTTGACTTCCGATTATTTTATTCCAGTTTAACTTTAGAATGTGTCGATTTTCCATATAGATTTAGTGGATTTTGTAGCTTTTTAGTTATCGAGCAAACATGCAAAAGCCGAATAGTCGCAATTACTTATGTAAACGTTGTGCATATTTGTAAACGTATGATTTAGCGTTGCCCATTCGAACTATAGTAACGATGACATATTCATATTTAGCTGCTCGAAAAGTACGAGCTGCCCAAGCCCAAGTCCAACCGAATCTACGAAGCGCGACAGGGCAGTCGATCGGTGGCTGGCACGATGGAGTTTGAGAACGTACATGAGGCCAGTGAAGTGCTGTGCATACTCAACCATGAACCCGTGTCCAGTCCAAGTTGGTTATGGATGCTAGAAGAACTTATCAATACACTGATTCCTCAGAACTTATCAATGCACATCATTACGCAGAATACTTATCAATAACATACTCCTTACCGAGTATCCTTATCGGCGTTTCACTCTATTCATCATAATCATGTTGACATCAAGTCAAGATCACCCAAATTCGATCCATTTTTGCAAAGGTTGCCGACAGCGACACGACATAGTTTATTGTCAACATCTCATTCATTTGAGAAACGTGGAATAATTAATTTGCCGTTAACATTTCAGCATCGCGTACGCCATATCTGCTCAAGTTCACGTACGCCGGCCGTGGTGACGGTGGTGGTTTCGGCGGCGGCATGGGCGGTGGTGGTGAACGAGGCGGATTCAGAGGACGTGGTAGAGGCGGTGGTGGTCGTGGTGGAGAACATGGATCACCCGTTAGTGCCTACTCATTCCCCTAAATATTATTTCATTTCAAGACTCCGTGAACTTTTTGGTTTGACCTTTCTGATCTTTATCTGCTGAAGTCTATATGTAGACTGCAAGAAATAAGAAGGATGGTGTTTGGAAGTTTTTTGGAAACTTAAAAAGTTAGCTTTTCGGTAACGATTACCGTTATGGTCTTTAGGCGATTACGATTTTGCTTTCTTTGTCTATTTAGCAGGCAAGAACACCCAAACGTGAACTTTCGGTCACTCAATACACTTTCTGAAACACATGTCACTTTCCACCCTATGTAATTTTGCTCAGTTCAGTTACGGTGGTTGTCGTTCACAGCTACAGAATGTTACCTGTACTTTTACTCTGTAAACCTACTTTAAATTAAAATATTGGAATCTCAGAGTTCTCAACTGTGTCGACATGTACGCTTTCAGTGTAATTCTGCAAATACTCATCATTGATTCACAAACCGGGTTTTGAACCGTCACCTCTCGTCAGTCAGGCTGACCTCTTACCAATTACTCTTTATATACATTTGTCTAGCCATATCCAAAACTGGTTTTCTTGTATTCAATGTGTTGTGCTGCACTGCATTGCTTCCTCTTCGATGCATTTTTTATACAACGGGAACATTTTTCTCATTTTAGAAACTTAGACAAGACAATCAGAAGGACAGAATAATTTCTTTCTCTTGAAAACATCTCTCTCTTCTTCGCCTTTGTTACAAAGAACTTGCGTTTTATCGCAGTAATCACATGTTTTATGTTCGGCAGTCAGTCACTACTATATCTCGTTGAAAGGGTTCCTTTCTAAGAAGGTAGCTAAAGAGGTTTGAAACTGATGGCTATAAATTAGCAGTTTCTTTATTCATTTAAAAAAGTTTATTACAATTTTAATACTTTAGGGTGATTTCAACGGTGGCGGTCCCCCACGTGGTGGTTCGTCATACCGTGGCGGTGGCGAGTTTGGTGGTCGTGGTCGGGGCGATGGAGGATTCCGTGGCGGGTTCCGTGGTGGACCGCGTGGTGGCGGACGGTTGGACTAATTTTAATTAGACTTAAACTTCCTAATTGATAAGTTTGAGTTGATATGTAGTAATATTATAGTGCATAAGTAACTGTGAGGAGGATGTGCTATTTCAACGAATTATCAGAAAAAAAACATACTGCTGTCCAGGGGTGGGCCGTGTTTTTTGGCGTTTTGCAGGGGGTGGGGGGGGTAGCCGACAGAAAACCCCATTTTACCCGACCTGTCCGAAAAGTGGGGGGGGGGTAAGGTCGGGTAGGGGGGGGGGTAGAAAAAAATTTCACATAAAACGCTTATTTTTTGCTTGTTTTTGCTAAAAAATCTTCTATTATAAGGTATAAACATCACATATACCGGTTTTAACCAAGAAAATTGACCCAGAAAACGTGTTTCTTCAAAAAAAAATTCTCACAGCCAGAAAATTTTGAAAAATGAGCCTCAAAATCGAGGTTTTGAGGCCGATTTTCTCGAAAATTTCGAGTAGGGGGGGAGGGGGTAGGCGACCTAAATTTTTGTCTAGGAGGGGAGGGGTAGGCTACCCGCCGACCCTGAAAAGTGGGGGGGGGGTAACCCCCTACCCCCCCCCCCCCCCTGCGGCCCACCTCATGTGGCAACGGCTTCTGGTTGCGATTGGGATTGATCTATCTACTTGATAATATAATTAATATAAATGATAATATAATAAATACTAAAGTAAAAAAGTTAAGACAGAAGTCATTGTAAATTTTTGTTAGAAACGTTTCGGTGAAAATCACTAAACTGATATTTTCAGCGGTGGTTTCGATGGTTCGCGCGGTGGTTATGTGCCGCGTGGTCGTGGTGACGGCGGATTCCGTGGTCGTGGACGTGGTGATTTCCGAGGAGCGCATTAATTAGATTAACATGGTGTATAAACAGTGGTGAATCAGACATTGAGTGTCATTTCATTACAGTTTTAAGAGAAAGTAAAAACTTTTTCAAGTCTCTCGATCACTGTTGTGTTGCGAGAATGTTTATGATACGTTGGATAATGTTCTCCTTCTTTATTTGAAGGATTTGTTGGTGTTTATTATTATTATCTAGTGTGGGTGGTCGATTGCAAATACTTATCTTCCCATGTGTCGACATGAAATCTACAGTTGGATTGTTTACCAGGGTAACCTCGACTGCTACTACTCGTATTCTGGTATCATTAAATCATTTTTCAAAATAAAACCGTATATTGCGCTTGACTGCTTGTATTCTATTAAATAATATTTCATTGTCTGACTCATTTTTTTCGCCAATTCTTTTTATAGCTGTAAGTCTTTTTTTTAACTTCCTTCAGCTTCAGGCGAGATCAGGACAGTTCAGTAGGAATGAGGCCTGCGTTTTACTGGACTCCGGACAGCCCGATACGTTTATCATTTCTGTTAAATTTTTGTTGTTGAGGATGATTAGCATTGAAGTTAGAATACATTGTGAAAAGTAGTAAAAAATCACCATGCTCTCCATACCGAATGAAAGTTATTTGGTCCCGCCACTTCATCTGCGAATTGAATAAAAATTTATATATTCCGTGTTACATTGTTCGTTGCTGTCACGTCTTGTTCTTTATCCTACATTCATCTGTTACATGTTATGGTGTCTTCAGACTCATGGCAGATTTTCCTTCCGCGATGCGGTGAAACTTTAGTTTATTAGTTTGTAGCCTGATTTTTTTATGTCATGCAAAAAATGTTCAGTTTCGTTCGATATAGAAAAGTTTATAGCGGAAAACCGGAAGAAAATCTGAAGATGACTACGGACGCATTACGTTTGTATGGCTTTCCAGTTGTTCATTGGTGATTTTTTTATTGTTTATATAACAAATAAAATGTTTGTACTCGCATTCGATCTACAATTTGGACGTATTCTTAAGTTTACAGATTTGTATTTGTGTTGCGCGCTACGAGTAACTTTACCTGTCTTGTTTTGTCTGAACTAAATGAACTTATTGAACGTTAACATTTGGTAGATCGGTTGATTATCGTTGGTATGACATGGTTCCCGATCGTGCGCTTCGGCGAATTGCTATTACTCATGATAATCATGGTTTTAGATATATCAGAAATAAGAATACACTTTCATTCATATAGTCCAAAATGATTTACTTTTCCAGGAAGGAAAAGTGCACTTTTTTCGTCCATGCAAACCTTCGTTTCAATTTTTTTCTCTGGACAAAAATTGGCAACAGACTGAAGAGAAATGAATGTTCCCATGTGAGACTAAAACTTTATCTTAGCTGAATTAGTTATTAGTTAAGTATAGCTGAAATGATTAAGAAATAAATAATGCAGTAACAAAAAAGTGCACTTCACTTGGAACCAGTCCAGGGCAATACCTAGCATTGGCTGGTCCTGGCTGGTACGCCCGTCCCGCGTCCCGCAGCGAAAAGAGCAGGGTGTCCCGCAAAATTCGAAGTTTTGCGGAACACCCTTGGTAAAAAACAACAATTTCACCCGAAAAAAATATAAAATCAAGCATTCAATGAAACCAAACTCGAAAATTTTCGCGCTCCGCGCCTTTGTTATTAAATCAATCACTAATTTTTTCCTTTTTTCGTTTTTTTTCTCTCCGTTTTTTTCCTATGAAGGGTGTCCCGCAGAAGCTCAAGATATGGTAACGAAGGGATGACATATTACCATAAGCTAAGCTTCTCCCTAAGAGAGGTGTCCCGCATATTCTGCAGAAACTCAACAGATAGTTATGTTATGAACTAAAGTCGCTTTCCCCTAAGAGAGGTGTCCCGCATATTCTGCAGAAACTCAACAGATCGTTATGTTATGAACTAAAGTCGCTTTCCCCTAACCCTATGAGAGGGTGTCCCGCAGAAGCTCAAGATATGGTAACGAAGGGATGACATTACCATAAGCTTCTCCCTAAGAGAGGTGTCCCGCATATTCTGCATAAAATTCAATAGATGGTTAAGAACTAAAGTCGTTTTCCCCTATGAAAGGGTGTCCCGCAGCTCAAGCTCTAATTTCACTTTTTGAAACTGTTCAAATCAATGGGTCAGGGTAGAGCAGCTCAATATTATTCATCCGTGTTGTCTGCCACTGTCGCTAATGTTAATGCTAATGCTAACTCAATTTTGGTTCCGTACACGGCGTAAAGTGATGCATTGTATGACTAATAAACTTGATCACCGCAGCGGGCAACGGGCATTACGGATCATACAATCCTAACGCCACTTTTCCTGCGGCATTCGGTGCAATCAGTTTTGGCTCGATCAGATTTAATACAAAGCAGTGGTACTAAAAACGTCCAAATTTCGGCGCTTCGCGAGGATAACATCTTAAAATTTTCCGGCGCTTCGCGCCATCCATTTTTGTACTATATAAACTCCGGCTTATAAATCCAAACACTACCGTTGAGAACGGTAATTTGCAATTAAGTCTTAAGCTTTTAAGATACGTCTCCAATACAGAAAACGTAAAAATATCAGCGCTACGCGCCACCGTTCTTCTTCTTCTATATCAGGTCTATGAAATCCAAAACTAGTGTTGATAACGTCAAATTTTCGGCGCCACTTGCAATTAAATCTCAAGCTTTCAAGATACGCTTTTATTACAAAGGGGTAGTGCTGAAAACGTCAAAATTTTTGCGTGTAGCGCCATTTGTTCTCGAGTTCTAGACACGTCTCTAATACAAAACAGTACTACTAAAAACGTCAAAATTTTGGCGATATGCGCCACTCGTTTTCGGGCTGTCAAAAGAGGTTTTTAAAACCAAGCACCATTGCTAAGAACATCAGTTTTTTTAATGCCAATTATAATCGATTCTCGGGCTTTCAAGACACGTCTCTAATACAACGCAGTAATACTAAAAACGTCAAAATTTTGGCGCTATGCGCCACTCGTTTTCGGGCTTTTAAAAGAGGTTTTTAAAACAGAGCACCAATGCTAAGAACATCAATTTTTCGATGCTAATTAAAATCGATTCACGGACTTTCAAGACACGTCTCCGATACAAAACAGTATTACTAGAAACGTCAAAATTTTGGCGCTACCCGCCATCTGTTTTTAGGCTTTTAATAGGTTTCTAAAGTCGAGCACCAATGCTAAAAACATCAAATTTTCAGCGCCACTTACAATCAATTCTCGGGTTTTCAAGACACGTCTCTAGTACAAAGCAGTAATACTAGAAACGTCAAAATTTTGGCGCTACGCGCCATCCGTTTTTGATCTTTCAAAGTACGTCGTTAATACATACAAAGCAGCGCAGCTGAATATATTTTCTGAAACCTGAAGTTTCCGTTGCCCCAAGCCATAATTTTCCAAGCTTTCACGACGTGTCTAATATACAAAGAAAAAACTGACTTTTCAACATGCTATGAGCATATGAAAAAATTGTACCTCAGAAGCATGAATGGTAAGGAAGGGGTGTCCCGCAAAATTTTTGGTGTGGATAGGTCCGGACCAGCCAAAATCTGATCCATTGCCCTGGTCTGCTTGGAACAGTAATTGAATTGGACTATATCTTTTTATTCAGTCAAGGATGCTGACCAGTAATGATGACGACACACTCAACCAATGGTTCGATGTTGTGTCGTTAGCCGAATGTACCTTCATCTGTTCCTCCCCAACCTCCGATCGTTATCCCATCGATGATCTGGCACAAAATAAATGCTTCGTGACGGAGAGTTTTGTACGGGCACCGGTTACGGTAACGATGGATCTGCATCGTAATGTCCATGTGCGCGCGCTGGCACTCGGTCTCAAAGTCGGCACACTGAATCGTGTCAATGCACTTACCGTTCGTTCATATTAATCGGTGATCTGCAAACTTAGATAACTCCGTTTATTTGATAAGACCTTATTGTCTGGGCATTTCTGTAAAAACCCTTCCTCTCACCCAAATATATGCCATTAAAATGCATGTGAATGAAAGAATGATGCTCTCCAATGACCGAAGGATCCAGTTCGGGCATGCCGAACGAGATTGTTTTTTTTTACTAAAAGTAAAATAATTCGCCCTATCGAACGATCCAACGTACGCATCTATCTGGATGTGAAGGATTGTTTTTCATTAACTGTCCTAGAAAACCTCAAACCGACGAACGTTGTTTACATTGGAACGGTAGTCCCCGGAATCGTATTAGAACTCGTTCAGATGCATTGTTGATGGGTTACATAGGGTGCTTTCAGAGTAAAAAGGAAAGTAAAACAAAAAATGAAATCTGTGAACTTATTGATAAAAAAATTTCGGGAACAAAATTGACTCCGATCAATGGGTTTACAGATTTTACCTTCCGATTTACTTTCTTTTTACTTTCCTCTTTACTCTGAAAGCGCCCATATACTTTGAGCATGATATGTGCAGGTGTTTGTATCGAACAGCAAAGACGGTTTGCACGACCAATACAAGGTGGCCGAGCATCGAACTGCGGCCGGCGAGGACTCGATCACGCAGGTGCTCTTCCTGCCCTTCAACATGCACAAAAATTACCAGTCTAAAAAGGGTATGGTTATAACACTTTTTACTACAGCACCATTATATCTTTGAATTGAAACTCACGTTCCAAATAGAAGTATATAAAAGTTGGTCGACCAAGTCTTAAGACACCGATGATAGAACGAAAGAGCGGTCTTAGGGTCAAACGTGTTCTACGAATCCAAGTTGATGAAATGAATAACTATAGATAAATGGGTATGTCAACTATTTGAGGCCATATTCGCATTTGCAGGCCAATGTGTTCGTAGTTTCACGGGCA
Source organism: Daptonema setosum (assembly GCA_964036265.1). Lineage (NCBI taxonomy): Eukaryota > Metazoa > Nematoda > Chromadorea > Monhysterida > Xyalidae > Daptonema > Daptonema setosum. The sequence continues at coordinate 21,517,182 of OZ038446.1, forward strand.
ATGCATCACATCTGAAATGTGTGTCGCGCATGACCATCAAGCTGACGTTTGCCAGAGGCAGTCCCTGTCTGTCGTTCGTACGTGTCTACACCGACAAATCCAAACAATCACAACCCAAACCATCAGGTAAAGCCCGTATGTCGTTTCTGCAAGCAAAAATATTGCCCAAAACGTCTGATTATGAAACATCACTAGCCTTAACTCAACTTGGTGATACCATAAATTAATACAGTACAGTATATAAATAGCATGGGTGATGATGACTGACGTGCGTGTTAACACTGATTGTCTGATGTTTCATTATCAGAAGTTTTGTTTTGGGTAGTATTTTTGCTTACAGAAACAACATACGGGCTTTATTATTCCTTATTATCTTAATGAATCAATTTAATCAATACAAACGTACTTGATGTACGGATAAAGTCACTCCGAAAACATATCCATTTCTTCAGTGTGAATTACGAATGATTTTTCATGAATGAGTAAATTTGACAGTTTCATAGCACGTGCTCAGCTTGATTGTGTAATTTCAGGTCAGGCAGTTGATAATGGTAGTAGAATGTGTGGTCTATACGATGACATCGTGTCGTTGCCATCAAGTAGCATGGTCACATCCAGCAACCAGCAGCCTGATGTTATACTTCTTGATGATGGTTAGCCAATTAAATGGTTTTTAATGACAGTTTTCAGTTAATTTTAACATGTTTTTATTATTTTAATTTTGAATTTAGATTCGCCGGATACTCCGCCATCGTCATCAATTTGCAGTAGTCAAGCCAGTGCCAGTACCAGTTTCAGTACCAGTACCAGCATCAGTACCAGTGATACGGGTACCAACAATCACACTCCTCAAATACCCAACATGACTACGACCGCCACCCAAAACAACAAAATCAGTATTCCCAGTGACTTTATTGATCCGTTGACCGAACATACGATGGTGCTGCCTGTGGTATTGCCGAGTGGACATACGATTGACAGATCCACGTTGAACAGATACATACTTGAACAGGTTACGGATACATCGGTCATTGAGACACTTACCCGCTGTGCTGGGTAACATGACTTTGGCCGGCAGAAAACTTGCCGGCGGACCTTTGGCTTCGTCTTTGCATTAGCAAGGTTGGGTCGGGGTCAGTCAGCTGAACCAACCAACCACTGGCGGTCGAGCTAATGCTCCAAAAAGAGGGGAGTTTCTTCAAAGAGGGGAATCGGTAGTTTTTCAACCCTTTCTCGTCCGCTAGTGCTACAATACAACTTACCGCTTTTGTGTGATTGCAGGCTCAGCTTGGTCGGTCAGCCAACGACCCGTTCACAGGTGTGCCGTTCACCGAGTCTAGTCAACCAAAGCCCAATGGCGCGCTCAAAGCTCGTATTGACTCCTTTTGGCTGCTGCACCCGGACATGGTGCATGATAGTGTACGTCGTCGTTGTTGATTCTTGTTGTTGTTGTTGTTGTTGTTGTTGTTGTTGTTGTTGTTGTTGTTGGTGTTGTTGTTGTTGTTGTTGTTGGTCGGTCGGTTGGTTGGTTGGCTGGTTGGTTGGTGTTGTTGTTGTTGTTAATGTTGTTTTTGTTGTTGTTTTTTTAAACAAATTTTGTGTGAGTTTCAGGGTCATAGCACGGCAGGCCGTTCCTTCGACGTTGGATTGCCTGGTCAACGCGAATCTAGAAAACGTATGATTGAAAAACGATTGGCTTATTTAGATTCAAAACGTGATAAATTAAAATAAACTACATATATGTACCATTTTATAAGTATAGTGTCATTAAATTTCGATATTTTGTCCGTGTCGTGTTCGTGTCCGTTTGTATGAAGCTCTTATCATCATCATTTACCTGCGCATATCCGATTAATTAAAGGTAAATAAAATGTGACCCGTTTGATTAGTTTTTTTCTTGTTGGAAACTTCAAGATTGAAGTGGAAGGTTCTGAAAATGGCTACAGTGGTCAAGTGGTTAAGGTGAGACTCTGATAGGGGGCTGTCGCAAAAAACCTCTTGGCTGTCGAAGAATTGTGACATACTGGCTGATGGTCATTAAAGAATATGCGTTGAACATCCGATAGAGTGACTTGGAATCCATGATTTGCGTATGGCAAGCACCATTCGTGACTGGGATCCGGCGAAGTCTTATCCGAGTGAGACAACACAACAATAAAAAAGTAATCGATGATGTCAGCAACGGTTCTTTAATCAACTACATCTGTCCCCTTGATAAATTGTTATATAGCTTTAGACCTAACCAACTTGGGCTGCCTCAGCTATGATTTTTTGTGCTTCAACAATATCCCAATTAATCAATCAAAGTATATACTGTAGGTAATTACTGAGTTCTGAGTATATGCCTATCACCTGCTGTTGCATGGATCACAATTTCAGCTGGTATATTCTAGGTCAACAACTCATAATATTGTTTACCAGTCAACTGGTTGGAAGTAAACTAATTAATGCCGCAGAGATTAAGGAAACAAAAACAGCCAGTAAACAATCATGTCTAGGTTTTTTGCTGCATGGAACACATGGAAACAATACGAAAATTTGCACTTATTGTCATGACAGTGAAACAAATAAGTTACGTAATTTATTTATAATTGTATATGAGTGTTTAGAAAATTTCGCTTCATGTCTCAATATTGTCTGTCATTCATTGAGGCAGTCCGAATTTGGTTTATTTCTTATAGCCATTTACGAGGCATATACCTGCATCTGTAAACGGGAACATGGGTGTGTGCATCAGCGTACAGGTTATAAATCACTTTATTTAAAAAACTAACTTAACCATAATTAAATTTTGTTATCATAAATATATAGAAGACTGTCAACAACCTTTTTATGATGAACCCGTTAATAAATATACCAACGAATTGGGCTCACCATTCGTACATATGTTGTACGAATAGACTGGTCAATGTGAAAATAGATTTTTCCTCACTAATTATTGTTGAATGCGCACCAACAGCTGTATGCTATAACATGCAATCATCATGTTCAGTTGGTGTTACCTGGGTCGGACACGTTAACGTGTCTGCCCACTTGAACATCAGGAATCTCTTTTCATTTTTGGAAAGTGAACGCAGTATATACAATATTCAGGTACGTCAGCAGATCATGGTTGAAAAGAAGATAAACGACCAATTGCGTGCTGATTGGCAACTTGAGAACAAGGTCATTAAATTGTTGCTGTTGGGTGAGTTGAATATCAATTGAACATCTGGGATGAATGCCTGAAACACACATATAAACGGTATTACAAAATACGGTTTTCAAATATTCTGATCTTACTGATCATCGAGTTATTTATTAGTAAGAAATTGAGTGTGTGCTTGTCATTCATTTATTATCAATTTATTAAATTTCAGGCGCAGCCGAGTGTGGAAAGACTACAGTGCTGAATCAAATGAGGTTCGTGGCCTAAATCAGTGAATACGCTGTTTTATTTTTTGGAAACCTATTCAATACAGAAATAGCTTCCGAAGCAGAAGAGCCAAGGATGATTAAAATCTCTTGTATGTACTTAGCAAAATGGGGTGATTGAATTCTCTTGATTACAAACCATAGAATGTGTAACTCACGATTCCAACTCTGAATAAATGTGTTCTGCAGAATTCTGCACGCGGCCGGTTTCCAGGAAAGTGAGTTATTGATGCGACGTACCGTAATCTACAGTAACATAGTGCAGGCCATGGCCGTACTCGTGCACAACTGTAAGAAACTTGAACTCATGCCACCGAACTGGTATTTGGAGGTATGTCGTTGATGAGTGAGTGAGTGAGTGAGTGAGTGAGTGAGTGAGTGAGTGAGTGAGTGAGTGAGTGAGTGAGTGAGTGAGTGAGCGAGTGAGTGAAAGAGTGAGTGAGTGGGTGAGTGAGTGATTATTAATTTACCAGGCTGACGCGAGTCTGATAATACGTGTTGTGGAGCAGGGTAACGACGGGGAGCCATTCAGTGAGCAGATACTCACGGCACTCAAGATTCTCTGGAATGACACTCATATCCAGCAAACTTATCACCAGCGAAACCTCTTCCAACTATCCGACTCTACTGAATAGTTAGAATGCTGACCGATGAGTTAAAAAGGGAAAGAGTGAGTGAGTGAGTGAGTGAGTGAGTGAGTGACTGAGTGAGTGAGTGAGTGAGTGAGTGAGTGAGTGAGTGAGTGAGTGAGTGAGTGAGTGAGTGAGTGAGTGAGTGAGTGCGTAAATAAAAGAAAAATACTTTCCAGTACTACCTATACCTTTTTACATATTTAGTTTCTTCAACAACCTAGCTCGAATAGGTGAAGCCGATTACCGACCCAACGTCCAGGACGTACTGAGGATACGGATAAGAACCACTGGCATTGTGACAGTACCTTTCGATGTAAAGCGAGTGAAGTTCAGGTGAGTGAGTGAGTGAGTGAGTGAGTGAGTGAGTGAGTGAGTGAGTGAGTGAGTGAGTGAGTGAGTGAGTGAGTGAGTGAGTGAGTGAGTGAGTGAGTGAGTGAGTGAGTGAGTGAGTCATCTTGTGTACATACTTTGTTAAGTAAACACTTCTCCAGGGTATTTGACGTCGGCGGGCAACGTTCAGAACGTCGAAAATGGATTCATTGTTTCGACAATGTTAACGCGTTAATCTTCGTGATGGCAATTAGCGAGTTCGATCAATTATTGATGGAAGATAATAAAACGGTTAGCCAGAAATTTCATTACAAGGAAATGTTCGAAATCAGTTAAAATGTTTTGTTAAAATGCTTTTGTTACGTTATGAGCGAACTCAGATAGAAAAGGTTGAACTGATTATCTCGGCTACGAATTATGTTGTTCGCAAATTTGCTTTGTAGCCAGATGTGTGTAGTGGCGAATCGGTTACTCTTCAATAGAAATTTTACCAACTTTACCCAAGTGGGGTTTTTTTTTACTTAACGACGCCTCTTTTGAGTTTTTATCAGCCCCTATCATCAACTTCAATTCAAAATGTTTTATTACATTTATTAATTGTGGCAGAATCGTCTTCTCGAGTCTATCTCCCTATACCGTTATATCATCAACGCCCACTGGTTCATCGAAGCATCCATGATACAGTTCCTCAACAAAATCGACATTTTCGAGAAGAAATTGAAACAAGGAGCCTCCATCAAGAAGTTGTTTCCCGATTTTCGTGGTTGGTTATTGGCGGACCACGGACCTGGTCTGGTTTTGGTGAATGAGTTGTGTGAGCTGGTTGTTGATTGAAGGAAAGAAGCACTTGATACCACGCACTGGCGGACGAGCTAACCCTCCAAAGGAAGGAGAATTCGGTCAAAGAGGGGGGAATGGGCAGTTTTCAGAACATTTTACCTACACCTCAGGGAACAAGTCATACTTTTTGAAAATCCCAAAGAGGGGTGAGTTCCACCTTTCTCACCCCTTCTCGTCTGCTAGCGATACCATGCAAACTTCAAAAACTTATATATAAAAAATACCCAAGTGTTTTTCTATTGCTTAGGTCCAGATACGGTGCCCGACTCAGTGGAGTACTTGGAGTCTTTACTTGCTAATCAGCGAAAGAGTTTGGACCGCAACAAACGTATCTACTGTCATGTAACTTGTGCTACTGATACATCACAGGTGTTGTTGTTGTTGTTGTTGTTGTTGTTGTTGTTGTTGTTGTTGTTGTTGTTGTTGTTGTTGTTGTTGTTGTTGTTGTTGTTGTTGTTGTTGTTGTTGTTGTTGTTTTTGTTGTTGTTGTTGTTGTTGTTGTTGTTTATTTGTTGTTGTTGTTGTTTTTGTTGTTGTTGTTGTTGTTGTTGTTGTTGTTGTTGTTGTTGTTGTTGTTGTTGTTGTTGTTGTTGTTGTTGTTGTTGTTGTTGTTGTTGTTGTTGTTGTTGTTGTTGTTGTTGTTGTTGTTGTTGTTGTTGTTGTTGTTGTTGTTGTTGTTGTTGTTTATTTGTTGTTGTTGTTGTTGTTGTCGTTGTTTCCGTTGTTGTTTTTGTTGTTGTTGTTGTTGTTGTTGTTGTTGTTGTTGTTGTTGTTGTTGTTGTTGTTGTTGTTGTTGTTGTTGTTGTTGTTGTTGTTGCTGTTGTTGTTGTTGTTGTTGTTGTTGTTGTTGTTGTTGTTGTTGTTGTTGTTGTTGTTGTTTGTTGTTGTTGTTGTTGTTGTTGAGGTTGTTGTTGTTGTTGTTGTATTGTTGTTGTTGTTTTTTCGATTTAAATTTTTATGATTTTCAGGTCGGTTTCGTCATTGACTCAATTTTGGACACATTGCTTATGATAAATCAAGAAAACACGGGCATCGCCTAATGAAACTACGCATGACGCTATGAAACAATATAAAACAAATATTTACGTGAAATTACTTACCATATTTTAAATTAAATGTCACTTGAAAATACCGCTGCAATGTCTATGATGATATATAGTCTAGCGTATTCGGGCTGTCTGTAAACGTGGAATTCTCCCCTCTTTGGCGTTTTTTTAAACGGAGTTTTTTTGGTGTAAGTAAATGACCTGCTTTATGTCAATTCCCCCCTCTTTTGAGATTCACCCCTCCTGTGGAGGTTCGGCTCATACGTCATTGGGGAAAGATGTCACGCCTTGATTATGCGTTGCGTGCTTTGAATAGAGGCAGACCAAATTCAACCATACACCGTAATGTTTCATGAGAGACACCTTTCTGTTTTCCGTATTTTTATAGAACCGTATTTAGCCCGGTCAGACTGTTTTGAAAAATTCCACAGATTCAGCAACCTAACTAAAAAAATAACAAAACTACGAGGCAATGACAATGTTTTCTGTTGATTTCGAGTCGTACTGTTGTCAACGAGATTCGAGACCGGTTGTTCTTCTTTTTCTTTGAACGCACTGTTTTTGTTTGCATATCATCCTCTGTGATACATCTTTGTTTTGAATGCGGCTGTCTGTTTGTAGTACATTCAAGAGTTTATTTACAAAAGTTCCTTCATTTATTCATTCATGTCCATGAATGCATTCATTCATTTATGTATTCATTCATTCATGTATTCATTCATTCGTGTATTCATTCATTCATGTATTCATTCATTTATGTATTCATTCATTCGTGTATTCATTCATTCATGTATTCATTCATTTATGTATTCATTCATTCATGTATTCAAAGTGTATAAATTGAGTTCCTCGAATGAATATTAATAAATCTCAGCAGGTGTGTCTAAAATTGTCTTTGCTGATCCGGATTGAACGTAAATCTTTTCCATTCTGTCATTATCGGCCAACCGGGATCACTAGCGGACCAGAAGGGGAGAAAGTGAAATTTCCCCCTCTTTGGTGGTTTCAAAAAATGGGCTATGTTCCTCAAGGTGTAGGAAAATGGTAGAAAACTGCCGTTGCCCCTCTCTTTGACCAAATTCGCCTCCCTTTGGAAATAGGCTCTTCCGCCAGTTAACCGGATATAATGGATAATGTAGAATAGACAGGTGAAACGGTTGCTGATGACTACATGAGCAATGCTCTGCTCAGGCATCATTAATTAATTAGTTTGTTTTATTATAAGCACAACTTCCATTGATGATTACGACAAACCTCCGCTCATTGAGAAGGGGATGATTCTGTCAAAATTATCAGCCGCATTAATATATGATTTTTCGTCAAAATGATTTGATACAATAAAACATGCAATATTTCGTTTAAATTAAATGCAGTTTTTTTACTAAATTCCGAGTAAGTGAAGAAGCTTGGGAAACACGAATAAATGTATCTGACGTGTTAGGACTTAAGGGGGGCCGGATGCAGGGGAAAACAGAACACAATGAGGGCAAGACCACTATAAAGCAAGAGGAATGCAATTGAAGATATTGGTGGCGGCCACACACCACGTTCAACTTTTGTTATCTACTACGCCGAACATGATACGAACACAATGTAATTGCTCGAATAGGCGGTTAATGATAGTTATTAAAAGTTTGAAGTATACTGTTTGTATTTCACATTAAGTATGTTGGTCAGTCGAGCGATATTACCAGATTATACTGCATAAATGATTATAGCTTTGAACGTTCGATGTTTATATGCTGTCTATCTCGGAGTTCCTGACGACTTTATCATGTGAAAGTTAAATTTTTCATCCGCCACCGATTTGGACATTGTTTTTGGGTATAAGAACCTTTTCTGTAGTCCGCAATAGCTTGGCTGAGCTTATACATAAGCTAAGCATCAGACACTATTTCAGATGGCGGCGTTTTTTTTCGAATTTTTACTTTGAATGCATTGTGAATGGCATACGAGAATGATGTACCAGTTTGACTGTCGGTTACACTTGAGTTACTCGAGGGCCGTAGTTTTACCTGAATGACCGAGTGCTGGCGGCATCGCCCCCTCCCCGTCGTGTTTACCGATTTCACATCATCATCCGCAGCTTTTTTCAGTCGAAATAAGTTTTATTCAGACAAATTTTTACTAGTCTAGCCAACTTGCGAAGTGTCTAGGTGTTCAAAAGACAATGATGCTTGGTGATCGAATTAAGCCATATTAACTCTGATTTTTAATTCAGAGAATGTTATATTGTGACTAAAAAAGTTGAATTTCTAATAAAAAATTATAGTACGATCAGCATCAGTTTGCAAATTGGTATTTCAGGTTTGGGCAGCATGTTGTTGGACTGTAAGGTGGTCATTGCTCTTTTATTGATGGTTTCATCGGTGGTGTCACAAAACCCGTGGATTCAAGGTTCTAAACGTTCACTTCATTTACTTTCCGCGCAAATAACTGATAATAATCTGTTAAATTTGTTTACGTACTTCTGATCTTTTGGGATGTACATACCATAATCCTGTTGAGTTTGAGAAGTACTCTAAGACTGTCAGCGTTAAACAAACAGCAACAAAAAGTTCATTAACAACGTAGTATCCTAAAATAAAGAAAATGCAATTGTTATATTTGAAAGCACTAATTTCAGGCGAAGAGTTGCCAGGACAGACGTGTCGGCACACCAAGGACTGTGCTTCGTTCAATGCCCGATGCTTCGATGGCAAATGTCTGTGTTTGACATCACATGTACTCGTCAATGGACAGTGTCTGCCAAGTTGATTACCTGACTGACGGACTGACTGACTGACTGACTGACGGACTGACTGACTGACTGACTGAATGACTGACTGACTGACTGACTGACTGATTGTCTGACTGACTGACTGACTGACTAACTGACTGACTGACTAACTGACTGACTGACTAACTGACTGACTGACGGACTGACTTATTGACTGTCAGAGATTCAACCGGGCATGTCCGGCTGTGGTCGCAGCGAGCAGTGTGATGCGATATGGCCCGGTGCACGATGTGTGAACTCGATATGTGTGTGTCCGGCTAATGCTCTACAGGTACGAACGAGGACCGGGGTCGTATGTCTAGAAGATTTCGGTTGGCACCTCTACATTTTAGCCACGCTTAGTGAGTGAGTGAGTGAGTGAGTGAGTGAGTGAGTGAGTGAGTGAGTGAGTGAGTGAGTGAGTGAGTGAGTGAGTGAGTGAGTGAGTGAGTGAGTGAGTGAGTGAGTGAGTGAGTGAGTGAGTGAGTGAGTGAGTGAGTGAGTGAGTGAGTGAGTGAGTGAGTGAGTGAGATAGTGAGTGAGTGAATAAAGGACCCGTCTGTAATGCAGCATCATGTCCGTTCGGCGGTCGTGAAGCGGTTCTACGGGATGAGAACGGTCGACCAGCTACTTGCTACGTGAATCCTAGATCTGGTGAGTAACAAGCCAGTAAGCTCAAGTTGTTAATTAACTCTTACCTAAATACTCAATTCGTAGGTTGTTTACCGATCTAATTGATGAAAAGGCTCGTGCCATAAAACATCAGTATTTTCTTAGATTCCAATGTTGAATGAACATTTCTTTATTGATTGCCGCATCGTATGCACAAAAGTGGCACTTTTGGGTGTACATGGGTAGGATGCGAAACGATGCATATATTATGTATGTAGGTAAGCGGGATTACCTTATTAAAACGCGTTGCCTGAGAAAATCTACAAGTCGTGGCCCAAATAACAAAAATTGAGATTTATGGTGTTTTGGGACCTACTATGGGAGTGTATCAAAACCCTATAGCCGTTTTGTTCAAATTCGCTTGAAACCGGAAAAATCCGGATTTTAAGATTTTTGACAAAAATTTTATGTCAGCATGCGACGCACGCACTTCAAACAGCCGTTCTGAAAGATAGCGTTGTCCTATGCTGATGGGAGTATGATATTCTGAAACTAGACTTTTTTGCGCGTCTTTTGAGCCCTAAAAGTTGTGTTTTGAAAGTTTTTTCAAATATGTACCAGTTACCTGAAAAAAATGAATGTTAATGAAAAAAGTGAAAAATCGTCGAGTCGTCAACTTTGAGGCCAAATAAAAAATTTGGCCCTCAAAGCGAGCTCAAACCGTGCCTGTAGCGTGATGCCCCAGATAGTCAACTTTGAAAAAATCGATGTTTACCCCCCCCACACCCCCCTTCAAAACCGAGATACATGAGCTTTTTTGAAAAAAAGTGCAAAAATTGGCGAAATTCACTTGCCAAAAAGTATCAGCATATGTGGCAACAGCACATATGGCGTATATTTTGACTCTGCTGGTTCCTATCTACCGAATGGTGTACATGTGGACCGTATTCGAGCTCATATGAAAGAGAAAATCTACTTAAAAGTGCCAAAAACTGCCCTTTTTCAAGATTTTTTCTAACGAATTTTCAAAATTTCCTCTTTAACATGTGATAGGGCTCTTTTAAACTGGATTTTTGAATGCAACGCAGTTGTCTGACTGCAGTTATGTACTGCTACTACGATAGAACTGTGTTTCATCAATGAAACATGGAAAGATCGAACCATTTAGGTGGGTTTTTGTGACAAATCTAAAATGAACACGCGTCGCACGCACTTCAAACAGCCGTTCTGAACGATAGCGTTGTCCTATGCTGATGGGAGTATGATATTCTGAAACTAGACTTTTTTGCGCGTCTTTTGAGCCCTAAAAGTTGTGTTTTGAAAGTTTTTTCAAATATGTACCAGTTACCTGAAAAAAATGAATGTTAATGAAAAAAGTGAAAAATCGTCGAGTAGTCAACTTTGAGGCCAAATAAAAAATTTGGCCCTCAAAGCGAGCTCAAACCGTGCCTGTAGCGTGATGCCCCAGATAGTCAACTTTGAAAAAATCGATGTTTACCCCCCCCCCCCCCCCCCCACACACCCCCCTTCAAAACCGAGATACATGAGCTTTTTTGAAAAAAAGTGCAAAAATTGGCGAATTTCACTTGCCAAAAAGTATCAGCATATGTGGCAACAGCACATATGGCGTATATTTTGACTCTGCTGGTTCCTATCTACCGAATGGTGTACATGTCGACCGTATTCGGCTCATATGAAAGAGAAAATCTACTTAAAAGTGCCAAAAACTGCCCTTTTCAAGATTTTTTCTAACGAATTTTCAAAATTTCCTCTTTAACATGTGATAGGGCTCTTTTAAACTGGATTTTTGAATGCAACGCAGTTGTCTAACTGCAGTTATGTACTGCTACTACGATAGAACTGTGTTTCATCAATGAAACATGGAAAGATCGAACCATTTAGGTGGGTTTTTGTGACAAATCTAAAATGAACACGCGTCGCACGCACTTCAAACAGCCGTTCTGAACGATAGCATTGTCCTATGCTGATGGCAGTATGATATTCTGAAACTAGACTTTTTTGCGCGTCTTTTGAGCCCTAAAAGTTGTGTTTTGAAAGTTTTTTCAAATATGTACCAGTTACCTGAAAAAAATGAATGTTAATGAAAAAAGTGAAAAATCGTCGAGTCGTCAACTTTGAGGCCAAATAAAAAATTTGGCCCTCAAAGCGAGCTCAAACCGTGCCTGTAGCGTGATGCCCCAGATAGTCAACTTTGAAAAAATCGATGTTTACCCCCCCCCCCCCCACACCCCCTTCAAAACCGAGATACATGAGCTTTTTTGAAAAAAAGTGCAAAAATTGGCGAATTTCACTTGCCAAAAAGTATCAGCATATGTGGCAACAGCACATATGGCGTATATTTTGACTCTGCTGGTTCCTATCTACCGAATGGTGTACATGTCGACCGTATTCGAGCTCATATGAAAGAGAAAATCTACTTGAAAGTGCCAAAAACTGCCCTTTTTCAAGATTTTTTCTAACGAATTTTCAAAATTTCCTCTTTAACATGTGATAGGGCTCTTTTAAACTGGATTTTTGAATGCAACGCAGTTGTCTAACTGCAGTTATGTACTGCTACTACGATAGAACTGTGTTTCATCAATGAAACATGGAAAGATCGAACCATTTAGGTGGGTTTTTGTGACAAATCTAAAATGAACACGCGTCGCACGCACTTCAAACAGCCGTTCTGAACGATAGCATTGTCCTATGCTGATGGGAGTATGATATTCTGAAACTAGACTTTTTTGCGCGTCTTTTGAGCCCTAAAAGTTGTGTTTTGAAAGTTTTTTCAAATATGTACCAGTTACCTGAAAAAAATGAATGTTAATGAAAAAAGTGAAAAATCGTCGAGTAGTCAACTTTGAGGCCAAATAAAAAATTTGGCCCTCAAAGCGAGCTCAAACCGTGCCTGTAGCGTGATGCCCCAGATAGTCAACTTTGAAAAAATCGATGTTTACCCTCCCCACACCCCCCTTCAAAACCGAGATACATGAGCTTTTTTGAAAAAAAGTGCAAAAATTGGCGAATTTCACTTGCCAAAAAGTATCAGCATATGTGGCAACAGCACATATGGCGTATATTTTGACTCTGCTGGTTCCTATCTACCGAATGGTGTACATGTCGACCGTATTCGAGCTCATATGAAAGAGAAAATCTACTTGAAAGTGCCAAAAACTGCCCTTTTTCAAGATTTTTTCTAACGAATTTTCAAAATTTCCTCTTTAACATGTGATAGGGCTCTTTTAAACTGGATTTTTGAATGCAACGCAGTTGTCTAACTGCAGTTATGTACTGCTACTACGATAGAACTGTGTTTCATCAATGAAACATGGAAAGATCGAACCATTTAGGTGGGTTTTTGTGACAAATCTAAAATGAACACGCGTCGCACGCACTTCAAACAGCCGTTCTGAACGATAGCATTGTCCTATGCTGATGGGAGTATGATATTCTGAAACTAGACTTTTTTGCGCGTCTTTTGAGCCCTAAAAGTTGTGTTTTGAAAGTTTTTTCAAAGATGTACCAGTTACCTGAAAAAAATGAATGTTAATGAAAAAAGTGAAAAATCGTCGAGTAGTCAACTTTGAGGCCAAATAAAAAATTTGGCCCTCAAAGCGAGCTCAAACCGTGCCTGTAGCGTGATGCCCCAGATAGTCAACTTTGAAAAAATCGATGTTTACCCTCCCCACACCCCCCTTCAAAACCGAGATACATGAGCTTTTTTGAAAAAAAGTGCAAAAATTGGCGAATTTCACTTGCCAAAAAGTATCAGCATATGTGGCAACAACACATATGGCGTATATTTTGACTCTGCTGGTTCCTATCTACCGAATGGTGTACATGTCGACCGTATTCGAGCTCATATGAAAGAGAAAATCTATTTAAAAGTGCCAAAAACTGCCCTTTTTCAAGATTTTTTCTAACGAATTTTCAAAATTTCCTCTTTAACATGTGATAGGGCTCTTTTAAACTGGATTTTTGAATGCAACGCAGTAATCTGACTGCAGTTATGTACTGCTACTACGATAGAACTGTGTTTCATCAATGAAACGGAAAGATCAAACCATTTAGGTGGGTTTTTGTGAAAAATCAAAAATGGACACTCGTCGAACGCACTTCAAACGGCCGTTCTGAACGATAGCATTGTCCTATGCTGATGGGAGTATGATATTCTGAAACTAGACTTTTTTGCGCGTCTTTTGAGCCCTAAAAGTTGTGTTTTGAAAGTTTTTTCAAATATGTACCAGTTACCTGAAAAAAATGAATGTTAATGAAAAAAGTGAAAAATCGTCGAGTAGTCAACTTTGAGGCCAAATAAAAAATTTGGCCCTCAAAGCGAGCTCAAACCGTGCCTGTAGCGTGATGCCCCAGATAGTCAACTTTGAAAAAATCGATGTTTACCCTCCCCACACCCCCCTTCAAAACCGAGATACATGAGCTTTTTTGAAAAAAAGTGCAAAAATTGGCGAATTTCACTTGCCAAAAAGTATCAGCATATGTGGCAACAGCACATATGGCGTATATTTTGACTCTGCTGGTTCCTATCTACCGAATGGTGTACATGTCGACCGTATTCGAGCTCATATGAAAGAGAAAATCTACTTGAAAGTGCCAAAAACTGCCCTTTTTCAAGATTTTTTCTAACGAATTTTCAAAATTTCCTCTTTAACATGTGATAGGGCTCTTTTAAACTGGATTTTTGAATGCAACGCAGTTGTCTAACTGCAGTTATGTACTGCTACTACGATAGAACTGTGTTTCATCAATGAAACATGGAAAGATCGAACCATTTAGGTGGGTTTTTGTGACAAATCTAAAATGAACACGCGTCGCACGCACTTCAAACAGCCGTTCTGAACGATAGCATTGTCCTATGCTGATGGGAGTATGATATTCTGAAACTAGACTTTTTTGCGCGTCTTTTGAGCCCTAAAAGTTGTGTTTTGAAAGTTTTTTCAAAGATGTACCAGTTACCTGAAAAAAATGAATGTTAATGAAAAAAGTGAAAAATCGTCGAGTAGTCAACTTTGAGGCCAAATAAAAAATTTGGCCCTCAAAGCGAGCTCAAACCGTGCCTGTAGCGTGATGCCCCAGATAGTCAACTTTGAAAAAATCGATGTTTACCCTCCCCACACCCCCCTTCAAAACCGAGATACATGAGCTTTTTTGAAAAAAAGTGCAAAAATTGGCGAATTTCACTTGCCAAAAAGTATCAGCATATGTGGCAACAACACATATGGCGTATATTTTGACTCTGCTGGTTCCTATCTACCGAATGGTGTACATGTCGACCGTATTCGAGCTCATATGAAAGAGAAAATCTATTTAAAAGTGCCAAAAACTGCCCTTTTTCAAGATTTTTTCTAACGAATTTTCAAAATTTCCTCTTTAACATGTGATAGGGCTCTTTTAAACTGGATTTTTGAATGCAACGCAGTAATCTGACTGCAGTTATGTACTGCTACTACGATAGAACTGTGTTTCATCAATGAAACGGAAAGATCAAACCATTTAGGTGGGTTTTTGTGAAAAATCAAAAATGGACACTCGTCGAACGCACTTCAAACGGCCGTTCTGAACGATAGCATTGTCCTATGCTGATGGGAGTATGATATTCTGAAACTAGACTTTTTTGCGCGTCTTTTGAGCCCTAAAAGTTGTGTTTTGAAAGTTTTTTCAAATATGTACCAGTTACCTGAAAAAAATGAATGTTAATGAAAAAAGTGAA
>OZ038446.1:21532744-21545244 GCA_964036265.1 Daptonema setosum
TTTTTCAGGTAACTGGTACATATTTGAAAAAACTTTCAAAACACAACTTTTAGGGCTCAAAAGACGCGCAAAAAAGTCTAGTTTCAGAATATCATACTCCCATCAGCATAGGACAATGCTATCGTTCAGAACGGCCGTTTGAAGTGCGTGCGACGAGTGTCCATTTTTGATTTTTCACAAAAACCCACCTAAATGGTTCGATCTTTCCATGTTTCATTGATGAAACACAGTTCTATCGTAGTAGCAGTACATAACTGCAGTCAGACAACTGCGTTGCATTCAAAAATCCAGTTTAAAAGAGCCCTATCACATGTTGGAGAGGAAATTTGAAAATTCGTTAGAAAAAATCTTGAAAAAGGGCAGTTTTTGGCACTTTTAATTAGATTTTCTCTTTCATATGAGCTCGAATACGGTCGACATGTAACACCATTCGGTAGATAGGAACCAGCAGAGTCAAAATATACGCCATATGTGCTGTTGCCACATATGCTGATAATTTTTGGCAAGTGAAATTCGCCAATTTTTTGCACTTTTTTTCAAAAAAGCTCATATATCTCGATTTTGAAGGGGGGGTGTGGGGGGGGGGGGGGGGGGGTAAACATCGACTTTTTCAAAGTTGACTATCTGGGGCATCACGCTACAGGCATGGTTTGAGCTCGCTTTGAGGGCCAAATTTTTTATTTGACCTCAAAGTTGACGACTCGCGACGATTTTCACTTTTTTCATTAACATTCATTTTTTTTCAGGTAACTGGTACATATTTGAAAAAACTTTCAAAACACAACTTTTAGGGCTCAAAAGACGCGCAAAAAAGTCTAGTTTCAGAATATCATACTGCCATCAGCATAGGACAATGCTATCGTTCAGAACGGCTGTTTGAAGTGCGTGCGACGCGTGTTCATTTTAGATTTGTCACAAAAACCCACCTAAATGGTTCGATCTTTCCATGTTTCATTGATGAAACACAATTCTATCGTAGTAGCAGTACATAACTGCAGTCAGACAACTGCGTTGCATTCCAAAATCAGGTTTAAAAGAGCCCTATCACATGTTGGAGAGGAAATTTTGAAAATTCGTTAGAAAAATCTTGAAAAAGGGCAGTTTTTGGCACTTTTAATTAGATTTTCTCTTTCATATGAGCTCGATACGGTCGACATGTACACCATTCGGTAGATAGGAACCAGCAGAGTCAAAATATACGCCATATGTGCTGTTTGCCACATATGCTGATAATTTTTGGCAAGTGAAATTCGCCAATTTTTGCACTTTTTTTCAAAAAAGCTCATATATCTCGATTTTGAAGGGGGGTGTGGGGGGGGGGGGGGGGGGGTAAACATCGATTTTTTCAAAGTTGACTATCTGGGGCATCACGCTACAGGCACGGTTTGAGCTCGCTTTGAGGGCCAAATTTTTTATTTTGCCTAAAAGTTGACGACTCGACGATTTTTCACTTTTTCATTAACATTAATTTTTTTTCAGGTAACTGGTACATATTTGAAAAAACTTTTAAACACAACTTTTAGGGCTCAAAAGACGCGCAAAAAAGTCTAGTTTCAGAATATCATACTCCCATCAGCATAGGACAACGCTATCCGTTCAGAACGGCCGTTTGAAGTGCGTGCGACGAGTGTCCATTTTTGATTTTTCACAAAAACCCACCTAAATGGTTCGATCTTTCCATGTTTCATTGATGAAACACAGTTCTATCGTAGTAGCAGTACATAACTGCAGTCAGACAACTGCGTTGCATTCCAAAATCCAGTTTAAAAGAGCCCTATCACATGTTGGAGAGGAAATTTTGAAAATTCGTTAGAAAAAATCTTGAAAAAGGGCAGTTTTTGGCACTTTTAAGTAGATTTTCTCTTTCATATGAGCTCGAATACGGTCGACATGTACACCATTCGGTAGATAGGAACCAGCAGAGTCAAAATATACGCCATATGTGCTGTTGCCACATATGCTGATAATTTTTGGCAAGTGAAATTCGCCAATTTTTGCACTTTTTTTCAAAAAAGCTCATATATCTCGATTTTGAAGGGGGGTGTGGGGGGGGGGGGGGGGTAAACATCGATTTTTTCAAAGTTGACTATCTGGGGCATCACGCTACAGGCACGGTTTGAGCTCGCTTTGAGGGCCAAATTTTTTATTTGACCTCAAAGTTGACGACTCGACGATTTTTCACTTTTTTCATTAACATTCATTTTTTTCAGGTAACTGGTACATATTTGAAAAAACTTTCAAAACACAACTTTTAGGGCTCAAAAGACGCGCAAAAAAGTCTAGTTTCAGAATATCATACTCCCATCAGCATAGGACAACGCTATCGTTCAGAACGGCCGTTTGAAGTGCGTGCGACGAGTGTCCATTTTTGATTTTTCACAAAAACCCACCTAAATGGTTCGATCTTTCCATGTTTCATTGATGAAACACAGTTCTATCGTAGTAGCAGTACATAACTGCAGTCAGACAACTGCGTTGCATTCCAAAATCCAGTTTAAAAGAGCCCTATCACATGTTGGAGAGGAAATTTTGAAAATTCGTTAGAAAAATCTTGAAAAAGGGCAGTTTTTGGCACTTTTAATTAGATTTTCTCTTTCATATGAGCTCGAATACGGTCGACATGTACACCATTCGGTAGATAGGAACCAGCAGAGTCAAAATATACGCCATATGTGCTGTTGCCACATATGCTGATAATTTTTGGCAAGTGAAATTCGCCAATTTTTGCACTTTTTTTCAAAAAAGCTCATATATCTCGATTTTGAAGGGGGGTGTGGGGGGGGGGGGGGGGTAAACATCGATTTTTTCAAAGTTGACTATCTGGGGCATCACGCTACAGGCACGGTTTGAGCTCGCTTTGAGGGCCAAATTTTTTATTTGACCTCAAAGTTGACGACTCGACGATTTTTCACTTTTTTCATTAACATTCATTTTTTTCAGGTAACTGGTACATATTTGAAAAAACTTTCAAAACACAACTTTTAGGGCTCAAAAGACGCGCAAAAAAGTCTAGTTTCAGAATATCATACTCCCATCAGCATAGGACAACGCTATCGTTCAGAACGGCCGTTTGAAGTGCGTGCGACGAGTGTCCATTTTTGATTTTTCACAAAAACCCACCTAAATGGTTCGATCTTTCCATGTTTCATTGATGAAACACAGTTCTATCGTAGTAGCAGTACATAACTGCAGTCAGACAACTGCGTTGCATTCAAAAATCCAGTTTAAAAGAGCCCTATCACATGTTGGAGAGGAAATTTTGAAAATTCGTTAGAAAAATCTTGAAAAAGGGCAGTTTTTGGCACTTTTAATTAGATTTTCTCTTTCATATGAGCTCGAATACGGTCGACATGTACACCATTCGGTAGATAGGAACCAGCAGAGTCAAAATATACGCCATATGTGCTGTTGCCACATATGCTGATACTTTTTGGCAAGTGAAATTCGCCAATTTTTGCACTTTTTTTCAAAAAAGCTCATGTATCTCGATTTTGAAGGGTTGGTGTGGGGGGGGGGGGGGGGGGTAAACATCGATTTTTTCAAAGTTGACTATCTGGGGCATCACGCTACAGGCACGGTTTGAGCTCGCTTTGAGGGCCAAATTTTTTATTTGGCCTCAAAGTTGACGACTCGACGATTTTTCACTTTTTTCATTAACATTCATTTTTTTCAGGTAACTGGTACATATTTGAAAAAACTTTCAAAACACAACTTTTAGGGCTCAAAAGACGCGCAAAAAAGTCTAGTTTCAGAATATCATACTCCCATCAGCATAGGACAATGCTATCGTTCAGAACGGCCGTTTGAAGTGCGTGCGACGAGTGTCCATTTTTGATTTTTCACAAAAACCCACCTAAATGGTTCGATCTTTCCATGTTTCATTGATGAAACACAGTTCTATCGTAGTAGCAGTACATAACTGCAGTCAGACAACTGCGTTGCATTCAAAAATCCAGTTTAAAAGAGCCCTATCACATGTTGGAGAGGAAATTTTGAAAATTCGTTAGAAAAATCTTGAAAAAGGGCAGTTTTTGGCACTTTTAATTAGATTTTCTCTTTCATATGAGCTCGAATACGGTCGACATGTACACCATTCGGTAGATAGGAACCAGCAGAGTCAAAATATACGCCATATGTGCTGTTGCCACATATGCTGATAATTTTTGGCAAGTGAAATTCGCCAATTTTTGCACTTTTTTTCAAAAAAGCTCATATATCTCGATTTTGAAGGGGGGTGTGGGGGGGGGGGGGTAAACATCGATTTTTTCAAAGTTGACTATCTGGGGCATCACGCTACAGGCACGGTTTGAGCTCGCTTTGAGGACCAAATTTTTTATTTGACCTCAAAGTTGACGACTCGACGATTTTTCACTTTTTTCATTAACATTCATTTTTTTCAGGTAACTGGTACATATTTGAAAAAACTTTCAAAACACAACTTTTAGGGCTCAAAAGACGCGCAAAAAAGTCTAGTTTCAGAATATCATACTCCCATCAGCATAGGACAACGCTATCGTTCAGAACGGCCGTTTGAAGTGCGTGCGACGAGTGTCCATTTTTGATTTTTCACAAAAACCCACCTAAATGGTTCGATCTTTCCATGTTTCATTGATGAAACACAGTTCTATCGTAGTAGCAGTACATAACTGCAGTCAGACAACTGCGTTGCATTCAAAAATCCAGTTTAAAAGAGCCCTATCACATGTTGGAGAGGAAATTTTGAAAATTCGTTAGAAAAATCTTGAAAAAGGGCAGTTTTTGGCACTTTTAATTAGATTTTCTCTTTCATATGAGCTCGAATACGGTCGACATGTACACCATTCGGTAGATAGGAACCAGCAGAGTCAAAATATACGCCATATGTGCTGTTGCCACATATGCTGATACTTTTTGGCAAGTGAAATTCGCCAATTTTTGCACTTTTTTTCAAAAAAGCTCATGTATCTCGATTTTGAAGGGTTGGTGTGGGGGGGGGGGGGGTAAACATCGATTTTTTCAAAGTTGACTATCTGGGGCATCACGCTACAGGCACGGTTTGAGCTCGCTTTGAGGGCCAAATTTTTTATTTGGCCTCAAAGTTGACGACTCGACGATTTTTCACTTTTTTCATTAACATTCATTTTTTTCAGGTAACTGGTACATATTTGAAAAAACTTTCAAAACACAACTTTTAGGGCTCAAAAGACGCGCAAAAAAGTCTAGTTTCAGAATATCATACTCCCATCAGCATAGGACAATGCTATCGTTCAGAACGGCCGTTTGAAGTGCGTGCGACGAGTGTCCATTTTTGATTTTTCACAAAAACCCACCTAAATGGTTCGATCTTTCCATGTTTCATTGATGAAACACAGTTCTATCGTAGTAGCAGTACATAACTGCAGTCAGACAACTGCGTTGCATTCAAAAATCCAGTTTAAAAGAGCCCTATCACATGTTGGAGAGGAAATTTTGAAAATTCGTTAGAAAAATCTTGAAAAAGGGCAGTTTTTGGCACTTTTAATTAGATTTTCTCTTTCATATGAGCTCGAATACGGTCGACATGTACACCATTCGGTAGATAGGAACCAGCAGAGTCAAAATATACGCCATATGTGCTGTTGCCACATATGCTGATACTTTTTGGCAAGTGAAATTCGCCAATTTTTGCACTTTTTTTCAAAAAAGCTCATGTATCTCGATTTTGAAGGGTTGGTGTGGGGGGGTAAACATCGATTTTTTCAAAGTTGACTATCTGGGGCATCACGCTACAGGCACGGTTTGAGCTCGCTTTGAGGGCCAAATTTTTTATTTGGCCTCAAAGTTGACGACTCGACGATTTTTCACTTTTTTCATTAACATTCATTTTTTTCAGGTAACTGGTACATATTTGAAAAAACTTTCAAAACACAACTTTTAGGGCTCAAAAGACGCGCAAAAAAGTCTAGTTTCAGAATATTAGACTCCCATCAGCATAGGACAACGCTATCGTTCAGAACGGCCGTTTGAAGTGCGTGCGTCGCATGCTGACATAAAATTTTTGTCAAAAATCTTAAAATCCGGATTTTTCCGGTTTTAAGCGAATTTGAACAAAACGGCTATAGGGTTTTGATACACTCCCATAGTAGGTCCCAAAACACCATAAATCTCAATTTTTGTTATTTGGGCCACACTCTCCATACAAGCTGTAGGTTTTCTCAGGCAACGCGTTTTAAATGTATAGTCCGTTATAATGAACCTTTCCAAAAAGACATACTGGATTTTATGTACAGATACACAAAGAAATAGAACTTTCGCTCTGTTTCGTCGTTTTTTTAAAAAAAAATCCGAATATAGGTTTACAGTTTTTCTCCTTCTCCTCCTAAAATTCTTTCGTTAACCTTTATGCTGCATCATTGTAAACACGACAAAAAAAGGGAATTTTTAAAGTTTTTGTGCGGTTGGTAAATTATTATATGACAAATTTGAAAAGGTTTATCATAACCGACTATAAACTTTAGGGTACATGAGCGGCTGTCTGGGTCACATGCACATGTACGACTGCATCCACAACACGCACGACACCAAGGCCACCAACACTTACTACTGCTGTCCGACTCAAGGTTGACATTTCAACAATTATTACCTGGAAACAAATACTAACTTCATGTTCGGGCACCTTTATTTCAAATTCTGTATTGACCTACATATGTACTACCAAACACTTATGTACTATAAAAATACAACGTATTCATTGTTCCTGATTAGAATCATCGCTGAATTGAATAGTGCATGTGGCTCGCATTAGACATCTCTCCAAACCTACTACATAGAATGAATACATGTCTTCCTGTCTTCAAATAACAACTACAGTTTTCGTCGAAGGTTGTATCAACCAACCGTAACCCAATTCAGCAAACGTCTGTAGTCAACCACGAAACGAAGGTGAAGCTCCGAAGGAAGACCTCCAAAAGCCCTTTGAAAGTCCTGACGTTTTATCAGTGCTGTCGCGGACATTGCAAGGCGATCAGAGTCGGATAGCACCCAATGTGCCGTGGTACCACAGAGATGACGGAACCATGCCACGGGCGTCCTTGTTCAGACAGCCGGTGCTGGCCGATAACAACACCAGATGGTTGGTGTGATCAGATGTACCAACTATAAAATTAACGCATGAGAAAAGTCGTATTTCCATGAGAATGCGATGGCTCAGAATACCATGACTCAATTTGGGTGAACTCACTGCTCACTTCTTCTAGGTACTACGATCGTATCAGTGCCGAGTGTACGGCATTCAGGTATCGGGGTGCCGATGGCAATGCCAACAACTTCCGGTCACAGTCACAATGCCAGTATTTCTGCAGATCCAGTTGGTTTTCACCATTCCTTTATTCAAAGAAATTCACTCGTAAACAGTACACTTAGAAACAGTTAACGTGACATGATTTATGTATTGTATGTATTCAGCTTGCCCACGAGGTCATCCCATGACCACCCAAGCTGACCCCGATGGCAAAGTCCACCAGTTCGCCCAACGAACCCAGATGTGCAATCCGGCCGATGGATGTTCAGATCCACAGTACTCGTGTCTTCATGTCATGCCGGGAAAAGCATTGTGCTGTCCGGATAGAAGTGAGTGAGTGAGTGAGTGATTGTGTGAGTGAGTGAGTGAGTGAGTGAGTGAGTGAGTGAGTGAGTGAGTGAGTGAGTGAGTGAGTGAGTGAGTGAGTGAGTGAGTGAGTGAGTGAGTGAGTGAGTGAGTGAGTGAGTGAGTGAGTGAGTGAGTGAGTGAGTGAGTGAGTGAGTGAGTGAGTGAGTGAGTGAGTGAGTGAGTGAGTGAGTGAGTGAGTGAGTGAGTGAGTGAGTGAGTGAGTGAGTGAGTGAGTGAGTGAGTGAGTGAGTGAGTGAGTGAGTGAGTGAGTGAGTGAGTGAGTGAGTGAGTGAGTGAGTGAGTGAGTGAGTGAGTGAGTGAGTGAGTGGAGTGAGTGAGTGAGTGAGTGAGTGAGTGCGTGAGTGAGTGAGTGAGTGAGTGAGTTTCTCTTTCAGATTTCATATGCGGTCCACAAGGTGGTCATTCTCAAGTTGCACCTGGCCCGTTCCACCAAGGAGTTGCGTGTGGTAGTGGAAAGCTAGCGGAGAGAAGGTAAGTTCAGATATGTATTAGGTTATACAAAGCACATTTTAAGATATTTTATGAATCAGGGCATCAGGAATGGACCTGCAGAGAATTGGTAGTGATAACTTGTTGACTTGACGGAAGGACTGGCCATCTGAATCAGCACAGCACCATCGTATACCTTTTTTGCACATGGTGCTTGCTTATAAACTCAACCTGTAAATAACCACAGTTTAGTAGGAAAACAAGATATCTAAACCGACTGTATGAATAGGTAGTTTGTTCGAATATGTACATATGTACCTGATTGTCAGGTACTACTTCGACTCGGATGCCGGCTCATGTCTACCGTTCGAATACCTCGGCTGTTCGGGCAATCACAACAACTTTGTGAGTCTGATCGAGTGCCAGCGATTCTGCGGCACGGCTGACGAGTTCGACCGGCAGAATGACGATGCCCGAATCACGCACCTGGGAGACATCGACTACGAATTCCCGGAGCCTGACGAAAGTCTTTATATTAGCACGAATCAGGGCTAGGCTCTCAATGGATGGATAATATTGATATGATTGATTGATTGATTGATTGATTGATTGATTGATTGATTGATTGATTGATTGATTGATTGATATTGTTCATATGTATATACATGATATACCGGAGTTCAGCTGTTCAATGGTTTGGTGGTGTTTTATATTATCTGTAATTTACTGTAAATATCATTTTGATGTACTATTGTGAGAAGCAGAATGCGTATACATACTGTATCATGCTTAAATATTACAATCGTGTTTGTAACTCAACTTTTTGGGTGTCATTAATTAAATTCGAGACTCATTTTCGATAAAAAATATCGATTCTTTAAACTAAAATACACTACCTCAATACATCTCTCTTTCATGAACACAATCAGTTCTACATGATATAGACACAACTCAGACAGAGTCACACAGTCATTCACTCTTCGAATAACTCATTGACTTGATCACGGTCATCACATTTTTTTCTGAGTCATTGCAAGAATAAGTAGACAGCGAAAACAACAACAACAACAACAACAACAACAACAACGACAACAACAACAACAACAACAACAACAACAACAACAACAACAACAACAACAACAACAATAAAGTTTCAGGTATAATTGAACATTGAGGAGGTACAAAGGTGCGAGTCACATGAAAAGAAGTAAATTTAGTGTTATATCTATGGTTTGCAATTTTCGCCTCATTCGATACATCGCGATGACGGTGACGGGGAGATGGGGGGGGGGGGGGGGGCAGGAGCGTGGAGGTGCGAAATGGGTTTGAGTTGTGAGGTATTGTTGTGAAAGAAGTCGACATGACGAGCACCATTCAACATCAATACTAAATATAATGAACACCCTTTCACCTGACTGAAAAATACCATATACATGCCTGCAGAGTTACGTACCTATGTATGTACATGCGTACGAATGTACATGGAACTATTTTTTGGTAGAAATCAGCCAACTGGTATGGTATCGTAACTGGAAACTACTGTATGTATGTTTCACTCGGCCAGATCGTCCGATATTTCATTTCCGCTGACTTAATTCTTCTCACATAAATATTTTACTTGCACACCGATAATATAAACCAAATTTGTTAATGTTCTAGAACTGCTTCGCAAACGGTTCTTGAGAAAACTCCAGAAGCAACGCCGGAATTATACTGGCCAACCTCTAGTTCATAATCGACAACACTTGTGACGACAATGTGGAGAGTGAAAGCGTTGAGTTACGTAAGAAAATATGAGTTAGGTAAGCTGTTTTTGTACGGCAACAATGCATGCAACCGTTGATGTTGAAAGGTCAATTGTTGTTGGTTGTATTCCGTCTTACTGTCAGTCGAGTGAAGAACTTGACGCGTCGCGTTTGTTTTCGTCGATCAGTCAACTCGACAGTTAACCTGGTTGCTTGTTCCAGTTGGCTATTTCAAACATCGCCTGTAATTTTCTGAAATTCACCTGTAACAGCAAATAAAAGCTGAATTAAACTTCAGTCACATATCATTTTTTAAGTCAAAATGTCCTCTATCGAATGAGCCATACCGCAGTGTCAAAGATTTAATACAACTTTTGCAATAGATGTTCAAAAGGGCCACGTTTTTTCGAGCCACTCTGTATGTTGACTATGAAATGCTGTATTTTGTTCTTGAACACATTTCTGCATTTTAACAAATTTCAGTGCAGATAAATGAAAGTTGGACACAAGTAAGTCACCCAATAAATTGTGCACTAAAATATTCGATTAGATTATTCACTAAGTTTTTATTAGATGACTCATTTTTATTCTAAAACAGAGTCGATTATCCACTTAGTCGGCAGATGAAGTTGTAAACAATGACATTTTTCTGCAAAATTGTGATATCAAAGTGGTCAAGGTAAAAGAGAAGAAGTTGCTGATCATATACTTTATAGCAGCAGCCACAATAAATAGGACGAGAAAGTGAGCGCCAATCCCCTTTTTTCTGTTATAAAATAGGGATTTTTTTGGCAAGGTGCAAATAATTTGACCTCTAACTGTGAAATTCCCCTCCTCTGAAACAATTTGGTCACCAGCATTGTAACTAATACCCGTATAAATTCGGGCTAGACACTGAATCGGGTTCATTACGGCCCACCCGTCGGGCTAATCGATCTCAACACAAATAATCGACTCGATTCAGGTTTGACGTTAATTCGTGAATTCACGAAATTTTCACCAAACTCTCTAAAATTTCGCGGAAATTTTCACGCCAACGCTGAAATGACTGACACGAGGCGAGACAAATTGTTTCCTAAAATGAGATGAATTTTTATTGCGCGCCGTGCACTTGAGCCACTGGCGGATGACTAGGGAAAGTGGAATTCCCCCTCTTTGGCGGTTTCAAAGGTGTAGTTTGTTATTTAAAGTGAAAAAAATGACCTAATTTCTGGCAATTTCCTCCTTCTAGGAGTGATTCCCCTGACCCCTCCCTTTGGAGGATTGACTCGTCCGCCAGTGACTTGAGCTTGAGTTTATCAACATTTACATGTTCACACCAGTGTTTATACGATGGCAATGGGCTGATCAATTGGCAATATCATCAGAGGAATAAACAAAATCAATACAATATTAAAATAAATCAAACATTATAGATACATTCCTTTCGATATTTACTGTAGCCGAAATATGATAAACAAAATTTTTGTGACGGGAGTCATTCGCTAGTTATTTTTAATCTCATGAAATATAATAAAAGGATGTGTTCGGGTGGCTTTTTCACGCTGAAGTAGATTTTTTGGATCTCGTATTTAGTTTCTTCAACAAGTACATAGAAGAATATATGATCATATATTATATGAATGGTTGCAGGTGATTCCTTAAATCTTTCACAACAACCGTAATATTATCGACTTGATATAATGGTACACCGTCTGATCGTGAACGACGTATCTAATGACGAATCATCGACCGACGCACCACTGCCTGTACCTTTGTCAACGTCCAAACCTGCCATAAATGCCAGTTCATCGCAACACCCCGATCATGCTGGTACATGTGAAACCGACTCCATCCACTCGACCAGCAGCATCGTCGATTCGGAAATGTCCCATCCGGATTCGTCCCAGCAGTCCACATCGACGCCGTCCACCTCCAGATGTGTCAATGCCACCATAACCGATGTTGACGACACGACGTCATCCGATTCTAGTTCATCCATGTGCCATTCGACGGCACCAACGTCCATGGTCAAGGCTCAAACAACGCCCGTAGCAGAAGAGCAAACAGAACAGAATGACATGAGAAACTCATGGAGTGTGCCAAAGTTGTCCGACGTCGAATCGTCGGGGTCGTCAACCGACGCCACTGAGTTACCGACAACGCCAATAAATCGTGAACGTACTGTCGATGCCAACTCAGACCCTAACGTGAACCATCGCAACTTGATTCCATCAATTCTTACGCCGACAAAAATGGAATTCGATGATTCTTCATCAGCTTCGTCAACTCGTCAGAAACAGCAAGTGACAGGTCACTCCATCTTGGCCGCGGTTCAGCGATGGCAAAATGCTTCAAATTTGGCGATCAGAAATTCCTTCAAGTCGTATGGTATCATGATTGGAAGATCTCCGTATTTGGTCGCCGTTATAGCAACAGCAATGGCTGTGTTGGGAAGCGCTGGATTGTATCGGTTTATTGTGAGTGAGTGAGTGAGTGAGTGAGTGAGTGAGTGAGTGAGTGAGTGAGTGAGTGAGTGAGTGAGTGTGTGAGTGAGTGAGTGAGTGAGTGAGTGAGTGAGTGAGTGAGTGAGTGAGTGAGTGAGTGAGTGAGTGAGTGAGTGAGTGAGTGAGTGAGTGAGTGAGTGAGTGAGTGAGTGAGTGAGTGAGTGAGTGAGTGAGTGAGTGAGTGAGTGAGTGAGTGAGTGAGTGAGTGAGTGA
>OZ038446.1:21548972-21551472 GCA_964036265.1 Daptonema setosum
ATTTCAGTGACGTATATTTCAGTGACGTATATTTCAGTGGACGTACATATATTTCAGTGACGTATATTTCAGTGACATGTACTTCAGTGACGTATATTTCAGTGACGTATATTTCAGTGACGTATATTTCAGTGACGTATGTTTCAGTGACGTATATTTCAGTGACGTATATTTCAGTGACGTGTATTTCAGTGACGTATATTTCAGTGACGTATATTTCAGTGACGCGCAAACAGGTCTGCGATACGTGGACCTGTGCGGCACTCTGTGCAGTCTGAATCGTCAGATGGAGATGCTGCTGCACATTTACAACAACAAGGCATTCCGCGACAACGTCAACTTCAAGTTCACATATCCAACGATGAATGTGGTGGGACATCGGCACTTCGTCGCCTTCAGTGTGTTCGGCGTGATTCCGCGTTGGTTTTATTGTTTGCTCGATTACTAGATTAGATTTATCCGGTTTATCACCAATCTCTTATGACTTATCCCATATTCCATTATACCACTTGTGTACGCAGTGACAGATTGCAGGATTACCTTTATTTCATTAGGCTATCAAAATGACCAACTCGGTCACTGAGACAAAGTTCAGCTCTGACCCAAGTTTCAAACAAATTACATACGCATGATAGGAACAGTTGTATAACTTCAATAAAGACCGTAACCCATCCCCAAGAGTGTCACCGTATTTATGTATGATGTTTCAATTTAGCATAGCAGTTTTTTCTGAAATAAACATGGCCATTTATTTACTGACACTTGCAGCAGAGAAGAATCAACGAATACCGGGGCACGTTTGATTCGCATGACCTACGGCACGACCACAACAAATACCACCATATACAACGCTTATGTACGATGAAACAGAATCTTACGCAGTTCATTGTGGCATAACAGTTCCAACTCAAAATTGTTGAAGGTCAGTGTTTTTATTATTATTATATTATTATTTATTATTATTTATTATTATTATTATTATTATTATTATTATTATTATTATTATTATTATTATTATTATTATTAGTATTATTATTAATATTATTACTATATTATTATTATTATTATTATTATTATTATTATTATTATTATTATTATTATTATTATTATTATTATTATTATTATTATTATTATTTTTATTTATTATTATTATTATTATTATTATTATTATTATTATTATTTTATTATTATTATTATTATTATTATTATTATTATTAGTTATTATTATTATTATTATTATTATTATTATTATTATTATTATTATTATTATTATTATTATTATTTTTATTATTATTATTATTATTATTATTATTATTATTGTTGTTGTTGTTGTTGTTGTTGTTGTTGTTGTTGTTGTTGTTGTTGTTGTTGTTGTTGCAGCCAACTGTTCATTCCAGGCCGGCGTCACTTCGATTGAACTAATGACTCGGAAAATAATGCCGTACCAGTTTCGCGGCGTTGCCCTACATAATTATAGGTGCTGCCAGCGTCCTAGTATTCTCCGTCTTCAGTACACTCAGGTAGACTCAAATTTCCTGGTTCCTTTTTTATTATTCAATTTTTTTATTTGAATAAAAACCAACCAACTTAGAAACCAACTTCCTTCACACAAAATTGTCGAAATTGTTAATTCACCCAACTTGACCAAAACTCATCAATCAATCAAACTGGTACCGTATTCCAGATTTGACGTGGTAACAAGTAAGCCATGGGTGGTATTGGCCGGCATCACACTGCCTTTTGTAGGTGCCTTAACTGCATTTGGATCATGTCCTGGTTCCAAGTGTACTTCATCCCATCTGCACCGTGTCACTGTTTCTTTCGATGGGTTGGTCGGTGTTGATTGAGTTAGTGGGTGAGCGAGTGAGTGAGCGAGTGAGTGAGTGAGTGAGTGAGTGAGTGAGTGAGTGAGTGAGTGAGTGAGTGAGTGAGTGAGTGAGTGAGTGAGTGAGTGAGTGAGTGAGTGAGTGAGTGAGTGAGTGAGTGAGTGAGTGAGTGAGTGAGTGAGTGAGTTAGTGAATGGATAATAGATAAAACAAACCTAAACTCAGGAATTGGAATCGATGACACGTTCCTGATGCTCCATCTTTGGCACTGCACCGATCGATCCAAATCTGTACCCGAACGTATGGGTGATTGTCTGGCTGACTCAGGTTGTTGTTGTTGTTGTTGTTGTTGTTGTTGTTGTTGTTGTTGTTGTTGTTGTTGTTGTTGTTGTTGTTGTTGTTGTTGTTGTTGTTGTTGTTGTTGTTGTTGTTGTTGTTGTTGTTGTTGTTGTTGTTGTTGTTGTTGTTGTTGTTGTTGTTGTTGTTGTTGTTGTTGTTGTTGTTGTTGTTGTTGTTGTTGTTGTTGTTGTTGTTGTTGTTGTTGTTGTTGCTGGTTGTTGTTGCTTGCTGTTGTGTTGTTGTTGTTGTTGTTGTTGTTGTTGTTGTTGTTGTTGTTGTTGTTGTTGTTGTTGTTGTCGTTATTGTTGTTTGTTGTTGTTTTGTTGTTGTTGTTG